>PVIW01001025.1:0-350076 GCA_004026585.1 Noctilio leporinus
AGTGGAATTGCTGGATCAAAAGGCAGTTCCATTTTTAGTTTTTTAAGGAAACCCCATACTGTTTTCCACAGTGGCTGCACCAGCCTGCATTCCCACCAACAGTGTATGAGGGTTCCCTTTGCCCCGCATCCTCGCCAACACTTGTTGTTTGTTGATTTGCTGATGATTGCCATTCTGACAGGTGTGAGGTGGTATCTTAGGGGATAACTTTTGTTTAAAAAAACATGACCACAATAGCCAAGTTAATATTGCAGACTGAACAACATATTTCTTTACTCATTCTTGAAACAAAACTAAAACGACAATTTCAAGAAGGAAATAAGGAGGATGATAAGAGATTGACTACAAGTGGCACCCTAAGAAATGAGGTCAGCAAAGACCACTCTGAGAGAGCAATATGAGATCTGTTATCAAACAGAATGAGAATGGGCCATTTGTGTGTCAAACTGGAAAGAAAGAACTATTCCAGGTCTAGAGAATAAATGCAAAGGCCCAGCCAGAGTTGGGAAAGGACTTTTTGTGTTTGAGAAATAAAGACTAGGAGAAGCCTTTGGTGGATTTTAAGTTGGGCAGTGACATGATCTGATTAATATTTTTATTTCTTGCTGTGGGAAGGAAGTCTACTGGAGTGTGACAAGAATAGCGGGAGGTGACCAGTGAGGAAGCCATTCCTGTTGTCTGAGTGAGAGATGGTGTAGTTTTAAACCAAGGGGTGGCTATTGAGATGGAGAAATTTAAGATATATTTGGGTGGTGTAATTTGATGATAAATTGAAATGACTGATGTTGATATGTAAATATAGTTTGGTGATATATCCTATTTGGTCAATAAGACTTAGATTTGGATATTGAAATAAGAAAAGTATGCATGTTTTTAGCCTAAGCAATGTGGTGAAGACTTTGTCATTTACTGGAATAATATTTGCATATTTAGTATATCTATTATGATTGTGCAAAAGCGAGGTTCCCTTAGATGGGCATCACTAACTCTTTTTTTTTTTTTTTTTTAAAGATTTTATTTCATTATTTTTAGAAAGAGGGAAAGGGAGAGAGGCAGAGAGAGAGAGAGACATCAATGTATGGTTGCATTTCACCTGCCTCCAGCCACAGACCTGACTGGAGACTTGGTTTGCAACCTGGTTATGTGCCCTGGCTGGGGAATCGAACCTGCGACCTTTGGGTTCGCAGGCCGGTGCCTTAACCACTGTGCTACCAGCCAGGCCATCACTAACTCTTATGTCTAGATGTTGGAGCTACAAACTACCTGCAAATCTCTAGTTCAGAGAGGAGTTATTTGAAAGGAAATTAGTAAATTAAACAATTAAGTAGCAATGACTTTAAAAGAAGAGTGTAACAATAACTTTAAAAATCTGTTTTAATACAATCTGCTCCATAAAGAAAACCTGTCTTTGGAAGATGATGGATCATTTTGCAAAAGGAGCTTAAGCTTTCTGCAGTAAAGGGCCCAACACACTGACCTTTGCTCCTTGGAACTCAAAGTTAAGTAGACTTGGAAGGGTAGACAGAGTGGTCCTGCCCAAAGCTCAAGAGCTAAAATTATCAAGGAGGCCCCTGAAATAACCTTAAGGAAAGGACAAGTAGAGAGTGGTATCCTGGCTACACTTGTGGAATGATATCTGCACTGTGACTAAGGCCATCCATGATGACATAGTGAAGTGACACACAGAAGGTTTTGTTGTGATGAACAATGGCAGAATAACTGAATGGGAACTCAGAGAGCTAAATGTTCAAAGCCCAAGTTCAGATCCCCATTGTGAGGCTGCCAGGCACCCAGACCAGGAAGGGCATCAGAGAGAGTAGAGAGGCATCTGTGGGGCCTCAGGCACAGTCTTCACAGTGACACAAGGCACCAGCCAAAAGCATTGGCAATCCTGAGCTGATCAGTCATTTCAGATCTCTTTATAGCTAGCACTGGGAGCAGGAAAGGCCTTATTCATCTTCTACCCTAAGTAACTTTATTCCTGATATTCTTGGCAAATTGACCAGTAGAAAGGAAAGTTATCTAGGTGAATGAAGATTTCAAAAGAGTTACATTCATTCTCAATGACAATAGGCTCTCCAGATGTACTCATGTCAAGCTGGTTCCAAACCTATATAGACCACAGACCAGGCTCTCTTCACCTGAGTAAGTACATGCACCTTGTGTTTCTGGAAGAGTCATTGTAAAATCCTTATAATTGGTGTTCATGTTTCATCAGATAGAAAAATCTTTGGTTTTTAGGATTTTTAATTCACTTTTAAAATGTTAATAACCATTCATATTATTAGCAAAATCTCTTTCTTGAAGTTCCAAATGTCTAACCTTTATCTTAAGAAAATAGGCCTTTTTTTCCAGAAGAGAGGAAAAAATTTACTTTTCCATTAAACATAGCATGAGTCATGGAAAGAGCTTGAATAATTTGTAGACATGTTGCTATTGAATCATCATAAATGATACAAAACCATTTGAATAATGATGAAATTAAACTCTTTAAAATCTGTAAGAAATAAAAATATTACTATTTTTATATTTTACAAAGTTCAGTTTTACCCTTGAAGAGACATGAGGGCTAGATAGCAGCAATTCTCATTCATAGATGAGGAAGCTTGTTTCCTAAGAAGCCAAGCAAGATCTGTAGCAGAGAGAGAGAGAATAAAAGAATAAATCCATGTTATATAGGTGTTATCATTCCTTGTCTAATAGATTCCTTTCCTTTACAATAGATAAAAATACTATATTTTAAAACAAACTGGCCCAACTGTGACTAAAATATTCAAGGACCCTGTAATTTTAAAGGCTTTAAGCAATATGACTGATGGGTTTGATGGTACATTGGAATGCTGGTGATTTATTATATAATTTAAATGCCCATCTGTGCAGCTAGGCAAAAACATAGCTGATGAAAATATCAGCTGTCCAGCTGTTTTCTCCACTCAAAAGAGGTCATGAGGATGGCTTCTCTGACTGCCATCACCACTCCAGCAACCTCATGTCTGTCAGAAGGACTCTTCATCTTCACACTCTCTTGAAAAAGCAAGGTCAACAACACTGGTTGTTAATTCTGAAGAAGATTCCAGCTATTTTCTGGGCTAGTTGCAACTAAATGAGCCCTTAAAATGGTTAAAGAAGTCATTCTCTAAAACTTTGTGTCACTTTGCCTTATTTCCCAGCTAGCTAGCCTAGGATAAAAAGAAGCTGTGGTCTGGCCCTTAAAAGAAGAAATGAATTATGCAGTACCAGAATCAGGTTATACAACATTGCTCTCCCATCTTTCAGGTGCTACTTAGCTACTTTATCTATTATCCATGGCTCTGAGACCACTGACAAGTCTGGTGACCATGATAAGTAAAACAGCAAACTTAGAGATACTTTCCAGGGGATCCTGCTTAGTTTTAACATGATTCACTTGAGCAGTATGGACCTTAGCAATCCTACTTCCTATTCTTTCCATTGAGATAGTTACTTACTAAGTGACAGGTGATGCTTGCCTACTCATATTCAGCTATAAACAAGAGATAAAGTGAAGGTAGGTAGACATGCTGCATCTTCCTCCACAGCCAAGCACAGATACATCTACCTCAAAACTAGAGACTACCTAAGTTCCAGAATATCAAGCTGCTCAGAAGTCTGACAATCAAAAGATATAAAGAAGAAATACTCATCCAAATAGGTAAGAGGGGCCGATGTGGGACACAGTTTTGTGGCACAGTGGCTCTGGTAGGATAGTGGCTGTGGCTGTCCAGCTGAATGTGAAGTCACACATTTAAAAAAATGTAGGGACCCCTATTGAGTGCTCCCAGCATCAAACCAGACATTGCTGCTCATGGTTCAAGAACTGGGGGGGAAATAAAGGCACATCACCTCCGACTGTGAAAACCAGTGGGGGTTGGGATGGAGAAAGAAACTGCTAGTCTCTCAGCAGAGTCTGTTTTTTTAGAGGTTCCCCATGGTCCTTGAGTGTCCACAGATGCATCCACTATGAGAACAATGGCTAGGGCAACAGCTAGAGAGGTGCCAGTCCCATGTGGGAAGCAGGAAAAGTGCCTGGAAAATGGACAGGTGCTGAGCAAGCCCATTATTCCCTCTCAGACCCCTCTCCCACATACAGCACCACAACATGGTGAAATGGTTGCCTGTACTGTACTGATGAATACCTAAGGCTCCATCCCTTACAATGTAATAAGTGCAACAACGCTACCTAAGATACAGAGGCAGACACAGGAGCCTGTCAAGTTGCACAGACAGAGAACCATGGCTCAAAAAAAGGGAACAGATCAAGGTCCCAGTGGACAAACTAAGTGACAAAGAAATAACCAGCCTAACAGATGAATAGATAGCCAGCCTAAAAGATGAATAGTTTAAAATGTTGGTGATAAATATGCTCACAGTCTTGACAGATATGCTTAAGTACAGTTAACACAAAAGGAAAGAAGCTAAGGCTAAGCTAAGTGAAACAAAGGAAAATATACATGAAACCAATGGTGAAGGTAAGAAAAACAGGGTTCAAATCAATAATTTGGAACATAATAAAGAAATAAAAGTCAACCAGTACAGAATGAGGAAACAAGAATTGAAAAAAACAAGGACTCCTGGCTGGTAGCACAGTGGATAGATAAGGTGCCAGCCTGCGAACCCAAAGGTCTCTGGTTCAATTCCCCAGCCAGGGCACATAACCAGTTGCAAGCCAGGTCTCCAGCCAGGTTCATGGCTGGAGGCAGGTGAAAGACAATCCTACATTGATGTTTCTCTGCCTCTCTGCCTCTCTGCCTCTCTCACTTCCTTTCTCTCTGGAAATAATAAAATCTTAAAAAAGAAAATAGTAGATAAAATAGAAATAACTTTAAAAGAAAAAAAAAATAAGGAGAGGTTTAGGAACCTCTGGAATGACTTTAAATGTGTTGGCATCTGAAGCATAGGGGTGCCAGAAAGAGAAGAGGAAGAGTAAGAAATTGAAAACTTATTTGAAAAAATAATGAAAGAAAATTTACCTAATTTCATGAAGGAAATAGACAAGTCCAGAAAGCACAAGGAGACCCAAACAAGTTGTACTCAAAGAGAACCACACCAAGACACATTATAATTAAAATGCCAAAGATTAAAGGTAAAGAGAGAACCTAAAAGGCAGCAAGAGAAAAGAAGAGAGTTACCAACAAAGGGGTTCCTATAAGACTATAAGCTGATTTCTCAAAAGAAATTTTGCAGGCAAGAAGAGTCAGGCAAGAAGTATTCAAAGTGATGCAAAGCAAGAACCTACAATCAAGATTACTCTAGCCAGCACAGCTATCATTCAGAATGGAAGGGCAAGTAAAGTGCTTCCCAGATAAGGTGAAGCCAAAGGAGTTCATCATCACCAAGCCATTATTATATGAAATATTAGAGGGACTTAATTAAGAAAAAGAGGATCAAAACTATGAACATTAAAATAACAAAGCCCTGGCTGGTGATACAGTGGATAAGGCGCCCACCTGCAAACCCAAAAGTTACTGGTTTGATTCCCCAGTCAGGGCACACACCCAGGTTGCAAGCCAGGTCTCCAGCCAGGTCTGTAACTGAAGCCAGGTGAAAGGCAACCACACATTGATGACTCTCTCCCTCTCTGCCTCTCTCCTTACCCCTTTCTCTAAAAATAATAAATAAAATCTTAAAAAAAAAACCCAAAATGACAACAAACTCACAACTATCAACAATAGAATCTATAAAAAATAAAAACAAAACAAACCATAAACAACCAGAATAGGATCAGAATCATAGGTATGGGGATCATTGGGAACGTTATCAGCTGGGAAAGGGAAAGAGGTGAAATAAGAAAATGGTACAGGGATTAGGATACATAGTTGGTGGGTACAAGACAGACAGGGAGAAGTTAAGAATAATGGAAGAAAAGGTAAAATCAGAGAACTTATATGCACAACCCATGGACATGAACTAGGGGAAAGGAGGGACTGAGGGAGGGAACGGGGGTCCTAGGTGGAGGGGAGCAAAAGGAAAAGTATTTGGGAGAACTCTAACATCACAATCAATAAAATACACTAAAAAATAAATAAATAAATAAAGATACACATTACAGGTGAAAAAAGAAAAGAGAAAGGTGGAAAAGATAGGGGAGTTATTGTTGTCTGGTAAGCAGAGCCAGAAGAAAGGATTGCAAATGTATAAGGTGTTTATTGACTATGTTATAGACCTTGTGGGCATTCAGACTTCTTACTACATTAATTTATTGCCTTTATCAGTGATTTGGACACACAATAGACAATTGAAGAGCTATGACCAGGAAGGCATTGATTTCATAGCTATTGGCCCTTTTATATGCCTTTCAGAGCCATAAGTAGCAATTCTGACCTAAGTGCAAAGAGTACAACAGTGTCCTTAAATCAGCATTGTGGGGAAGAAAAGAGAGTGAGGGGAGGTATCCTAGAGGCATTAATAGGTTTCCCAGTCTCAGATCTTTGATCTCCTACTCCATCCTTTCAGCTGGCTGCCAAGAGAGCTGCCACTTTTAACAAGAGATTCAGGGGAGGGCAAGGAGAGTGTGGTTTAAAAATGTGTACAATCTTTTCAATGTGTTATTTCAAAATGTAGGGACCCTTTCTATGTCAGTGTCTTGGGAACAGGCCTGGTTATCCCACTCTGGTTTTGGGTCTTTTTATTTTTATAATAAGAACAGATAATGTAAGATCTATGCTCTTAACAAAATTTTGTGTACATTGATTATTGTTAACTATATAATCACGATGTTGTGCGGCAGATTACTTGAACTTACTCATCTTGCAAACTGAAACTTTATACCTATTGAATGGCGAACTCCCCATATCCTCTTTCTCCCAACCTAAGAGTCACCATTTAACTCTATTAGCTTGACTATTGAAAATAACCTCATATAAGTGGAATCCCAAAGTATCTGTCCTTCTGTGACTGCCTTATTTCACTTAGCACAATGTCCAGGTTCATCCATTTTGTCTCATGTGATAGGTGGATTCTGACTTTTTGCCAGAAATGTGAATGACTTGATGATAGTCTCTAAATGCTAAGTATATCATAAGCATATGCATAAAGTACTTCATCAACAATGGATTAATTCCTACTAATCATAGGAATTGTTAATGATAAAGGTTCTTCTGGAACAAACATACACACCTGTCATGGGGAGATTTTAGAAGATTCAAGTAACAGACATTTGACTCCCAGTTTCATTGAGTCTCTGTTGACTCCTTTTTTGGGAAGGATGATACAGTTCTAGAGGCTTCTCCCTAAATTTCTCCCTGACCCTTCACAACAATAAGTGAATAATATTTGAATGGTGCTTTATAATCTGCAAAGGATTCACTGTCTCCTCAAAAAAGTAGTGATTTACCAAACGTCACCCTCCAAATCCCAGGCTCTCTCAATTATATGCTCAAGTCTTTTATGTGCTTCCATTTTAACTTTGAGTATTTCTATTGCTTGAAAAGCCAACTTTGACGTGGGCAGGGATGATTCAAACACTTTATAAGTAATATTTAAAAAGTAATTAAAATTAAGTTCATGCTTAGTTATTCTTTCTCCCCTACTGGGTCTTATGGATAGAACTGTCACTCAAAGCAAAATGATTAGCATGGAGCCCTGGCTAGTGGCTCAGCGGATAGGCGCTGGCCTGAGAACCCAAAGGCTGCTGGTTCAATTCCCCAGTCAGGGTACATAACCAGGTTGCAAGCCAGGTCTCCAACCAGGTCCTTAGCTGGAGGTAGGTGAAAGGCAACCATACATTGATGCTTCTCTCCCTTTCTTCCTCCCTTCTTGCCCTTCTCTCTGAAAATAATGAATTTTAAAAATGATTAGCATGACCACAAAACATAGGTGTATCTAACTAGCTATGTCTTTGCTTTTTCGTTTTCAGTATGTTAAAATTTACGTACAAAACTGATAGATACGGCATGTCAATAATCTAGGAAGATAGCTATTGTAGGCTGAATTGTGCCCCATCCCCAAATTCATATGTTGAAGTCCTAATCTCCAAGTATCTCAGATGTTACTGTATTTGCAGATAGAGTCTTTAAAAAATTAAATTAAAATGAGGTCATTAGAGTGAGCCCTGATCCAATGTGACTGGTGTCCTTATAAGAGGAAATGCGGGCACTGACACGCATAGGGAAGACCACATAAAGACACAAGTAGAAGACAGCCACCTATAAGCCACAGAGGACTTAGAAGAAAGCAACCTGCAGACCCCTTGACCTTGGAATCCTCGCTTCAGAGGCATGAGAAAATTAATTCCTGTTGTTTAAGCCACCAGTCTGTGGTATATTTTTATGGCCCTAGCAAACTAATACAATAGCTAAGACTTAGTTGTCTTATGTAGGTTAGTGATGTAACTGACTTTTAGTATAATATATGGATATGGAAATGTCATTACCCTCAATTTTTTCTTAAAAAAGTGAGTATGTATATTAATCATGGATATATGTTTATTATGTTTTGAAGAGAGGCATGACTCATCAAGCAATCATAAATGCACAAATACATGCAAGTTAAAATGACACACACAATGATAATGTTATACACTAAATGGGCATTCAGATTTTCAGGAGATCAATTTTAGATGAGAGCGAGTTTTCACTAGAGTGGTATGATTTATGCTGAGTATTAAGAATGGGTAGGTTTTGATGTCAGTAGCTAAGGAATAGTATAAGGAAGAGGTTATGAAAGTGAAAAATCATTAGAGGACACAAAACAGGACAATTTAGCTGGAGCAGAAGTGAGGAAACCAAGTCAATTTAGTTTCTGGGAAGAGAGAACTGAAAAAGAGTGTGGGATAATTTCATGGTGAGGGGTGGGTGTGAGCTCAGCAAATCCACTAGCCTCAACTCAGAAGTCAGTCTATTACCCTAGCTATAAGAAAAACCTGTTGGTGACCTAATGTTCCATCCTGGGATACCCTTTGCTTTTACTGAATCCTTTTCCAGAAATACCCAGGGAAACAGATGCTTTTCTCCATGATAGGACCCCCTGGAATCACATGGAAGGCTTTACTCATTGTCTTTATCCTAGATGTTGTCAAACAGAACCTCTAGGGCAGTGTTCTCAACCTTGGTTGCACATTATAATCACCTGGAAAGTTTTAAAAAATTATGATGCTCCAGCTATAGTCCAGACCACTTCAACCAGACTTACTGTAGGTAGTGGGTGCCAGACTTTGGTATTTTCCTTAAGTGCCCCAGGTGATTCCAATGTGTAGGTAGATTGGAGATCCGAGGCTGTGAATAGTAGGGCCTGAATATCTTTATGTTTGGTAGGCTTTCCCAGGTGATTATTCCTAGCCAACCCATGAGAGCATTTGATCCTCAAAATCAAGGCATCTATCTTGTATTCCTGTTAGTTTTCTTTAATCCCTAAAAAAAAACCAAACATGCCATCTTTTATTTTCCTCTCTTTCATTCAAAGAACCACATCATTTAGCTAAACTTACTTACCAGTTTGGCAAGATAAAAAAGGGGTTTTATACACAACATACAACATAAGGGTGGGGTCCCACATTAGACTTGACATGAAGGCCCTTTAGTAGCTATAGTATGAAGCATCGAGTTTAAGAAATAAAATATTGGAAAATAACATAGATATGGACCAGATTGTAGAGGGAGTTGTTTTTTGGCTACCAGGCCAATGGCTTTGGGAAAAAAAAAAAAAAATGTCAGCAGAATATTGACAAGATCAATACTAGATTTTAAAGAAATTATAAAGAAGTGGGCAATAAAACAGAAAAAATATATAAAAGACAATATAAAAGAGGAACAATTAAACTTGTCTGATAGATTAGGAATGTGGGAAAGTTGGAAACTGAAGACGTGATTCTGAGGTTATAACTCTCAGTAATGTAAAGAAACTATAGAAATGCATAAATGCAAGAACCTAGTATGGAAGAACCATGGGCGTGGACAACAAGTGGGATTCACTTTGTGAGGGAGTGGATGGGTGGGGAAGGGGTCAGAGGGGAGCAAAAAGGGGATGGATGTAATACAACAACAATATATATATTTTTAATTTTATTGTTGTTGTATTACATCCATCCCCTTTTTGCTCCCCTCTGTCCCCCTCCCCACCCACCCATTCCCCCCAAAGTCAATCCCACCTGTTGTCCATGTCCATGGTTCCTTTATACTAGGTTCTTGTCTAAACTGCTCCCCTTCCTTGCGTCTGCCTCCCCCCTCCCCCCAACCTCCTTCCCCCTGACCATTGAAGGCCTATTCACTGTATTCATATATTTGGTTCTGTTTTGCTTGTTGTTAGTTTTGTTCATTATTGTCCTGTAATGGGTGAGATCATATGGTACTTGTCCTTCACTGACTGGCTTATTTCACTAAGCATAATACTCTCCAGTTCCATCCATGTTGTTGCAAAGGGTAGGAGCTCCTACTTTCTTTCTGCTGTGTAGTATTTCATTGTGTAAATGTACTAAAGTTTTTTGATCCAATCATCCACTGATGGGCACTTAGGCTGTTTCCAGCACTTGGCTATTGTAAATAGTGTTGCTATGAACATAGGTGTACATAAGTTCTTATGAATTGGTATTTCAGGCTTCTTTGGGTATAGTCCAAGTAGTGGAATCGCTGGATCAAAAGGAAGTTCCATTTTTAGTTTTTTAAGGAAACCCCATACTGTTTTTCACAGTGGCTGCACAAGCCTGCATTCCCACCAACAGTGCACGAGGGTTCCCTTTGCCCCACATCCTCGCCAACACTTGCTGTTCAACAACAATAAAATAAAATTTAAAAAAAAGAAATGCATAAATGAAGAGAAAAGGCTAAATTTTCTTAGGTTTTAGACTTGTCTGAGATTACATTTAGAAAGTAAGGCCATTGTGTCATTTTCATCTTTGTGGCCCAGGACCTGACATAAAACTTAACCCACAGCAAACTTTGATGAAATGAAATGATGGTTGAGTGAGAAAGTAGTGGTGGAACTGAAGGACCAAGGAACATGCCAGGTGAAGAAAAATGAGAGCCAATGGCAAGTTGGGAGTGGGAATAATCTGCTTCATAGTTAAGCTTCTGATATTATGTTAAAATGAGGCCGTGCATGCTGTCATCAATTTTGTATCTGGGTTGAAACTGTTAATCTGTTCAGTGTAAACCTTTAAATTATATCATATGTGCAATCTTGTTTTTTTTTCTTTTTTCTTTTAAAGATTTTATTTATAATTTTTTTTAGAGAGGGGGGAAAGGAGAGAGGCAAAGAAGGAGAGAAACATCAATGTATGGTTGTTTTTCAGCTACCTGCTTCCAGCTGCAGACCTGGCTGGAGACCTGGCTTGCAACCTGGATGTGTGCCCTGACTGGGGAATCAAACCAGTGACTGTTGGGTTCGCAGGCCCAGTCTTTTCTTTCTCTTTCTTTTTTTTAAATTAAAGTGGCCTGGGCCTCTCCTGATATTTGAGAGTCCCCAGGAATAATCATTGTTAAGAGTATGCATTAGGTTGTAACTTTTAAATTGTGTTGCTAAGAGATGCTTTGAGAGTTCAGTGGCATTCCCCCAGGGACCACTTTAGAAGGGATGGGAGAGATACTTGTGCTGAGCCTGTGGGCCTGTGGACCTGCAGCTCCATCCTTACCCTAACTCCACACTTTTACTGGTTTCGTTTATTGGCACAAGTAAAGTTTTATTTGGAAAAATAAATAAAGGCAACATTTTAACTTTTTCATCTACTAAGTAAATTGTGAAACTTACATGCCAAGAAAAAAAGAGAAAATGAGTAACGATTAACCATGAAGACTTAGCTGAGGCCAGCCAGCCAAAATTGGCAGCAGGCCAGATCAGCATGGTCCTGTTGGCAGGACAAGTGTAAAAGGAGATTAAGGAGAACAGGAAGCCTGGAGTCGATGTAGAGGAAGGTAAGTGACAAACTGTTAATGTGGAGTCCAGATTTCAGTCCATCTTTGTCACTAACTGGACCTATAGTTTGGGTAGGACACTTAACCTCTTTTGGCCTCAGCTCCCTCTTTTGCAAAATAAGGTCATTGGTCTAAATGACTTCCCGTGACCTCTAACGTCTGGAATCCTGCTCAAAGATTCTGCGATTCCAGGGAGCTAATGAAGCAGCATGGGTGACTGACAATGATCTCCAGGCTACACTTATTATTCATTATGACCAGAGAAAGCTCATTGTTTGCAGAGTATGAAAGTGAAAGGTAGAGGTGAAATGTTTTAGTACTATAGTTTGCTATTGAAGTATAGAGTACTTACCTTGAATAATACTAGTTAAATTAATTAAACAAAGAGGTCATTATACTGAGATGCCTCTGATGCTATGATGGCCTACATTAAGTATACCAAAATCTAGGCCTATAAATGCCTCATGATTATGAAGTTGAAACCAAATGACAACCAATCACAAACACCCAACTAGGCTTCAATCTATAGCCAATCAATCATTTTATATTTTGCTTCTGTCCTATTTCCGTAAAAATATCACCCTGACCTCCTGTCCTTAGAGAGCTTTGAAATAATTCTGGTTTGGTTTGATTTGAATCAATTTTTGCTCAAATAAATTCTTAAAGTTTTAATATGCTTCATTTTATCTTTTAACATACCTAATTTTGTCTGTGCATTAAGCACTGTTTTGTTTTTGTTTTTTTTTAAAGATTTTATTTATTATTTTCAGAGAGAGGGGAAGGGAGAGAGTCAGAGAGGGAGAGAAGCATTAGTGTATGGTTTCCTTTCACCTGCCTCCAGCCATGGACCTGGCTGGAGACCTGGCTTGCAACCTGGTTATGTGCCCAGGCTGGGGAATTGAACCAGCGACTGTTGGGTTTGCAGGCCGGCACCTATCCACTGTGCTACCAGCCAGGGCAAGCACTGTTATTGTATTAAGGACTTTACACATAATATAGCACTTCATTCTTAGAACATATCTATCAAGAAAGTACAATTAATATTCCCATTTTTATTTATTTACTTACTTTTTGTTATTCCCATTTTAAACTTGAGAAAGACAGGCACCTAATGAATGTCCTTGTATAATGATGATGTTAGTAGTATTGACAATGTTAGTGTTAGTTAAAAAGAACTTATCTTTGAAATGTAAGTTAACAAACCAAATTAATATTTTAATATCACTTCTACCACACTGTTCTTATACAATTCTACTGGGAAGTCTACTGTAAAAAAAAAAAAAAAAAAGTATGAAAAAATTGGAGCATTTTTTAGAGAAGCTCAAAAACTTTGAATGTTGCTTTATCAATTAAGTGGATATGTAGGTAGCACAAATGTTTAAAATATTTCACATTTGTCATCTTAATGGTAACTTATAAAATAGGTTACCAAAATATAATAACAACATCTTCTATATAAAACATTTAAGACTGCATAGCACCTTATTTCATATATATTATCTCAGCTAACTCTTATGACTGCAAATATTATTGTTCCCATTTTAGAGATCTCAAAACTGAAGTTTATAAAAATTAACCTTTTTGTCCAGGGGCGGAAGTAAAATGAAATTTTAATCTCCAGAGTCCAAATCCAGTGCATTTTCCATTACACTATAAGGTACTTTGTTAAAATGCACATTTTATATCATAGGAAAATATAGTAGGTATTACCTGTTGGAGTAGAATTGGCTAGTTTCGCCCCCTAGAGGATAAAATGATACCCTTTCCAAAGACTTGGTTGCTAGCATTAATAACTTGGAATTACAATATTAATATTGTGATAGATATTGATTAAAATATATGGCTAGGACCTTAAAATAGATAAATAAAAATAAATCAAAGTGTAATTTTTTAAAAAATATTTTATTTCATTATTTTTAGAAAGAGGGGAAGGGAGAGAGGCAGAGGGAAAGAGACATCAATGTATGGTTGCGTTTCACCTGCCTCCAGCCACAGACCTGACTGGAGACCTGGTTTGCAACCTGGTTATGTGCCCTGGCTGGGGAATCCAACCTGCGACCTTTGGGATCGCAGGCCGGCGCCTTAACCACTGTGCTACTGGCCAGGGCCAAAGTGTAATTTTTTTATAATTTAGGATTGTGAGCACAGTTAGATGCACTTCTTGGTATATATAGAATTGGGTCATCTTTGATAAAAAATATATTTTTTAAAGATTTTGTTTATTTATTTTTAGAGAGAGAGGAAGCGAGGGAGACAGAGAATGAGAGAAACACTGATTGATCCGTTCCACCAGGGGGCTGGCCTGCAACCCTGGCATGTGCTCTGACTGGGAATCCAACTGGCAATCTTTCAGCTCACAGGCAGGCACAAATACTGAACCACACCAGCCAGGGCCAATATTTTGATGTTTTGGGGACTGTAAACTTGCTTATTATAAATCAACCCAAGAGCATCATAAGCTGCTGGTAGTTATGACATTTAAAGAGCTTAGTTTTCTTGATCTCAGGGACAAAGCTCACATACAACAAGTTCTTTAAATCCATACGGTTCTGGGATTTCCTCTAGTTCTGCTAACTACCTGTATGGAAATGCATTAGTCTCTGGTTCTAAGTTTCCTCAGCTGTAAATGGGGCAGTCATTCCTATATCATTGAATTGGCTTGAAAATTAAATAGGAAATTGTAAACAAAGCAGATAGCAAAGGATCTATATATAGATATAGATATAGATATAGATATTAGTTTTTCCTTGAGAGACTTGAAAGTGCTGCTATGCTTCACATGTCCAACAAAAAACCAAACCAAAACAACAACAACAAAGCCTAAACAGAAACAACAACCCTTTCTTCTCTACTAATCTCTAACATGAAAGAGAGGGCTGTTTAGTACTTCTCCTGTACCTGGTCACAGCCAGGAACTAGGTAGGTGCCCAATAAATATTAGTTGGGTTAAACTGAAACCAAGTTAACTCTCACCTTGGGTCTCAAGTGTTTAATGAGAAGCTTCCAGTAGTCTAAATCTCATGGGCTAGTATTCAGCCAATATATATCAAAGAACCTTGTCTTTGCAGCATCCCTCCTCCGTCTCCAGGCCCTGCTTTTTTGTCATGGTTCATTCCAGCTGAACTAAAATTTCCCCAAACATGACTGGAGCAATGGGCCGAATCTAACAAGATTAAGTTTAATAGGGATAAATGTAAAGACTTATACTTCAGTCCAAAAAGAATCTTGCACAAGTACTGGATGGGGAATATGGGGATTAGCAGCAACATGTGTGAAAAAGACTTAAGGGTTTTAGTTGATATTAAGCTCAATTAGTCAACTGGGTGCTTTTGCTAACAGGAAAGTTGATGTGAACTGAGACTGCATTGACTCCTGCCCAAGCCTGGTGATTACCCCAGTGCTCCAGTTCTTTCGATTCAGCCTCAGCCGAATCTCCAGGAAGGCTCATTACAATTCAGATTCCAGTCCCATCCCCCAGAGTTTCTGACTCAGCCTTTCTAGGGTAGGCCTTGAGGATTCACATTTCTACCACGCTCCCAGGTTGGCGCTAATGTTGCTGGTCTCTGCATTATACTCCAGAACCATTGCCTCCCTCTATTCTGCCTGAACAAGTAACAGTAGGACTACTAGTAGCCATGTAATAAAGACCTGAAACCAGGAGGAAAAAGGAACAAAGAAAATGAAAAGCTGTTAGGTACTGTAAGTGATATTAGTAAAATTAATATTAATAGTTAACATTTATTGAAGGTTTATTGTAGGCTAGAAGATCTACCAAACATGTCATACAAAATTAAAAGAAGTAATAAGAATAGTAGTCATGATAATAACCACCACCCAAACAGCACTTACTATATGTCAATATTTGTTCCATGTGCTTTATATATTTAACCCTTACAACAATCTTATGAGGTACATATTACTATATATGTAGCCCCTCCATTACCTACAGTTTCCTATTCTGAGCAGCTTAATGAAATCTCACTCCATCCTTCTCCATCCTTCCTGGGATGTGAATCATTTCTTTTCCAGTGTACCCATGCTGTATGTGAAGTAAATTGAGATATATTTTTAAAGATTTTATTTTATTATTTTCAGAGAGAGGGGAAGGGAGAGAGGCAGAGATAGAAAGAGAGACATCAATGTATGGTTGCCTTTCACCTGCCTCCAGCTACGGATCTGGCTGGAGACCTGGCTTGCAGCCTGGTTATGTGCCCTGGCTGGGAATTGAAACAGTGATGTTTAGGTTTGCAGGCCAGCACCTTATCTACTATGCCACCAGCCAGGACTAAAATTAGATATTTTGAGAGAAAGAACACATTCATGTAAATTTTATTATAGTATATTATTATTTTCTTTTTTATTATTAGTTATCATTGTTAATATCAATGTGCCTAATTAATAAATACTACTTTATCATAGGTATGTATATGCAGGAAAAAAGAAACAGTATATAGAGGGCTCGATACTACCTGCGGCGTGAATCATCCACTGAGGGTCTTGGATCACATACCCCACAGAGAAGGGAAAACTACTGAACTCATTTTTCAGATGAGGAAACAGCTCATAATATTCATAGCTAGCTAGAATTTAAATTTAGATGTGTTGCCAGCAAAGCTCCTGTGATACCACAAGGGCCCCCTGGAGACATGATTTAAGTAAAGGTTGAATTTAGAGAAGAATAAAGAGAGAAAGATGTGGTTTGATGGTGAGTGAATAAATTGGATGTGATATATCTATACAACAGACTATTAGCAAGAAAGATGAACTAAACTATTGAAAGCAACATGAATGAATCTGAAGATAACTATGGTGAATCAAAGAAAGCAGATCAAAAATAAATTAGAAAATGCTAACTAATCTCTAGTAACAGACAGCAGACCAGTGGTTGCCTTGGGATGGTGGGAAGAGGCCCCTGAGAAGATGTGGAGGGGTGACAGGATTACAAATGGGCACAAGGAAACCTTCAGAAGTGATCAGTTGTCATTTTCTTTATAGTGGTGATGCTTTCAAGGATATCTAAAAATGTTTAAATTTATCAAAATATTTCTTATGTTGATTATAATACAATAAAGCTATAAAACACAAATTTGGGTTTAAATATATTAAGTAAAATCTACAAATACTGTGATGTAGACCAGCATTATTATTTTACTAATAACAGATTGATAATTGTGTTTGGTTTAGGTTCATACCTATTACAAAATAGTAAATTTGGATAAGCCAATACTTTAAGCATATCTAATGTATAACCAATACATCTTACCAATTTCTGAGTGAAATATCAATTAAACAATAAGTTAGATTCCATGAAAACCTAACTCAATGAAAAAAAAAAACCCATACCCTGGCTGGTGTGGCTTAGTGGATTGGAGTTGACCTGAGAACCCAAAGGTCGCTGATTCAATTCCCCAGCTAGGTCACATAACCAGGTTGCAAGCCAGGTCTCCAGCCAAGTCTATAGTTGGAGATAGGTGAAAGGCAACCATACATTGATGCTTCTCTCCCTTCCTTCCTTCCTGCCCTTCTCTCTGAAAATAATGAATAAGATCTAAAAAAAAAAGTCATTATTTAAAAAAAAATTGGTTCTAAGAGGTCACAGATTCTAAAAAATAAAATATAACTTAAATATAATTACAATAATAATAATGGTAGTAGTAGTAATATCTTCTTATTATATTTCCCAACTAAAAGAAAAATTTCAAAAAACTTTGGCACTTATGAAATTATTAACAAAATAGATAGGATTATTTCATTTAATAGACTTTAATACTTAAGTTGCCCCCGACATGCCTTTTTCATAACATTTTTATCTTAATTGCTTTTGATAACAAGGATCACAATATGTTTAGAAGTTTTCTTTTCTCAGTGTCATAACTTGATTTGAAATTCAGTTAAATGACCTGGTTTGTCAAAGGAGCTCACCAATAAGCATAAGAGCCAATGCTTTGTAATGGCATTAATTAGGACAATTATAATAAAATTAATTCACATGGTACGTGTGTTTTTAGAACTTGGGGAAAATATGATGACAGTGAGCTAGGATTTCTAATCAAATTTAGAGACATTGGAATTTTTCAGGGTTACTAATACATGATGTTCTCAAATTAATTGTGGCTTAGAACATACATGAAACCCACTTGGCCAACAAAACCAGTGTATGTGCAACAAAACTGCACATACACTAGAGGTGGGTCATGTACCCACTACATGTTTATATTAATTTCAAGAGAAAATATAAATTGTTCAATTTTCTCACTCTGTTCTCAGGGAGAGTCAAGAATACAAGTCAGGAATAAACTCAAGGATACAGATGAGCCTCCAAGATAAGGAGAGGGGTGGAGTTTGGGAAAGAAGGAGTGAAGAAGACAAGTTGTCTAGCTCATAAAGATCTATTCTCATCCCTCTATTGCTTTGGAAGTGAAATGGGGAAGAGGGCAAAGGTCTAGAAGAAACTGCTCAGGCTTACCTGGTGGATGATCCTCAAACAAAGGGAGTGTAAGAATTAAGTTCCAGTAAAGGAAATTGGAGGGATTTTGGGGAAAGGCGATAGTAATCAAATAATGTGGGTGCATTTGACATCTCTCCCTCTTTCCCAAGTACTGTGAGGGTAGATGATCGCACAAAACCTCAGGATTTCAAGAGTAGGGTGTTTGTTTTTAAAAACAATCAAGTGGGAAGGAATCAGAAAATGTTGTTCTAGAATTAGTTATTGAGGTTCTATTAAGTAACAGCCCTAGGAACAAGTATATAGGACCCATGGACAACGACAACTGCATGGAGATTGACTGTGGGGTGGAAGAGGATGGGACAGGGGAAAGCAATGGGGGAAAAGTCGGGACAACTGTAACTGAACAACAATAAAATAAAATGAAATAAATAAAATAAACAGTCTCTCAAATCTCTGATGTTTCTCACTGGTATTGATAGGTATTCCAGATATATTAAATTACAAAATCATGTTTACATAGACCTTTCTAGGCTCGGTCACACTTTAGATTTCAAATATGTGTCCAGGGACACTTTATTTGGTCAAGAGCCATTGAGAATGAAGTCTTGTGGAGGAGGCTCTCTATAAATGGAGTGTAACCAGGGGCAGCCTGGGTGTGGGGCCTGTGCTACTACGGAAGACCTCCTCCCCTAAATGGGTTTAAAGCTCTGCTCTTGCGGCCCTGACAGTTTTAGTAAGTTTTGAACAAAGGGCTGGGCATTTTCATTTTGCATCAGAGGTCAGATTATGTAGTTAGCTGGCCCTGAGTGTAACAATGTAATATCTGGACCTCAGGTCCCTCCCTTTAGGCAAATCTCTTCTGCCTGGACACCCTTCCTCTCCTGGTTGTGGTATTTTTCAAACGAGATCATCATTCAAAGCAGGTACTACCCTCTGACGATCTACGTGTTTTATTGTTCTTTAACAATAATTTTTAAATCTTGCAAAGATCAAATTTATTTCATCAAAATTTATTTTACCTGAAAAAATAAACTGCCAGAACTATAATCTTATGGATAGTTTCATGCAAAATGTTTTTTCTTGATATATTGTACATCTGTGTTGTATGCAAAGGCCTTTTTTTGCCAAGTAATTGCTTCTGATACATCCACAATCCTTATGCCCATCCACAAGTATAATCTATTCAAAAATGTTTAACTTTTATCTCCATACATAAAATCATGCAGATCTGTGGATTGTCCAGGGGGCTAAAGTGAGTAATGACTGATTCCTAACTTATCCCTTCTTGGCTGCAAATGCTAGAGTCAGAGGAACCTCTAATGCTGTTTCCTAAGGGAAGAAGCCCAAGTGAAATTACCCCAGCTTGCTGATAAATAAAGAAAAGCTGAAATACCAGACACAGAAAGAGTAGCTTTGTAAGAAAGACATGATGGGTCCAGGCCATAAAACACTGATTTTTCCCTTTTTGTTTTGTGTTATTTTATTTCCTTTAACTAAGCTAACTTTTATTATATTTTTTAGTTTTTCTAAATTATATTTTACTGATTATGCTATTACAGTTGTCCTGATTTTCTTCCCTTTGTCCTCCTCTAACCATCATCCCCCAGCTCCCTCTGTCAATGCCTCCACCATTGTTCATGTCCATGGGTTATGCTTATAAGTTCTTTGGCTAGTCCATTTCCTATACTGTATTTTATATCCCAATGGCTATTCTGTAACTACCTTTTTTTTTTCCAGGCTCAAAAGAAACTTCTTTTATTCAAAACCTCAGTTATTTCCCCCCAAAAGAGGGTGCACCTTTCCGGGAAGTACTGCAATACCGGGTCGATGCTTGGAGTGGACGGAGCAAGCTCCTATTCCATCTCCCAACTCTAAAAATCCACTTAATATAATGTTATTGGATAGAGGACATATCAGATATTAAACTGATAGAACAGATACTACACTTGATCTTAGCCAAAAGGCTGAGAAGCGATTGTGACTACTTTTGTACTTCTTGATCCTCTCACCTCTACCCATTCCTGTGAATCCCTTCCCATCTGGCAACCGTCAAAATGCTCTCCAATCCATAATTCTGTCTCTGCTTTTCTTGTTTGCTTAGTTTGTTTTTTAGATGCAATTTTTGACAGATATCTATTTTTGCCATTTTATCATTAATAACTCTGATCTTTTTCTTAAGTAAGTCTCTTTAACATTTCATATAATAATGGTTTGGTGCCCTGGCTGGTGGCACAGTGGATAAGGCACAGGCCTGTGAACCCAAAGGTCGCTGGTTCAATTCCCATCCAGGGCAACATAACTAGGTTGCAAGCCAGGTCTCCAGCCAGGTCTGCAGCTGAAGGCAGGTGAAAGGCAACCATACATTGATGTTCCTCTCCCTCTCTTCCTCTCTCCCTTCCCCTCTCTCTGAAAAATAATAAATAAAATCTTTAAAAAATAATAATAATGGTTTGATGATGGCGAACTAATTCCTTTAGATTTTTCTTTATCTGTCCTTCAATTCTAAATGATAGCTTTGCTGAGTAAAGCAGTCTGGTCTGTAAGTTTATTCTTTTCTTGACTTTGAATATGCCTTGCCAGTCCCTTAAAGCCTGCAAAGTTTCTTTAGAGAAATCAGCTACAGTCTTAGGGGAACTCCCCTGCAGGTACCTAACTTCTTTTCTCCTGCTACTTTTAAGATTCTCTCTTTATCTTTAACCTTTGGCATTTTAATTATGATGTGTCTTGGAGTGGGCTTCTTGGCATCCATCTTGTTTGAGATGCTCTGTGCTTCCTGGACTTGTATGTCTATTTCCTTCACCAAGTTAGGGCAGTTTTCTTTCATTAGTTTTTCAAATAGATGTCCAATTTCTTACTCTTCCTCTTCTCCTTCTGGCATCTCTATGAGGTGAATGTTGGATCTCTTGAAGTTATCCCAGAGGCTGCTTATACTATCTTCATTTATATGGATTCTTTTTCTTCTTGTTCTGATTAGTTGTTGTTTTTTTTTTCTTCCTTATATTCCAAATTGTTGATTTAATTCTCAGCTTCATCTACTCTACTGTTGTTTCCCTGTAAATGGTTCTTTATTTCAATTAGCGTATGCTTCATTTCCTGGATCTTTTTTATGTCACTGAGGCCCTTACTAAGTTCTTTGAGCATTCTTATAGTCAGTGTTTTGAACTCTGCATCTTATCTCTATTTTGTTTATCTAATTTTCTGTAGTTTTGATCTGCTCTTTCATTTGGGCCATGTTTCTTTGACTCCTTGTTTTAGCAGCCTCCCAGTGTTTGTTTCTGTGTATTATTTAGAGCTGCCTTGACTCTGTGTCTTAGTAGTGTGGCCTAATGTAGTAGGTGTCCCGTAGGGTCCAGTTGCACAGCCTCCCCTTATCACTCAATCTTGGTACTTGAGGTGCACCCTTCATGTGGGCTGAGAACACACACTCTTCTTGTAGTTGAGCCTTCGTTGCTATTGGTAGGTCAATGGGAGGGGTTTACCCAGGCCAGTCAGCTGCAAGGATTGCCTATGACCACTGACTACCAAACCCCACCATCTGTGGAAGATCAGCTGTGCAGGGGCAGGATGGTGGTACTCCATGGTCTGTAACTATCCATTGGGTGCACTGGCCCTGGGCTTTCCCAGGTGGTGAAAGCCAAGGTCAGTCCCCACCTGTATTTTGCCTGGGGCCACCCTGCCTGAGCTCTAAAGCAATCTGACATGGTTGCTACTTGTGCTGAGCTTGGAGATTCCCAGGCAAAGCCAAGCTATGAATCTAGTCTGGCTGCTGCTAGTGCTGGACCTGGGGCTCACTGAGGCAGCTGTTGCTTATTTGAGAGGATTTAGGAAGTTATGCAGCAAGAGCCAAACTAGCCATTTATATGGAAAAGCAGCTTGGGTGGGCTCATAAGCTTAGCGGGGCAGAGTCTTTGGGAATCTCCAAAGTGGGTCAAACAATGTGGCCAGGTTGGTGGAGTTTCAGATATGGCACCAGCTTGCTGGCTCTGTGGCTCTGTGAGAGGAGGGTTTAGAAAAGGGACAATGGTTGTTGCTCGCCTTGAGGCCAGACATTGTTTTCCCCTGTGTGCCACTGTGTGCCTTTCAAGCTGCTACCCCAGTGCTGGAGCTCAGAGGGAGTGAGTCTGAGTAGGTGAATCAATGTGTGGGTTATTAAGAACTGCTTGAGGCTCCAGAAGTTTTTTCCACTGGCGCAATTCCCGCTGGTTTTTGCAGCCAGAAGTTGTGGGGACTTATCTTTATGGAACTAGAATTCTGGGCTGAGGAGCCTGGTATGGGGCTGGGACTCCTAGCTCTTAAGATATCCCTCCCAAATTTTTATGCACCACACGTAGGTGTGGGACCAGCCTGTTCTGCATCTTCACCCCTCCTATCAGTCTAGATGGATGTGGTTTCTTTAATTTTGTAGTTGTCAGACTGCCATTCAACTCAGTTTCTGAGGTTCTGAGTGATGGTTGTTCTATATTTTAGTTGTAATTTTGATGTGGTTGTGTGAAGAGGTGAACCATGCCTCTGCTGCCGTTTTAGCCATAAGTCAACTAAGCTAGCTTTTAAAGGGTTACAAAAACAGCAGCCTAGGGAACATGCACAGCTGTACTTGCTATGGTGAAATACATTTTCTAGCTGCAAGAAAAGTTAAAAGATATGTAGGCTACCTCTTTGGACTGAACAGAGAGCAAAATGTGAATAAATGCTGCATTAGAGGTGATAGCAAACAACAAACAAAAAAAGCTGAAGGATAAAGCCTACACAATTAGGATAGTCAGAAACTGTTCGGTTATTCATTTGTATCACATACTCTACAGATTCTGACTTCAATTATTGCTCAACTAAATTCAGAAGTACAATAAAACTTAATTAATCCTTTCCACTTAAATTCTGTATAAGCAATATAATAGAACTCTGTTGTTTTACCTTTCTATCATAGGTATAAAAATGACTACTATAAAGCTGATTATTGGAAAGCAAAAGCAAACTAGGTTAAAACCTTAGGTGCTTTACAGCTAACTCACACCTCTGTTAAGCGCTTGAGATTTTTAACTTTTTTTTTCTTTTAAATTATGTAATGGAGATCTTCCTCTTTATTGAAACACTTTCACTCACCCTTTAGTGGTAGAGCTCCCATTTCCGTTAAGAGATTACACTAGCTGTTGAACATCCAGAGCAAGATGCTCCTCCCGACTTCAAGGATTAGGATAGATTCCCAAGTGAACATCCCCCAAGGTAAATGAAGTTATAATAGGGGCCGCTTAAGCGGCCTTCTATAAGAGTATAGACAGTGTATGGGTTTTCAGGTTCCAACAAAAGCTGACCCCGAGACAAGAGTATGTGTGCTTATTATTTGAGTGTTACAGAAAGCACCATCAGGGGAACACAAATGATAGGCAAGAAAGCAAGGTAGCCAGTAATAAAAGGTGCATTATTGAGCAGATGCTTATTGTGAGTAACTGAGGCTCAATCCTGCTGAGGGATTCTGAAACACAGCACAAAAGATGCTTCAGTTATCCTAAATGAGGGGTGCAGACACCTGGGTTTTTATCCTCCAACTTGCTTCATTCATTGGTTGAGAGCTGCTCTTGGGTAATATAAACCTGCTCTTGTGGCCTGCCCTGAGGAAGCCCATTTAGCGGGTGTCTGTGAGAATGACATTCCTAGGTGGAAGGGTAGGGTCCTAATGGTAGCTGCTCCGCAAGGGGAAAAGGTGATTCCAGGTAGGAATATGGAAGAAGGCTGCTGGAAGAAGTGCTATTTTAGTAAGACCATACAAGATGCAGGTGGTGATGGAGGTTTCACAGGCAAAAGGGTTTTTGTCAACACCCTCCCTACCACCCAAGGTAGAAATCAGGAGAGGAGGCAAAACAGATTCAGAAGAAGAGGTCTGCTGAAAGCAATGCAGAGGAAACGGAGAATGGGAGGGAGTTTGATGCACCAAGGGAGCAGGCACTAATGAGAACACAGCTCTCTGAACTGCTGCTAGGGTCTGGCTTAAATAGGGGCTGGGTTCTTTGTGCAGTACATAGTGGATTTCTTTGCTTTCCCAGTTCCTGTTGTGAGCCGGTATCTATCAGAGCAGGCAGAGTGGAGTTCTTTACTTTCTAGGAGTCCTTTGCTCTCCAGGTTCCCGAGTTGACTGGTTTCAACCAGAGCAGGTTTAGAGAGCAGAGCTCTTCTGGGAGTTCCTGAAGAGAAATGTTAAACTTATCTAGGAGAGGCTTAAAAAAAAAAAAATAACTGAACAGCATTCCCATCCATTTATGAGAAGCATAGCCTATCTCAGAAGAATGGCAATGCTAACAGTGGTAAATGTAAGACTAAAAGGCACAGAGATGGAGGAGGGTGTGTAGTGGTCACGAAAGACAGACCTGGGTAAAGGGAGCTTAGTTCACAAGGAAGAAGGGAATGGAGGAAAATACAGCTAAGAAGACAAACAGTAATCAGAATGAGAAGGCCTGTTTAAATGTCTTGTCCAGCAACTTGAAAATCTCTCCTTTAAGTCTTAAGGAAATAGAATATGTTTGATTATTGAACTGACATGATTAACTTTTCACTTCAGCAAGATTACCCCACAAACTATGTCATAATGGTAAGATGTCATGGAAGAGGTGGACGGCAGGCTGTCGCTGTAGCCAGGGTGAGACAGTGAGCGATGATGGTCCAAGGAAACTGACAGTGAAAACAGAGAAGTGGCTCAGGGGCAAGGCACTTCGAGAGAAACTCCCAGAGAAGATGGAGGTGCCAAGGAGCATCCCCCCAATGAAGCGTGGGATTGATGAAAACTCAGGGGATTGATGTCTTTAACTGAGGTACCAAGTCATAGCAGGAAGACGAGGTTTTGTGGTGGGAATGCAAATCTGTTGACTTCAGGGTGGACTGTTAATCTGGAAAGGTCCAGCAGGCAGTTAGAAATATGTGTCTAAAGCCTCATGAGAGAGCTGGAGCCAGAGGTGTACATTTAGGATCCATTAAAACTAAGTTACACAGAAGATAAAGTAAAACAACTCCAGGTTGGTCTCCACTCCCCACCCCCTAACAAATACTCAGAATTAGTTATGTTTTCCTATAATATAATTTTGAACAATCATTTTAAGATACCCAGTAATTAGGATATAGTATTTCCCTTTCAAATGTATGTTTTAAATTTGAGAGTAAAAGGATTATGGAGCTATTAAATATAAAAAGTTTTCTTCTCCATGCCATATAATTTATTTCTATGAATCAGAATATAAGAATTAAAAGTGAGAACTGAAAATAAACAATAACTGTACTGTTCAGATTTGGAGGTAATGACAGCAGAATGTACCTGAGCCGCTATATCCTTAGAACAGTGATTGACTGATCTCAGAAATACTCCAACTATGTCATAGAAGGAGAGCAACTAATTTTAAAGTATAAAATTAAGCAGTCACCCAATTCACATTTGCCAAGCTCCTCTAATGCTCTAAACTGGCTACTTGACTTCTTTTTTCAAAGGCTATGTACCTGGTGATTTGCACCTCCAAGGTCTGCAGAATATTTTCTGAGTAACTTTAGGCCATCTCCTTCCTGTTTTCCTTACTAAAGTTCAGCCAACAATTAATGATAAAGGCATGTGTTGAAGTTTGTGAAGGTCCAATAAATAACACTACAGCTCTCCTTACTTGAGTTTTGAATCAAAGGACATCAGACCAATGGAAAACAATATATCACCTTTATTACTATCATCATCATCATCATCATCATCACCATCATCATCATAGACAAAGGTCAGGTTAGATGTGGCTTAGATGAGGAACAACAGTGTGCATCCTAATGCTGAATCCCTGAGTTAGACAGATTTATCCATCAAGTCATATGCAAAGGTGGACAACCTCAGGCCTTCCCATATGGGAACCCACCTGGCAAAACAAATTTCAGGCATGGAAAAGGTGACCAAAATTGATATTCATAGCAATTGATTCTCAAGAGTAAGAAATAGAAAAGATTAGAGCCATGCATGCCCAGCTCCTTGTCCCATACTCACTAATAAGTTGTCATTTGTTATTTAGTCACTTATGTACTTGGGTGCCCCATATCCTGAAACCATGAACCCATCTGAGTTTCTTCTCTTCTTTTTCATCTCCCTCCCTTCTCCGCCACCCCAAACTCATAGTCTGAGGAGTTAAGTAGAACCCACAACTAGAATCTAGAGTAAGAGAAGTCCTCTCAGATTATTTACCCTGACCTGTCAGTGCAGAGGTGAAATGACTTGCTCAAAGTCACACAGTTAATTAGTGGAAAGATCTTAGGCTAACGTTCCTTAAGTTTGAAGAAGAAATCTAGAAAAACACACTATTATACTTAATTCCATGTTTTTGTTTGGCACTCAAAGGTGCCTTTGAACAGAAACATTAGCCAGATGGTGATAATTTTTTCAAAAAATCTCTAACCCAGAGAGGGAACTTAATGAAGCAACATATTTTCATATGGCCCTTATTTATCCTGATCAGAATATTTCTTGAGGCCATTGGTAGTGTTGCTTCTTCTACTCTTGAAAGATTCAGTCTTCTCTACACAGAAAATGGCAAAAGACTTATTATGCATTTTTGTTTCTGGGGAATCAGCTCCCAATTAGCAACAGAGCATGGCAGATAGTAGGCACTCAATAAATGAGGAATGTTGATTGAATGAATAAATGAACAAACAAATGAATAAAATTTTCTTCTCATTTGAAAGGAGTACAAGATGAAAAAAAATCAGTGCTATTCCAGTTAAAGCAATTAAAAAAACTCAATAGGGAAATGCATCAATTTACTTTCTAAATGTTTTTGCCTGAAATGAACCCAAATATTAACAATCATCATTCTAATTGACTTGAGTAGACAATAGAAAGGAAAAATCAAGAGTAAAGAAACAGGGAGAAAGATACAACTAAAAAATTGTTAGAAGAACCATAATACTTTTGAGGGACAGTCCTGACAACCCCAGGGTTTCCCAGACTGATAAGGATACAGTAAGTGTTAAACCAGCTTCACTCCTGACCAAAATGCTCCCATTTTGAACACTAGCCCTCCAGCATCTGAAGGTCATATGTGTGTCAGGAACTTTAATATGGTATTCTATTTCAATCTTACAATTATTCTATGAGGTAAGCCTTCTAAACTCTGTCACAAACTACACAAATCATGCACCTTCACAGATGTTAAATTGAAACAAGAAGCTTATGCTGTATAAGTCTATCTTGAAGCTTACAATTTTTTTTCTGTCCTTTCGCTGAAAACTTCCTCTTGCCCATATACATGCCAATCCATTAATTTAAAAAATATTTATTAAACAATAGGTGGGATGATAAATTGGTATATACAGGAAATTAAAAATTCAATATATTTGAAATAGAATCACAAGGAAAATATTTAGGAATAGAATCAAAAGAAATGTAAAATTTGTACACTGGAAAGTTTAAAGCTTTGTTAAAGATGATCTAAATAATTGGAGAGACACTGAATGTTCATGGAAAGGAAGACTCAGTATTGCTAAAATGACCATTCTCCCCAAGATAATCTAGAGATCTAATGCAATTCTCATAAAAGTTCCAGCAGGGGGTTTTGTTTATTTGCTTTTGTTTTTGTAGAAATTGATAAACAGATTCAGAAATTTATGTGGGAAACATCTAGAATTGCTAAAACAATTTTGAAAAAGAAGAAATTTTAGAACTTTCCTGTCTCAATTTATTATTTTTTTATTTTAAAAAGATTTTATTATTTTTAGAGAGAGGGGAAAGGAGAGATAGGGAGAGAAACATCAATGTAAGGTTGACTTTCACCTGCCTCCAGCTACAGACCTGGCTGGAAACCTGGCTTACAACCTGGTATGTGCCCTGGCTGGGAATCAAACCAGCAACCTTTGTGTTTGCAAGCCGGCACCTATCCACTATGCCACCAGCCAGGGCCTCCTGTCTCAATTTAAAAACTTACCATAAAGCTATAGTTACCAAGATAATATGGTACTAGCATAAAGGTAGATATAGATCAATTGGAATGGAATGGAGACTACAGAAGTAAATCTTATATTTATGGTCAAAGGAGTTTGACGAAGGTACCAAAGCAATTCACTGGGGAAAGAATTCTGTTCAAAAAATGGTCCTGGGATAACTGAATATCACCAAAAAAACAAAAACAAAAACAAAAACACCACATACAGAATTAACTCAAGATGGACTATAGATGTAAATGTAAAAGTGAAAACAATAAAACTTTTAGAGAAAATCTATATCTTCAGTGGGGAAAGGTTTCTTAGATATGATACCAAAGCACAGTGAATACAAGGGGAAAAAAAAGATAAATTTGACCTCATTAAAAATGTAAACTTCTGCTGTGGCTGGTGACACAGTGGATAAGGCGCCAGCCTGCGAACCTGGGGGTCACCGGTTCGATTCCTGGCTAGGGCACATAATCAGGTTGCAAGCCAGGTCTCCAGCCAGGTCCATAGCTGGAGGCAGGTGAAAGGCAACCCTACATTGATGTTTCTCTTGCTCTCTGCCTCTCTCCCTTCCCCTCTCTCTAAAAAATAATAAAATCTTTAAAAAATTTTTTTAACTTCTTCACTTTAAAGTACATCATTAAGAAAATGAAAAAGTCAAGCAACACAATGGGAGAAAATATTTGCAAAAATCGTATCAGACTAAAGACTTGTATATAGGCTATATAGACAACTCTTAAAACTCAACAATAAAAAAAAAGTTAAAAACTCAATCAAAAAGTGAGCAAAAACATGAAAAGAGAGTTGACTAAAGAAGATATGCGAATGGTACATGAAAGGGGGTTTAACATCATTATTCATTAGAGAAATACAAATTAAAAGCACAATGAGATGTCATTTTATATCTATAAGAATGGCTAAAAGATAAGATGATAACAAATGCAGAGAAATGAAATCTTTCATCCATTATTGGTGAAAATATGTATAAACAATTTGATAGTTTCTTAAAAGTTAAATATAAAATTCCCATACAACTCAACAGTTATATTTCTAGGTACTTACTCCAACCCAAGAAAAATAAAAATATGTCCACACCAAGACTTGCACTCGAATGTTCACACCAACAATATGGAAACAAACTCAAATGTCCATCGTCTGGTGAATGGATATACAAAATGTGGTCTATCCATACATGGAATATTATTCAGCAGTAAAGAGGAGCTGTGGATGGTTGAACTTCAAAACATATACATGTAATGAACTAAAACAGACACAGGAGATCACATATTGTGTGATTTCACTTACATAAAATTTGAAGAAAAAAAGGGGGCACATTCATAGAAAAAAGAAAGTAGTAAAGCAGTTGCCTAAGGTTGGAGCTATGCACTGGAATTAACTGTAAATGAACATGACAAACTTATTGGGGGGGAAGAGAATATTCTAAAACTGATTTCTGGTAGTGATTGCATCCCTGGATAGAGTTACTAAAATTCTTTGAATTGTATACTTGAAATAGGTAAACTTTATATGTGAAATATACCTCAATAAAGTTGTTATATAAAGTATAGTATCATTTAAAAATTAATTAGTAAAAGTCAATACATCATTTGATTCTAGATGATATACGCATCATTGACTAAAGCCCAAATCTTGAAGTCATTACTGAAGCATTCCTCTTCTTCATGGTCATATGGATCAGGTATCAAGCAAGGCCTTCCTTGTGCTTCCTGAAATCTCTACTGCATGAATCCATTTAATTTCCTCCCCGAAGCCATCCTACTACTCCAGATTTTCCTTACTTCCTTACTGAATTTTGTTATAATTGAAGGTGGTTTCCCTAGCTCTATTACACCCTGTAGGTTAAACAGCATTAATTACTAGATTAATTTTCCAGTAACATTAGTTTTATCAGGTTGCACTTTTTATCCCCAGACCTTTAATTGTTCTCATTGCAAGCAGCATACAATGCAAACAATGCCTTTCCTGTTTGGCCCAACCTTATATTTCCCATTTTATTTATCACTCTTAACAACAGTCCCTTTATCAGTTGGTTTCCTCATTGTTCCCTATATTAGTTCCCTAACTGCCATAACAAACTTCAACAAGCTAGATGGCTTAAAAAACAACAACAAAAAACCCCCCATAAATTTGTTCTTTTACAGCTGAGGATCGAGAATCTGAAATCCAAGTATCAGCAGGGCCATGTTCCCTCCTAAGAGTCCAGGGGAAAATTCTTCATTGCTTCTTCCAGTCTTTGGTGGTGCCAGCAGCCACTGGTGTTTTCTGCTTTATGCACACATCCACCCAATCACTTCCTCTGTCTTTGTTACATGACCTCTGCCCTGTGTGTTCTTCTGTTCTTTCCTCTTCTAAAGACACTTGCCTTTAGGCCAAACTGAATCCAGGATGATCTAGAGATACACCTGCCAAGATCCTTTATTCCTGTAAATTCACATCCACAGGTTCTGGGTGGACATCTTCTGAAGCAACATCGTACAATCCACCGCATCCCCAAGCACCCTAAGTCCTTTTTATACTTGGGCCATTTTGTTACCACATCTGAATTTTCTCTTCCTGTCTCTTTTCCAGGTTCTGTTCGGAATCTGTGTGTAGCTCACGAAGCTGTCTCCTAATCAGAACAACTCGGGTGAGATTTTCTGAACTGTTAGAGCACCCATTGTTCCCTTCATTTCTGTATTGTTTATGTTCATGTTTGCAAGTCCTGTTTACCAACCAGAGTTTAATCTCTGTGAGAAGCTCTCAATCTCTAAAACAGTGGATCTCAGTTTTGTTTGCATATTGGAATCATGTGGGAATCTTTAAAAAGACATTGTTACTTTTGTCCCACCACCAGAAATTTTAGTGTAACCAGTGTGTGTGTGTGTGTGTGTGTGTGTGTGTGTGTTTTTTTTTTTTTTTTTTTTTTTTTGGGGGGGGGGGGGCGGCGGCTCTGAGCTATGGCTATTTTTTAAAAAAACTTCCTTATTTCATTCTAATATGCAGCCAAGAATGAGGATTCACTGTTTTAAAGCATGCATTTTCATCAGGGAGGGCTAAAATTGGTGCTTGGGCGGAGTGAGGATACAAAAATCTTAGATATTACAATAGATTGAAGTATATAAATAGATATATGTATATATATCTACGGTACTAAAATTTCATGAGGAGGAGGCAATTAGGGGAAATGTCTAAAATGTCTTCTTAGAGGGACAATAATGAAAAAAATATGTTATAACACTGTTCTAGAGAATATCAAAGTCACCTATGGAACTTGACAAACTGCACGTGATGGAACCCACAGAGTTTGGGCTGTTGCCAAAAACTGTATATTGAATAACAACGAACATTTATTGTGTGCTTACAAATAGCAAGTACTCTCCTGAGTGCACCCTTGCATCCTTCACTTTATAGATGAAGAAACAGAGGCACAGAGAGCAATTTTTCCAAAAGTCACTCAGCTAGCTAAGTGACAGAGGAAAGATCTGAGCCCAGGCATTTCTGCTCAGATACTTAACCCCTAATCATAGGGCCTCAAGTGCTAGAGCTTAAGAGCCACTGTGTTGGGGGATAGAAAACATGCTTCCTAGTTCTCTTCTATGTGGAGCAGAATGCTTCAGGTACAGACAAGGCCAAAGAGCACTTAGTGAGTTAATGACCATGATACAAATAAAGAACCAAAGTCAGAGTAGAGTAGAGCTATGGGGCACCTAAATCAAGATCATTAGGACCACAAGGGCTTAGACTGGGTTAGTTACCTTGAGTTAAATGCACAAAGATGAAGAAGGCTTTGTCCTGAGTTAGAGGAGGTTAGGTAGTACTGAGGAAATCTCCAGCTTATTACAACGATCAACACAGAGTTAAAACGAACATTTTGAGTGAAATCTCAAAATGTACGTTGTTCATTGTTTCAAAAGTTACTTGATGGTTTTGAGATTCCTTTAAATAAGGAGGCCTTTTCTGAACTCCACTGGCAATCATCTGTGAAGTCACATAACATGTGTTTAGAAAATTGTTCTGAGAGTAAAGTCTACAGAGCACTTCTCAGAATAATGTTCCTAATGTGTAGGAGAGTTAAGAGATTACGTAGACACCAACTAGTACATTGAATTACATTTATCAATTACATTTAACTGTGTAATATGGCAATATCTGTGTTTCATTATTAAGATTTTAAAGAAGATCTACTCATAAGTCTAATTTGAAATGGTGACAAGTGCGAATATTTCAAGCTATATGTAGCAACTAAAATGTGACACGGAAGTAGGTTTACAACTTGAGTACATGAAAGAGTTTTATTTTTGTGTTATTATTTATTATCTGTTACTTGTATTACAACTGTATTATGACTGTATTACAACTTCCTTTTGCCCACCCCTATAAATCTATTGGTGACAAAGAGTCACAGGTACCGCTAACACTAACTGCTTTGTTGCCAAATTCAGAGTAGAAAGAAATACTAACTTGAAGAGAGTGGAAATACAGATGTAAGTGTTTTCCCACCCATGGACCCCTTGGGTGGTTAACTCCTATAGCAGGTTAAAATCCATGCTATAGAACTCTAATAGCCTAATACTACCTGCTGAATCCTGCCCAGTTTGGCCAGTCTTAATTTTAAAAAACTCCACTGACCAGCTCCATCACTGTCAAACTTTTTGGCCAGAAAAGTTTCTCCGAAAGTTCAGGACACAGTATCTTGATAAAGCAGCACCTTAGGATGCAGTGTCCCTTACAATGACAAGTGTGCTGGGGAAGGATTAGTTAGAAAAGTTTGCCTTTGTCTTTATTTTGCTTAGCAATCAACTGGGGAATCTAGAAAAAATACAGATTCATGGATACTCTCGGCTCCCTACCCACTACAACACACACCTCTCTCTCCTCTCTCTTTCTCCCCCTTTCCCCACCAGGCACACATACCTCAGACCTTCTAATTCAGTGAGGTTGGGGTGGGGCCCTGGAATCTGCATTTAAAGTGATCCTGCCAGGTGATTAAGTTACTGCTGCTCAGGTGCATTAGCCTAGAGTGTAGTTGACTAGAAACTTCTTTTGAGAACAATTTGTGTTTCCAAATGGCAGAGAAAGAAGCAAGCAGCTCCCAACAGCTGCCAGGCCAGCCTCTTAGGTGGCCTGTTCAGGGCAGAAGCAGCCTAACTCTGAGCTTCACCACCAGGGCAGAGCAGTTTATGGTTCTCATCAGAAATAAAATCTTATAACTAAGTTTTCATCTTTTAAGAAACGATAACATTCTCCCTCCCTTTCTTCCCCTGTGTACTCCCCAGGATAATGTAAAGACTAAAAAGAATTCCGCAAGAGGCTAGAAATCTTAACCAAGGTACCAAATAAATACATTGATGTTTCAAGAACCCCATTACAGGGGCACACTGGGTAAGGATTTCCTGGACTCGGGAGACTTGTTGTTCCACAATGTATAAGGTTAACTCCTTTTATCTTATCTGCAATCTCGAAGATAATTCCAGGTTGCGTTAAGAGGACAACATTAAACCTCTGTCATTCAACCCTTGACCTTCTTCTTTTTTTTGGAAGAAACACAAGAAGAAGGTTTGAGGCTTCCTAATCCTTTTATATCCTTAGTCTCAGGAGTCAAGACTTACTAGAAACGACTGAAGTCACCTATGCTCTATCTAGCACACAGGTGGTAAATTCTTCATTCAGGAATGAATGTATCCAAACTGACAGGTTGGAATTATAGTTGTTTTGTGTTATCAAAGAAGCTAAATAACATATTTTCCTAACATATTAAACACAGCTTATATATGTAACACAACATTAAATTACATTTATTAGCAATTACAATGTGATTTATTTTTCCCTCTCTTTACATAGGATTATTTATACTCCTGGCAATAATTTACTTTTTTCAAAGCTTCCTATTTAATAGGTGATTGGTTAGTAAAATGTATAGAATTTATGGACCTCTCTCCAGTGTTCCATCCATCTCTCACAAATAACACATGGCACTCATTGCTACTTTTGTTGGTTTCTCCCTGGTAGCTCTCTAGTGCATATGACAAAGACAATATTTTTTTAATAAATCTTAAGCCAGGCACTGTATTTACTACTTTTACTATAGTTCATCTCATTTGATCTGATTAATTATATATTTCTCATTAAACTCCTTAAGGCCAATTTTAGAATTATTACAATCTAATTTATAAACTATATATATATAAAGTGAATATGAAGAACTGACCATATTTCTAAGATTCAGAGAATCACTGGACAAATGACCACTATAACTTGAAGTTGGTTAGGCCCAAAGGTTTATTATTATTTAGTCCATGGGTCAGCAAATTATAGCTAAATGATGAAATCTGATCCACTGCCTGTTTTATTGAAACACAGCTTACCCATTTACAGCTCTGAAAGATGATCTGAAATAAAAATTACAAACTCCAAATCCTTATTTTCTTAATAATAATTTTTTTAAAGATTTTATTTATTATTTACAGAGAGAGAGGAAGGGAGAAAGGCAGAGAGGAAGCGAAACATCAGTGTATGATTGCCTTTCACCGGCCTCCAGCTACAGACCTGGCTGGAGACCTGGCTTGCAACCTGGTTACGTGCCCTGGCTGGGGAATTGAACCAGCAACCTTTGGGTTTGCAGGCCGGCCCCTTATCCACTGTGCTACCAGCTCCTTATTTTCTAAACCTCAATAAAGACTAAACATGTTGAAAATGTTTAATGACCTTCTTATGCTGACAGTATTTTAATAGATAAGTTGTGGTGTGTTTAGCCCTGACCAGTGTGACTCAGTTGGTTGGGCGTCATTCTGCAAGGTGAAGAGTTGCCAGTTCAATTGACAGTTGGGACACATGCCGGGGATTCAAGTTTGGTCCCCAGGTGAGGCACATACCAGAAGCAACCAATTGATGTTTCTCTCCCTCTCTTTGTCCCTCTCTTCCCCTCTCTTTAAAAATAAATAAATAAAATCTTTTAAAAATTGTGGTGTGTTTATATTTGTCAGATTAATCAGACCTTAAAACATTAAAACACATGCATACTTACTAATTTATATTTTAACTTTCTGCCCTGATGTCCAAGGACTATTTGATTATGAGAAACAAGCACACTAGACACTTATGTGAAAACCAAACCCTCTCTCCCTTCCCCTCTTTCTAGAAATAATAAATAAAATCTCAAAAAAAAAAAAAAAAAAAAAAACCCAAGGAAAATTGCAGAATGAGAAGGTAGGACGAATCACAGTCGCATGGCTCAAAGAGACTAGAAAGACATCAGCGTCCGCTGGCCAATTATTCCTCCAGCTCTCACTCTTCCCCAAACCACGATTGCTCATCGAAATGCTTCCTGCCTTTTATCACCTGTCTCACAACAAATGCCCCTAAATAGTGGCCTTGCTATGTGACCTGATATATTTAGTTTTTGTGGCCATTAATGTAGTCTCTGAGTCAAATTCCTTGTTCACGCATCTGATGCATTGCCAGGGGGAATATGTGATCTCTCTCTTCCCATGTTATGGAGGATCAAATTCTCCAAGAAAACTGAATGGAGGAGAATAAATGATTGCCATCATTTTATGTGCCCTATTGAAATGATTCTCAACCTGAAGGAGGTAGATGTCTACCCTTCACATTGCACTACAACTCTGTAACAAGCCACTATAGGAGGATATCATGTCCTTTAGTTTTGCTTACCTGGGTAAAAGATAGAAAACTATTCACTAATGTGATTTATAATAATGTATTATGTTAAGAAGAAAAAGCTTTCCAGAACTATTACATTTCAAACTAATGCAAATATATGCTGTTTTTTAAAATATTCAACTTGGTATATACAAAGTGGGGCAAAAGTAGGCTTACAGTTATTCATATGGAAATCATACAATAATTAGTCAATAATAATACAGAAATAATCTGTTTTGTGTATGCACAACTGTAAACCTACTTTACCTCACCCTGTATTCTTAAATAACTAAAAATTAAATGGAGTCACTAAGACAATGATTTGCATTGCTTCAATGTGCTATAAATGTCACTTTTGTTTTGGCTCCTTAATCTGACCTACATACTTGCTTGTCTTCTGTGTAGTTCTTGTAATATTTATGCTTAGCAAAATGGGAATACCAATAGGCACCACAATTTTACATGCCTATCAACAGCAGAATGTCTAATCGATTGGTAAACTTTAATGGTATTACTATGTCTGTCCCAGTATACTTTTTTATTTTTTTTAAGTTTTTTTTTAAGATTTTATTTATTATTTTTAGAGAGAGGGGAAGGGAGGGAGGCAGAGAGGGAGAGAGACATCTATGTATGGTTGCCTTTCACCTGCCTCCAGCTACGGACCTGGCTTGCAACCTGGTTATGTGCCCTGGCTGGGGAATCGAACCTGCGACCTTTGGGTTTGCAGGCCGGCACCTTATCCACTGTGCTACCAGCCAGGGCCCTGTCCCAGTATACTTTTTAGCAATTTTCCAACACATTCTTGGTATTACATTTATTTATTTATTTTAAGGTTCCATTCATTATTTTCAGAGAGAAGGGCAGGGAGAAAGGGAGAAAGAGAGAGAGGCATCGATGTACAGTTGCCTTTCATCTGCCTCCAGCTAAGGACCTGGCAGACCACCTAGCTGGATACCTGGCTTGCAACCTGGTTAGGTGCCCTGACTGGGTAATTGAACCAGTGTCCTTTGGGTTCGCAGGCCAGTGCCAATCCACTGAGCCACACCAGCCAGGGCTTGGGATTACATTTATAATGTACTAATAATCTATTTGCAAACTCACATCTGAGGTCATAATATTGACCTGAAAAATTAACAATATATTTTTGCTGTTCATCCAGTAGCTAAGTACAACTTCTAATTATTTTATAATTGATTTTACAAGTGTTTCTGTTTGTATATTAAAATGATAATCCTTTCCCAATTGAATGTACACTTGGGTTGTTCCCCTTTATGAAGAAAATCTCACATTTATAAATTACTTAATCCTGAAGTGTTTTCCCAAACCAAGTACAGTGTCTTCCTCTATAAAATTCTAATTTATTCCATGAGTGGGACTATAATTTTGGATTATGAATTATCATTTATCTTTGAATAACATAACATTTGCTGAGTGCCTACAATATTTAAAGCATTGTGCTAGAAATGTGAAGTACAATAATGAGTAAGATAATCCCTGTCCTCAAGGAGCTTCTATTTGTTAGGGAGCAGTCACTAAACCTCTAAACCTATTGTGATACACATTATAATACTAGAAGAATGAACAAATCCCATGAGAGAACAGAAAAAATCTATTTGTTATTCTGGGAGGGGAACAAGGAAAACTGCATATAACATGAACTTTGAGTTTGCCTTGAAGGGAGAAAGAAAAATTCAAGCAAAAGAGAACATGAGAGTATATTATAAAGGTGAGTCAAAATAATTAAATTAGGAAAAGGATTGTATCTTGGATGGCTGCAATAAATTGGGAGAAGAGGTAAGAAATAAAGTGAGATAAACAAGATGGGACCATGGTATAAAAGCCTTGGATGCCACTGCAACACATTCAAATGCATCATAAAGACAATGGAAACCATTAGAAGTTTTTTTATTATTATTATTTTTAAGTTTTTTAATCTGTGGATTTACAAAAGCATATTTCTTGTTTTAGAAAAATAATGCATGTGGCAAGGTGGAGTATTAATTAAATTGCAATGATTTTCATGAATATTCATCTAGTATCAATCTAATCCCCCTCATTCTACAATAATATTTACCCATTTATTCACTTAACAATCACATGCCAAAAACCCTATTTTGAGCTGTCATGACCAAGTATATATTATTATCATTGATTCACTAACAGTTCATTCCTTTTCACATCAAGAAACCCCAATATTCTTAGATTTCCTTTGTACTGAATCTACAGATGTAACTTTCAATAGTAGTCAAGCCTCATTTACATCAAGTTTGCCTCTTACCATTTATAATTATGTAATATGAAGGTGTATACCATTATTCAAGTTATTTTAAAATGTTCAAAAAAGAACATAAATTACCAATATCAAGATTGAAAGAGAAAACCACTATAGATCTCACAGACTTAAGAAGTATAAAAAAAATTATCAACATCTTTATGCCAATGTTTTCAACAACATATGAAATCAACATATTTCTTGACAGGTACAAATGATGAAAACTAGCAAAAGAAGAAAGAGAAAAATCTTAATCATCCTATGAAATAAATAGAATTCTGTAATTTAAACATATCTTCAAAAAGCAAAATCCAAGCCCTGGTTGGTGGCACAGTGAATAAGGTGCCGTCCTGCAAACCCAAAGATCTCTGGTTCAATTCCCCAGCATTGAGGCAGGTGAAAGGCAACCATAAATGGATGTCTCTCTCCTCTCTGCCTCTCTCCCTTCCTGTCTCTCTGAAAATAATAAATTAAACATTAAAAAAAATTAAGAAAGGAAGAAAAAAGAAAAATCCAGGTCCAAATGGCTTCACTGATGACTTCTACTGGATATTTAAAAAATAATAACAAAGTTAACCAGCTCTTGAATAAAGAAGGAAGAGAAAATACTTCCCCATTCATTTTATGAACACAGTATTACTATCCTATCAAATCAGACAGAAGCATTACAAGAAAACTATAAACTAATATCCCTACAGACTCACGAGTTCTCAACACTAGAAAGTTGAATCCAGTCATAAACAGAATATTACATTATGACAAAGTGGAGTTTATCCTAGAAACCAGATTTGGTTTAATATTCAAATTATTTTAAAGGTTTAAAAGATGAGATTTAGAACTAAAAGCAAGTTTCAATGAGCATACACTGGGGAAATGACTGATAGAAAGATAGTAATCATCAAAACTGGTATCTTACTTTTCTTTAGCTTACTGGACTTGGACCCCATCAGATGCATGGAGAGCTGGGCAACCCAGGCCCAGGCCAGTCTGGGCATGACATCCCCACAATGAATAGTCTATGTGTGGGTCCCACTGGCATGAGGTCTAAACTTTTGGTTGTTTAATTGAGCAAAGAAGTTTTCTCTTACTTGTGAATCGAAGTCATACATATGTAATCTCTAAGACTTTTGCAGCTATTTTGTTATAAAAAGTGAAACTGACATACTAAGGCCAGTGAGAGAATCATAAAAAGAAACTATAGTGATAAAGCCCAGAGCAACCATTCACAAAGCCCTTTATACATCAGAACTTTTTCACAGAAGTCAATTATTCCAATCTTAGCTGGCTGGGTTATTTTCTATTAACTAAGCAATAAATAAACATAGAATAAAAACCTGAAAATAAAGAAAAGCCCACTCTATTTCCATTACTTTTGTATTTACTGTAGAAATTTGATTATAATATTTAACTTATAAAATTTAAAATTAATCAATATCTTTGTCATCCTCCTGAACAATCAAGTCTCTAGCACTTGATTGAACAATCAAATCTCTGACAATCCTTTACTATCTGTAACTGTCAATCTTAAAATATACCTTTATTTTAGCCCCTCAGATTATTTTTTACAGTGTTTGCTTAGGTTAACCCATATTTTTGCATTCATCTCTTTTTGAATTTCAGATGATTCATTTGGAATCACTTTTTCCATCTGAAGTACATATTTTAAAATTTCCTTAGGTAAGGGATTATTGATTACAAACTCTCAGTTCTTATTTGTCTGAAATGTCTTCATTTGGCCTTTGTTTTTAAACATATTTTTTATAGGCATGCAATTCCAGAGTGGGAATTATTTTGTTTTATCACATTAAAATTATTTACTTCCTATTGCATTCCATAGTTTTTCTCAGTTTAATCATGTCTTGATAATCTGTTTCTTTTCTTTTTCTTTTTGCTTTTTTTCTTGTAAGAGTTTCTTTGGCACTGATGTTCTACATTTGTCTATAAGGTGAGTTTTTCTATTTTTTATTTTATCCTGTCTGTGTATTTTGAGTCTTTGGATACATGTTTTCATTAGTTCTGGAAAGCTCTCTGCCGTTAACTCTTCCAATGTCCCTACTGTGCCATTCTACCTCTTTCTGGAATTCCATGATGTAAGTGAAATCTTCTAACTCTGTCAGTTATGTCTCAATATCTTTTCAGATTTCCTTCCTGTTTACATCTTTTTGTATTACACTCTGAATATTTTTAGTACTATCTTTCAGTTCACTAATTCTAACTTTAGCAGTCAGAATTAAACCAACCTATTAATTTTTTTTAATATTATACTTTTCATACCTAGAAGTTTTATGTAATTCATTTTCAAATTATTTTAGTCATCTTTTAGTGTTTTAGTTCTTTAAACATGTTAAATATACCAGTTGTGTAGATAATTAAAATAATAGTTAAAACTTTTTGCAGGTTTACTGATTCTGCAGGTTCTTGCTCATTGTGGCCAAGCTTCCTTATGTAATTTGTGGTTTTTGATGGTGACCTAGAATTCTTGGGATTTATCTGTAGAAATTTCTTGATGCCTGGATTGAAAGCACTTCTTTTTGAGAGGATTTATGTTTGCTTTTTTCCATACCCTGGAGAATACTACTAAGTTGACATTACTTTAAACTTAAAATTCACCTTCAAGTTTTTCAGACCATATGGGTATGTGTGTGAATTTGGGGTTGGTGGTGGTTATGAGTTTTAAGGAGAGAATTTTCCTCCTTCAACCAATACCAAAGTTTTTTTCAGTCCCCTTAGGAAATGGGTAATAATGTGGGTTTATTTCACTGTCACACTGAATAAGTGGACAGATTCACCATCAGTGTCTAGCTTACTTTCACACTATACTTTCATTACATCCTAGTGGAATGTAAGAATCTCAAAATTAGAGGCCCTAATTTGAGAGGACTTTGGAATTAATCTTCCTTGTACTCCTCAAAACCCAAAAAGTGAAGTTCAAGTTCAAAAGATTTAGCAATTGCTGCAAAAAGACATTTTCAGTGTTCAAGTTTATGCTTTCACTTAGTTTTGGCATCTACATATTCCTACACTATTGCCATATTACTTATGTGTATAAATAGAAGTTTCTTATTTTTTAAATCTAGCATATTTAGGGTTTTGTTTTGTTTTGTTTTGTTTTTGTTTGTTTGTTTGTTTGTTTTATACTGGGATTGTCAGTCTGGGTATCTCAATCCATCTTGCTACCAGATATAGAAGTCCTCTTTACATGTCTTCTTTCGTGCTGTTTTGTGAGCTGAAGACTCTCTTTCCACACTGTGCCAATTATTAATTTATCACCTCAGTTCCAAAGTCACTTTTTATTACCTGCCATGCAAAAATGCAGCCTGACCTTTTAAATAGTTTTTATTTATCAGCTGACATGATGCTACACTTCGACAATATGAGCGATGGAGACACAGTGCAAGATAAATGAATTTTGCTTCTGGTTCCTGGTGTGTTTCTTCAGTAGGCTACTGCAGCATGGGCAGCTTCCTCGGCACCAGTCTCCTGCAGCACTCAGGAGATCCCCGTCGGTGCCTGGCTCCTATCGTACACATGGCTTTCCAAGCACCCACCTCCTGCTTGTGGGCGGCTTCACCAGCACGGAGCTCCTGCACTCAGGCAGCTTCTCCAGTGCAAGGCTGTCAGCAGCAAGGAACTGCGGGCAGTTTTCCTGAGCACTGCTTGGGCTGTTTCCTAACAGGCTGTCCTTAGTGAGATACCTGGTTATGAACAGCTTTCCCCTGGCATCCCCCAGGGTTATTTCCAGGACCCCTATCACAGCAACTTCTTTGTCCTTCAGTAAATCATGGGTGTGACCTTTTTTGGATCTCTGACCTGGAGTAGAGAGGAGTTCTTCCTTGGGTATTCCATTTTAGTGTTGGGTTGCATCTGCTTTTTCTATATTCTTTCGAGTTCTCTTTATTTTGTAGTCAGTCCCTCTTTAATCAGATACCCAGATTCTTTATATTAAACTTTCCCTGTTCAATTCACTGTATGGTTTTTGTCTCCAATTCAACACTGACAATGAACACACACTTCATTTGGTAATCTTCTCCCTCATCATGACTCAGCTCAGCCATCATCACCTTTCTGGTTCAGGTGTATTAGAATGAATGAATGCAGGGAAGGGGAGCAGCTTAGACAAGAACCTAGTATAAAGGAACCATGGACATGGACAACAGGTGGGATTGACTTTGGGGGGAAAGGGTGGGTGGGGAGGGGGACAGAGGGGAGCAAAAAAGGGATGGATGTAATACAACAACAATAAAATATAAAAAAAAAACAAGAATGAATGAACGAAAATGCCTTTTTTGTAGGTCAAAATAGTTGAACACTGGCAACTTGGAGTGGTTTAAAATATTTTTTCTCTGTAGTTTCTACTGCACAGCTCCGTCAGCACTTATCCTACTGATAGAAAATATCAATTTTTAAATATATAATATCATCTATTGTAAGAATACACACTATTGGGAATGATTTTTAATCTTTTATTTTTAATGCCTAATCCAATTCACCATAATTACTATATACTAAAAGAAATGCTTGTTGAACTAACTGAATACTGGCAAATCATTTAGTCTCTCTAATCTTCGATTTCTTTCTCTTCTGAGAGATCATTAACACCTGCTCTATTTAATTCAAAGTTCTTCAAATGGACTAAATGAATAGTTGTTCCTAATTCCTTTGTACAATGGAAGGCAGATCATGATGCTAAATGTGTTATTTCATGTGGGAAAATAATTGAAGAATTATTATTTTAATAATGAGATTTTATTTTTTAAATATAATTGTAAAGTAGTTAAAGAACACAAAAATAAATAAAATATTAAAAATTATTGAATATCCTACTAACCAGGGAAAAAACTGTTAACACTTTTATGTAGTTATTTCTAGTACTATTTTCTTTTATTTTATTATATATTTTATATATAATTTTATTATATATTTTATTTTTTAAATATTTTATTCATTATTTTCAGAGAAAAGGGCAGTGAGGGAGGAAAAAAAGGGGAGACCCATCAACGTATGGTTGCCTTTCACCTGCCTTCAGCTAAGGACCTGGCTGGAGACCTGGCTTGCAACCTGATTATGTGCTCCAACTGGGGAATCAAACCAGCAACCTTTGAGGTCACAGGCCAGCACCAATCCACTGAGCCACACCAGCCAGAGCTTTCTAGTACTGTTTTCCATGAACATTTAAAAACTAAAATTAAGAAAAAGCTCTTATGTATAAACTTATATATTCTGCTTTTTTTTTTCAATGTAACATTGTGAACATTTTCCTATACCATTAAATACACTTTCAAAACATGTTTTTATTGGATGATAATATTTTATCATATGAATAAGTCACCAATAACTGATCAAGTTAGTGGAACATTTATGGTTCTTTAATTTTTTGCAATAAAAATACTATTAAGATAAACATTCTTACAAATATTTATGCACATCTCTCATTCTTTCCTAAAATAAACTAGTAGGAGGATATAGTAGATCAAATTACACAAATATTTCTATGGTTTTTTGAAACTATTACCCAATTTTTTTCTAAGACCTTTAATTTGCACTCGAACATGAGGACAGCATTTCAATGTATACTCAGCAACAAAATCATTTGGAAACAATGCCAATTTAGTTGTTGAAAGTACTATTTATTTACATTTGTCTTTATTTTATTTTTAGTAATTACTGTAGTTTTTCATGATTAGTCCTTTTGCAATTAAGTGTCTATTTGTATGCACCCTATTTAAAAATAAAATTGAGAGCAACATGTTAGTTAATTTTTAAGTTATTTATATATGAATGGCTATTTACTGATTTTTTCATATATTTTAATATTTTTTCATTTTAGTTATGATAGATGTGAAAAATTCAAAATTTTTATAGTCAAGTATCTTGACTATATACTGAACATGTAATCAATCCTTTCCCTAGTATTTCTTGCATTGATTTTGTGTTTAGAGAGTCCTTCTCAATGTTAATAGCAGAGTGTCATCTCTGTTCTACCGTTTTTGTCCAGTCCTAATTATTTCATTATTCCAGTTTTAATATAAAATATGAGGGAGAATAGACTTTTTCCTAAAAAGTTAAACTTAATGTATTTACAAAATCTGTAGACAATGCTAAGCATTTTGGAGGATGGGAATTTAAAATAACTGAGCTATGTGCTTTTTTTAAATTTAATTTTATTGTTGTTGTATTACATCCATCCCCTTTTTACTCCTCTCTGTCCTCTTCTCCCACTCCGCACCAAAGTCAATCCCACTTGTCCATGTCCATGGTTCATCTATACTAGTTCCTTAACTAAACTGCCTCCTCCTCCCCCCTCCCCCCTGCCCACTGAAGGTCTATTCATTGTACTCATGTATCTGGTTCAGTTTTACTTGTTTGTTTGTTTTGTTAATTATTGTCCTGTAATGGGTAAGATCATGTGGTATTTGTCCTTCACTGACTGGCTTATTTCACTAAGCATAACACTTTCCAGTTCCATCCATGTTGTTGTAAAGGGTAGGAGTTCCTTCTTTCTTTCAGCTGTGTAGTATTCCATTGTGTAAATATACCAAAGTTTTTTGATTTAATCATCCACTGATGGGCACTTAGGCTGTTTCCAGTACTTGGTTATTGTAAGTAGCACTGCTATGAACACAGGGATACATAGGTTCTTATGAATTGGTGTTTCAGGGTTCTTCAGGTATAGTAACAAGATCACTTTAAAGCATTCATAAGTTAAGTTGGTTCTTATCCACTCAGCTGCCCTATGTCTTTTCATTGGTGCATTTAATCCATTTACCTTTGTACCTGTGTTTCTGTCTGTCTCTCTGTTTCTCAATCTTCTTGAAGCAAACCCTTCAGCATCTCTTGCAATGCTGGTTTGGTGGAGATGTAATTTTTAGACTTCTTATGTCTGGGAAACTCCTAATTTCACCTTCCATTTTGAATGACAGCCTTGCTGGGTAGAGTATTCTTAGTTGCAGGCCTTTGTTTTTCATTGCTTGAAATAGTTTTTGCCATTCCCTTCTGGCTTGGTGTGTTTCTATTGAGAAATCAGCTGATAACTTTATGGGAGCCCCCTTATATGTTATTAGCTATTCTTCTCTTGCTGCTTAGAATTCTCTCCTTGTCTTTGAAATTTGCCATTTTCATTATGATGTATCTTGAAGTGGGCCTGTATCTTCCTTGGGACCCTCTGTGTTTCCTAAGTTTGCATGACATTTTCTCTCCTCAAGTTAGGGAAATTTTCTGTCATTACTTTTTCAAAGAGGTTTTCTATCCCTTGCTCCTCCTCTTCTCCTGGTATCCCTATGATACGGATGTTATTACATTTCATGTTGTTCTGCAGCTCTCTTAAAACCTCTTCATTCTTTTTCAATCTTTTTTGATTTTGTTGCACTGCCTGGAAATTTTTTTCTACATTGACCTCCAGCTCGCTGATCCTATTCTCTGCTTTCTCTGACCCGATTTTGATTCCTTCTACTCTGTTCTTCAATTCAGAAATTGTATTCTTCATTTACTCCTGGCTCTTATTGATGGTTTCTATGTCCTTTTTAATGCTTTTGTAGTTCTCAGTAAGTTCCTTGTAGCTTTCCTGGAGTTCTTTGCAGTTCTCCTAGAGTTCTTCATAGTTCCCCTGGAGTTGTTTGTAGTTTTCTTTGAGCTCGCTGAGTTCATTGAGCTTCTCTATCATCATTATTTTCAATTCTATGTCTGAGATTGTGCTTGCCTCTATTTCACTTTGCACTCTTCCTGGGGATCCCTCCTTTCCATTTGCTGAGGGTTTATTTCTTTGTCTCCCCATTTTAGGTGACTCTTGTTTGTTTCCGCTTCTTGGATTGGTCTGCTTTGACTTACTGTCTTAGTGGTGTGACCTTCTGTGGTGTAGAGGTGCACTTTTTTTACTTCCTGGCTCCGTGCTTGGTGACATCTGCTTGTGTCCCATTCTGGGCCTAGTCAGCCAGTCGGAGACTACCAGATATCCACTGTCTTTGTCAGTCTCCTTTAGTTGTTAATCCAATCAGTCTGTGATCTGAGGTCAGGTTTAGGCACTGCTGGGTGGGGTGGATTAATTCCTGTGGGTAGGACTGTGGCTTCCCCTCAGGCTTTAGAGAAGAGCGGTCTGCTGGTGGTATGGGAGGGTGGGTTAGCACTGGACTCAAGGGGTGCTTCCTCAACTCTCCCCCTAAAGCTACTGCCCCAAACCCTCTTTAAGTGTCTCTAGTCCACTCTGCCCTCCCTCTGCTGGAGCCCAGGGTAGGTGGGTGCCTCTCTATTTTCATGCATGGTCCCTTTAAGGATTCAGTCTCTCTGTCAGGCCAGCTAAACCCAGCAGCTTTTTGCTTTTCACAGCTGGGTGCTATTTTACTGTCAGCTGTGTTGCTGTAGGCTGGGAAGGCCATTTGAGGGTTTAGATCCCACCCTTCTCAGGTTGGCCCCCCCGGCTGCTGAGATGTTTCTCCCTCCCTTCAGCTGCCGCCAGTGGGAGCCCTGCCAGCCCTCTTGAGTTTCTGCACTTTCTACTGGTCACGTTATGATGAATTGGCTCTTCTGTTCCATCCATGGTAATAAGACTTCTCTCTAATTGATGTTCTATTGGTTGTTCAGGATGATTTCTCCCCAATTAAGTTGTAATTCCAGTTTGGTCTTGGGAGGAGATTGGTGTAGCTCAGCTTACTCCTCCACCATGTTGGTTCTCCGGTCTGCTTTTTAAAAAGCTAATAATAAATATGGGTTAGCTTTATTTATTTTATGATTATCTGATAAAGTACATATATAGTGTCCATAATGGCCTTGCCTTTACGGGTCTTTAATTATTTATAATATTCACTAACGACATCATTCTTCTCAACATGTGAGTGAATCCTGTTTTCTAAAGTAAATTTTCCCAGCTTATAGATAGTAGGCATGTTAGTAATCAATGGTCTTTGAACTTGAAATACAATCTTTGTGGAAAAGGTGTAGGTGTGTGTGGGTGTTCTGTTTGTGAAATATCTCCAGCAATTCCAGCGGAGATAAAGGAAATTAATAGTAGCTTTACAAAGTGTTCTTCCTACCCCATTCTTCTGGCTTCCATGCAGTCTTCCTCTTGCTTGCCATAATGGGAGACCCTCTCGCATTTTTGTACTCTCAACAACATTCAATATCCAGAGTCCTTGGATTGGATTGTATGAGGGTTAGGGAGGTTTTGGGGGTGCTCTACTTAAGAATGACACATAGTTTCATGAAATGTATTAAAATTCCCCAGGGGAGGGAAGCAGTGAAATGCAGCCAGATACTGGGAGTGCCCGTTTGGCACGCGGCTGCCTCCTCACCCGGGGCTGACGCTGTTTCCAGCTGAACAGAAATGGCTGTGAAATGTCAGCGAGGATGTCCTGGCTGGGCCTCCGCTCCCAGCTCCCCTCCGGGGGGTGGGGGTGGGGTTAGCGCCTGGCAGGGCAACCCTACCAGTTCTGCCAGTGATTCCTCCTGCTGTCAATAAGGGCCACCATATCAATAGACCCACAAATAATTGCCCCTACCAGCTACTCCATTTCCCAGGGAAGCTAATCCCTAAGAGGGGGGCAGGGAGCTAAAGAGCCACATCAGAACGCAGAGTAGAAGGAAAATCTCTTCCAGGAAGGTCGAGGCAGCCCATGCCTCTCTCCACGAGATGACACGAAGGGTGTGCACGGACTCGGGGCCAGTGGTTAGTTAGCTGCAGACAAGACTGAGGAAGTTGGGGGCGGATGAAAAAGAAGGAAAGGACAGAATCGGCTTTTTACCCTGTGCGCCTCATAAAATGAATGATCAAAAGTAAATTACAGACTTGCAAATGGGAAAAAAAAAAAAAAAAAAAAAATTCCCCAGGGGATATTGGATCCCCCACTCACTTCCATTGGAGTTTGCTATACATTTCTCACCAGCAATTAAAATATCTATCTTCATGCTTCCTTGAAAATGAATTGAAGGTCTTTAATTTGTGAAAATACAAACTGCGACTCTGGTTAATTTACTCAGTAAAAACTAACTTAAAAATACTCAGTAGTTCATGGTATCTCCAAGAAGCCTGGTCAACCAGGACCAAAGGCTACGTTGCCAGGCTCAGTGCCTCAAAACATGCTACAGAACTGCATGGTGTGCCTGCCACTGTAACTGCCACTATCCCATTACCAGGACCAATTCTGAGTGGTCTCTGTTTCTTCACATCCAGAATTGGGCTCAGCGTCCAAAGTGGGTGAATCTGTTTGGTGGATTTTATGACACATCTGCAAGGGAGGCTTAGAAAGTGAGTTGCTGGTATCTTCAGTGTCTAAGATAAGGTTTGCCCATTTTCTGAGGGAGGGATTCACATGCTGGAAAGACTTAAGGAATACCAAATCTCCATCCCCTAGACAAATGCAGGAAAACACCCAGTGTTTTCACAAGAATCTGGACATAGGGTCACCAGAAATTCTCAAAAGAATTGATGGCATTTCCATATACCATCTTTAGTTCATATTTAACAAGTATTTACTAATAGAAACCTACCATATGCAAGGCATGACATAATGTATAAGAAATTCTTGCTATTCTCAAAAGACCATAATCTACTTGTGGAAGCAAGACTTACATGAATAAGATTTTAAAAGGTTGACCTAATTAAAACACAAGGGCAATGTAAAACAGTGCCCCTAGTTTAGGTTTTTCTCAAAGCAGAACCTGAGGCAAGGACTTAGTTAAGGCCCCAGCAAGAAAGTAGGGAAAATGCATGAGAAAAAGATGGAAGGCCAGTAAGATACTTTCATTTAGAGGTCATTGTTGTAGACAATGGGGGCTCATTTTTGCCAAGGTATCTAAGAAGAAGTTTACAGAATAGAAATGTTCACCTAAAAAAGGTAGACAAAAGTATTTATCCACTAGTTCCCATAGCCCATAGATGAAGGGTTTTCGCAAGGAGTAATTACCCTCACAATTCCAGGCTGAGCTTGTCCACAGTACAAGTTTCCTTATATCAGAGAAGCCCTGTGAGCAAGTGCATTCGAGGTGGGTGAGGTGGGATGCCCACCTGGTTGCACTAGAGCTGCAGCTGAAATCAAAGTTGGGTCAAAGGGATGTGACTAGGGCACTAGGGGTGCCCATTACAACTGTCAACCTATGGAAACACTTAATAGGGGTGATTTATTCAAATGAGCACAAGGTCGCTGCAGGCAGGAATGTTTGATGAGGCTTCCTTAAGGAGGCTGCACTCCAGATGAGCCTGGAAAGAACTGACAGAATTTCTCATGGCAGAAATTTTGCAACATATCATGATCTGGAGCTTTCTGAAGTGTGGCTGTGCGGAAGGCAGCAGTTGTATATCCCAGGGTACTGTGTGCCTCCCCGATTCAGTCTATATTCTGTTTCATTTCTTGTAATAACATTACATTAATGATTATGACATTTAGGCATCTTTCAAATGCTTGCCTAGGTTTTGACACCAAATAAAAACTTCCTCAATTCAGGTGGTTTTAGAGTACTAGAGATTCTGATAACAGTTAACAGTGGTTATTTTAAAAAGTTCTCATGTACAAAAATTATAGCCTGTAATAACAATGATGATTCTGATAAAATAAGCAATTACTACTAGGTAATACTAGATGATATTACTACTAGGTAAAATAGATGATATATAGTTTCCCCTCTGAATTTTCATAGCTTTGCTTATAAGGCATCTGTAACATAAAAATGAAGAATCTTTATATTTAGGAGCCAGCAATTATATAAAGCATGTATATTTTAATGTAAAATGTGGGTCTATCAAGAGTTATATTTTTTCATTCACCTCATCTGACTTACTTCTGTGAATAAAATCTGCCCATTATATTGGAAGAAGTAAAACTCCATTTGTCTAAAAATGTATACGACATAGACTTTGCTTAAACCCATGTTGCATACTACTTCCCAATTATTTCAAAGCCAAATGTTTTCAGACTTACAAATGACTGATTCATAGATGTCCCCAGCTGGAGGCTATTTGGCTTCTCTCACACTCACTCACTCACTCGCACAGACATGAGATTCCTTACTCCTCACTCCTCTTTCTCCTCTGAACAATCTCTCCATGAACAACCACTAACCTGGCTGCAGTTGAGGATGCTATAGAAAGGCACAGAAATATGTATTAAAATCCCATGTTCTCCAGCCCCATCATCCCTCTTTCGTTCTCAGGTTAGTGAAGGCCCTTTGTAACTCTGTGTTCTTCCAACCCCCAGCTCCCTCGCTCTTCCAGCACCTCGGGTGACAGCTCTTCCCAGCACACAGAGGTCCTTTTAAAAGGTCCTACTGCTTTCCTTGGCTTCCCCAACTTTTGAGTTTTCTCAGTGAACTCCTACCTTTTTGACCAATGAAATGAAATAATGTTCTTAAATGCAATTTGTACATTATAAAGCAGTGTACACAGGCAGTATATTCTCATCATTTTGATCTCTCCAAGTAACCCAGGTCAGGCTTGAAATGTGCTGCCCATAGTTAGTGTTTCCAAAAAGGAGAAAAGTCCAGAGTTTCATATCTAAAAATTTTTCTCATTGTAGAAGTACACACTAATGCACCCTAAATTTGGCAACCAAAAATTAGCCAGATTCCACTAAAATCTTATCTTTTTATCCATACAAGTGTGGTCATATTATATTTACAATTTTGTAGCCCTTTTCAATGAATATTGTAGTAGAAAACTTTTAGTATTATTATATACTCCATAACATCCAATAAAGTGAAATATTTTTTGAAATTTTACATTTCAAAAATGCCAGCACCTCTTAGACCTTCGAAAGTATTGAAAACTTCCCTTTAAAACATCCATAATTTTTCCAGCTACCCCTTCTAATTAAACTTGCCTTTACTCAAACGCACTTGAATACATGCACATTAAATAGGTTAACTGTATGATATATAAATTACATCTTAATAAAGCTGTTAATAAAAATGTAATAAGAAGTACAAATCTATATCCCACTAAATGTGATTACATTTTAAATTATTTGATAGAGCAGCAAGATGATTTATTTAAATATTAATTTGTGTTTTGGCCTGTGTGCTTTTTCTCTGCTCTCAATCCCAGATGTAAGCCAAGATTTGGTATCTTCTTTCTTCAGGTGTGTTTGATCAAGTAGAAGCCACATGAGGCAAATTCCCTTTCCAACTTGGATAAGAATCAAAACTCTCTGAAGAGTTTATGCTCACTGAAGGCATTCCATAGAGGAAGGACCCATTGAAAGTAGCAACAGGGGAAAGGACGGCTGTTTTTAGCTTGAGGAGAGGTCACAGGTAGAGGGAGTCTGGGGCAGGTGGCCTTGATTGGGGTGCCTGGTGGAGCTGGGTCCCAGGCACAGACATAACCAGACTCATCCAAGCCTGCTTTGCCCCAGCAGTGTCGCTGAAGCATCAGAACTCCTAAGACAAAGAGGTCCTCTTAGGCTGCCACAGGTCCCAGTGGAAAGAAGGTCTGATCTCTGGGCAACCAAATTGGCTTCCCAGGAGCTTGGGCTTTTAGTAGAATGGGGCAACTTTGCATGCACCTGTGCAGGGTTGGGGACCCCCAGTAATCCCGGTGAAGCCTCCTACCAACCTGGAGACGAAAGGTGCAGGTGAGGGTTTAAACTGGTTTACAGGACAAAATAAAATGCAGTCATTTTCACTAAGAACATTCATATTTGCTATACAAGTACTGCAACTATCTAGATTGCAATTATTCTCAAAACATCATCTTACATAGATGTTACTAATCATTTTTTTAAAGAAAGACTCTTCTTCCTCCCTCAAAATGCAATAGTACTGCTCTATTTTAAGCCTGGAAGGCTTCTTGTGGCTCTAGTTCATCCTTATCATTGTATGGATGAAAAACTTGAACCTACAGAACATTAGGTGAATCCCCCAGTCACAGAGTATAGAACCTGAGTGAGAGTCAGGTACGCTCACTCCTAACAAGGGCTCTGCCACTTTCTCAGAGCAGGGTTTGCAGTCACCAGATTACATTGCTAATAGATGAATGAATTATCAAGTTTGGCTGGGCAGCCTTGTAGTTGTTCACTCTACGGATACAGATGTGGAGCTGAATAATAGTCACATGTTTACTTGTGATGAAGCCTGGCTTTAGTGCGATTCACCTGAGAATGGTGGGCTTTCCAATTAGTTCACCAGAAGAACACCATTGCAACCCAGGTTGCACATTTACAGTAGTCCTTCTCCCAAGAACATCAGTGAGCAATTGTTATCATTACAATATACTGTATAAGAAAAGAACATTTTACACTGTATAAGCACATTTGTTTCTTTTAAGGATCCTACAGTGATTTCTGAAAGACACATTTTGACCTACATTTTAGTCCTTCTATAATATAACAGTGAGGTAATACAGAAGTGAAGAACCAGCAGAAATGACAACATAAGAAGGAAAGGGTCAGAAATACACACCATGAAATAAGAGAAATGATATATTGTGCAAAGGTTAGTTCTCCATAAGGATATGTAATAATGCAAAAGATTAAAATGAAGTAGATGCTTTTGCTTGTTGTATACTGGTCAGAAAAATCAGTATGGAGTAGCACAAGTGTGCATGGCTTATTGTGATACTTGCAGAACTATGCTTCTCTTTGTTGTCATCTTTTGCATGCTGGTCAAACATTTGTTATGCATTTTATCACCATTTAAGCACTTTTCCTACTCACTAACTTCGAAGCAATTTAAGCAATTTTGAATTCCCACTCTGGGAAAATAAAACTGCCATTAGAAGAAAACACATTTACTTTGATTTATTGCTATCAATCCTTTTTAATTCAAAAGTATATTTTTTGGATTACATCTTTGTTCAGTAATTCCACCTACAGAGTATAGGTTTTGTTGGAAGAATCAAATGTAATTTTTATCTGATAACCTTACTAAATTTTAAACCTACGTTTGGGATTTATTTATGAGTAGTTTTTCTTTTTCTTTTGTTTTTTAGATTTTATTTATTATTTTCAGAGAGAGGGGAAGGAGAGAGGCAGAGAGGGAGAGAGACATCAATATATGGTTGCCTTTCATTTGCCTCCAGCTATTGACCTGGCTGGAGATCTGGCTTGCAACCTGGTTATGTTGCCCTATTTGGGAATCAAAACAGCAACCTTTGGGTTCACAGGCTGTCACCCTATCCACTGTGCCACCAGCCAGGGCGAGAGTAGTTTTTCTTCTTATATAGATGAAAATGTGTTAACAATTCCCTGTGACAGATTATTTTGTGATATTACAAGGTCACCAATGCTGAAGTTCAAGTTCAGAGATAGGACTATTAGATAAAGAAAACATCAGCAAAATGAAAATGGAACCAACCATATGGGAAAACATATTTGCCAATGACACCTCAGACAAGGGTTTGATCTCCAAAATATATAAAGAACTTATGTGACTCAACAGCAGTAAGACAGACAACCCAATTAAAAACTGGGCAAAGGATCTGAACATACACTTTTCCAAGGAAGACGTACAAAGAGCATATGAAAGAATGCTCAACATCACTAGCCATCAGAGAGATGCAAATTAAAACCACAATGAAATACCACCTCCTACCTGCCAGAATGACCATCATCAACAAATCAACAAATAACAAGTGCTGGTAAGGATGTGGAGAAAAGGGAACCCTGGTGCACTGTTGGTGGAAAACAGTATGGAATTTCCTCAAAAAAATAAAAATAGAATTGCCTTATGACCCAGTTATTCTATTGCTAGTATTATACCCAAAGAATCCTAAAACACCAAATTAGAAGACCCTATGCATCCCTATGTTTATAGCAGCACTATTTATAATAGCTGAATACTGGAAATAACCTAAATGCCCTTCAGTGGATGAATGGATAAAAAAACTATGGTACATTTACACAATAGAGTACTATGCAGCAGAAAGAAAGAAAGAAAGAAAAAGAAAGAAAGAAAAAAGAACTCCTATCATTTGTGATAGCATGGATGGAACTGGAGAGCATCATACTTAGTGAAGTAAGTCAGGCAGCAAAAGACAAATACCATATGATGTCACTTAATACAGGAAACTAATGAACAAAACAAACAGACAAGCAGGACAGAACCAGAGAAATGGGGGGAAAAAGGAGCAGAATGATGGTGACTAGGGGAAAGAGGAGATGGGGAGGAGAGGTAATGTTTAATCGAGGAGCTAATGTGAAAGACCCAGGGACATGGACGATGAGGTGGGGGTTGACTTTAGGAGAGGGGATGGGGAAAGTCAGACAGGGGAGAACAATGGGGGAAAAATAAAACAATTATAATACAACAACAACAACAACAATGATAATAAAGAAAAAAGGAAAAAAAAAGAAAAAGAAATAGGACAATTAGAGGTAGGTAGCCAACCAGCAGCCCTGGCTGGACCGCATAGGGTCAATGACCTTTGAGAAGTTTCCCCAGATCAGTAGTGGACCTGGAGAATCATGGAACTAGAAACTTTGATTTTGACAATGTACCCAGACTTGATCGATTCATGCAAGTATTTTGTATGTAATAAATTTTCAAAGATACTAATCTATAAGCCCAGATGCAGATTTATTCCTTTGTAACGGGGAGAAGAACTTGGGCTGTAAATTCAACCTTGAAGTTCCAGGTATATTGGTGACTAGCACATGGTAAAAATCCACTCTCTTCCTCACTTATGGCATGGAAGGTAAAGAGGCACAGACACATGTGGAAAATTACCACCCCACTTTTGTTCCCATCCAAAAATGGACAAACCACTGTAATTATGGTTTTCAATAAAGCAGATGTCAAGAGATTATATGCCCACACATTCTACCTACTTTAGTTTTGAGAAGAAAAAAAAAAATCTTGGAGATTTTCAAAGACTCCTGGATTAGAGAGGTCGAAGGAACACCTCACCCTACCCCTATTTCACAGGTGAGAAAATCTTCCACACAGAGCTGTCAAATGGCAGTGGTAGGGCTGCACTCAATCAACCCTGGTCTCTGAATCCTACTTTATTAGGCTTAAATAAAATTATATTGCTTATTGCTATGTTTTAATATAATTTTTAAGTACATCCAATAATGTATTTATAGTTATTTTACATGTTTTCCTGAGTTACAATGGATTTCTGTTACGTAAAACACAAAGATATAGCCTAAGAAGCTCTAATATAGCTTTTATTGATAACATTATCCATCACCTAAGATCCTGAGACATGAAACCGTGGGGAGCAAGGGATAAAAGATTCTATGACCTTGGAAACTAGAGGTGAATGAAGCCGAAAAGAGAAAACAAAACAAAAACAAACAAAAACCAGTTCTTGCCACCTAGTGGGCAAGCATCTCTAAAGGTCTTTCTGCTGCTTTTCTGCTGCATTTGAGAAAGTAAGGAAAGGCTTCTCCCTTCTTTTTGACATTCCAGCTACTTGCTTTGCCTAAAATTGCCCAAGTATAGTGAGCTCTGTACAACTTCATGAAAAAAGCAGCCTCCACCCCTTCTATGTTTAAACGACTCAGTTAGGTCTATCCTGATCATCTCATTTAAAACTGCAACACCTCCATCCACCTGAACACCCAGTCTCCAGTCCGTTACTCTTCTTCCATAACCTTCCTGCCACATTGCACACTATGTAATTAATTCACTCAGTTTTTTATCCATTACATTTCTCCCCTAGACTTCATGACTGCAAGGATTTTAGCCTGTTTTATTCTCTGATTTAAGTACATAGAACATTGCCTTGTACATAGTCGGCACTCAGGAAGTATTTGTTGAATTAGAAAACACAATTGAAAGAATGAAGAATAGGGATTTAGGCACGTCTTGACAGATTGCATGATTGGATTAGACAGAAACCTAGACAAGATGGAAAGGAAAGGTGGGGATAATAGAATCAATCATAAGAAGACAAAGGGAAAGGATACTTATTGGGTACTACTACATACTGAGGATAGCATAAAGACTTTTAAAGCAATTACCATATTTATTTCACCACAGCTACTACTATGCTCATCTTGCAGTTGATAAAACTGAGGTTACATAACTTGTCCAGATTTATACAACTGCAAGGGTAGAGCTAGGACTCAAAAGCATACATCTAAGTCCAAGTCCCTGTGTGTAGCCACTGCTTTGTAACACGCTATACAATGACACCCCTGTGAACCATTTACTCACGTGGCTCAATGGACAGGTTTCTTTTGTGGGACACTAACAGATTCATGTTGAAGAGATCTTGCTTTCCTGAGTTTCAGCCTCCAAACTCAGTACATAAAGAATGTCTATTTTCATTAAAGCAAGGAGGATCTCCTAAAAACATTTAAAATCAAATGTAGATTAATATTGTCTCATCTACCAATCACTCTGCCAAACAACAGAACTTCAAATATCAAAATTAGCCTGTGCAGAAGAAAATGGTTCAGCAAGCTAAGTACTCACAGATTCAATACCCTGATGGCAGCAAGCATCAAGTTTGCCTCTGTGGCCCACCTGTCTCTTTACTTATAACCATTTAGGTCAGGCAATAAGGAGGTAGACATTTCTTCCCTGATTTCGGAGGCATCTTTTCCTTTCTTTTCCCCACACTTTTAAACATATATACATTTTCTATTTACAAACTGGAATGTGGAAATATAGGTTTTACTGACCTCATTGCTAACAAATTTCTAGAAACAGAATCAGATAACAATCATGGATATCTAACTGATGTGATCAAAATGCAACTGGAGTAGTGATCAGGACAGAAGGGTCAGGGATCTATACGTTGGGGGTGTCATGGGGATACACCAGGAATACACGAGACTTTTAAGGACAGCGGGACTGGGGCAAGGACTGCTTTATCAAGTTCAACCCTGGAGAAGTCTGCATGAACCAGAGGTTTTCTATGGATCCCAACATACATTTGTCTACTCACTTTTGCTTCACGTCCAGCACTACTCTTCAGTACCAAGGAAAATGTAACAGTTTAGCTGTTACCACAACAAGCAGAGAGAGATAACTGTTTCTGAAGGCTAGAAGAGAAAGTAAATAATTATTAACCAAGTGATTTGGAATGGTTATTAAGGCAGAAAGAACAAAAGGTTTTATGTCCTGTGAAGGTTTTAGGGTGTGCCCCATAAATGTTTTACACAAGTTGCCATTTAAATAATAAGCACAACTTGACTGAGCTTTGGGAGTATGGCCTGTACAGGGATTACAATTATTTGTGTGGTTTAGTCATTCTTAAACTTATGTGTTGATAAAAACCAGCTGGGTTGGGATATTTATTTAAAATTCAGAGACTTCTTCACGCATCAAGGCCAGGAATCTGAATTTTTAACAAGTTACCTGGGTGATTCTAATGAATCACATTTTGAAAAATGCTATCACAAGACTGCAGAGTGCTAAAGATATAATGGTGACTTGGAGCTAAAAATGAGTTCTTGTTCTCCTATAGTCACATGGTCAGAAAACTAAACCAGTCAAATAGGAATTTTACAAATACTCTGATATTCTCCAATGTTACCAAATAATTGTGAACACCACTGTGTTTTGTAAAGAAAAGAGAAGGCTCCCTGGCTGCCTGGTTCATTTGGTTGGAGTTTTGTCTGTTGAATCAAAAAGGTTGTGGGTCAGGATACATACTTAGGTTTCAGGTTCAATCCCCAGTCAGGGTGTGTAATGGGAGGCAACTGATTGATGTTTTTCTCTCATATCAATGTTTCCCTCTCTTTCTCTCTTCCTTCCTCTCTAAAGTCAATTTAAAAAAAGAAAAGAAAAAAATAACAAAGAAAGAAAAACATATCCTCAATTGAGGATTTGAAAACAAAAAGAAAAGAAAAGGAACTATTCAGTTCATTTCATCAATTGTAATTACTGTTCTACCATATTACATTTTAGCAATCTTCAAAGAATGGACCATTCAAATATCTCAACCATTTTAATTATTTTCAGAAGATAAAATTTCTATTTCTATTTTAGGGCTCCATACCACTGGACACAAAACATTACTCTATATAACAAGCCATACTAAAATAAGAGCTACTACTTATTGAGCATCAGGGACTGTTTCTATATGTAGCAAGCAGTTTAATTTTTGCAACAAGCCTCAGAGGTAGGAACCATTATAATCCCCATCTTACAGTTTAGGAAACTGAGGCCTAAGGCTTGGCAGGTTTAAGAAGTCCATCCAAAGTCATACAAGTAGTAAATAGCAGGGCCAGTATCTAAATTCAGATCTTTCTCATTCCAGAAGCACCGGTTCTTAAGCTCTAAGCAATTCAGCCTCCACTGGGAGCCTTAGTTCACACACACCCTATGAACATGCATGGATAAAGCAAATATCAATACAAATTGCATAGCTTACTGAGGATACACAATCCCAGTAGAGTAACAGGTCTATTCCATAAAAAAATGACTTAAAATCAAAATGTAATTATACCTTTCCAAAATATAAATAAAAGCTAAAATCTACATCAATATCCAGTGTTTGTCATTCTTACCAGACAAGCTTTATCTATGAAAATAGTCATTTGTTTCTAGCACATAAACTTTTGTTTGTTTAGTGTAGCTGCCATCTGAAACCTCCAGTGTATAGTATTTCCTGACATATCTTCTTATAACCACTAATACACTTTTTTTTCTGAATAGTCCTAATACATTTAGCCTCCTACTGAAATTTCTGAAGCAAACAAAATAATCTCTCCCAACCACTCACTACTACACACAAGCCAAAGAGTTTTAAAAAAAATAATACTGACCATAAAAAAGGACAAGTCCCGAAGTGGCATCATCTTTTCCTTAAAATATAAAGCTAACCTAAGAATCAAAAGACTTCATAATCTAGCCTTTTTCCTTAGCCAACCAAGGAAAATCTCTCTACTCTTTAAAATAGCTAACTAAACCCTCAAATCCTGCATTTGCTCCCCTACCTTTAGATTCCTCCACCATTGCAAGCTTGGTTTGCTCTTTCTCCAACCCTGATCCTGAGGAACGTTTTGCATTATGTGGTATACACACCTGTCTCTACTGCTAGACCATAAGCTCCATTAGCACAGGTGTAAGGAAGTGGACAGAAGCCTCAGAATTTGGGGGATGGGACTCAGTGGAGCACAGCCATTTTCCTGAGAGGTGCCTTTACATAACTATGACAGGTAGAGAGTTTCTTAGGTATGCAAATGGCTAAGGCTGTTCTACAGCAACAAGAAGATAAGAGGAGCTTTGACCATAGAATGGTGACCAAAAAGCTTATGGGGCCCATGTGAGATTCTATGAATGGCCAGTACCAGTCACCACCCTCATTGCATCACAGGCTACAGCCAAGGTTTAAAAAATAAGGTGGCAACCATTTGGGGAGCAGGGCCACACAGTTTGAAAGACTGCAGAGGGATCACGCCAGCCCACCATGAGATCTGGTGTGTGAGAGAGAGAAGCATAATGTAGTAGCTAAGCAGCCTTGTGAAGTTGGTCCGCTGTAAGAAGGAAGGAGCAGCTATGCAGTTTGTAATGAAGATCTGGCGATGTAGCCTGGGTTAGTAAGAAAGCAGGTGTGATGCTGCTTTGATTGTGCCTACCTGTAGCTGACTCTGATACCACTGAGGACTCTGCCTTGCAGACCTGGACTCTGTCTGGACTCTTGGAACTCCAGACAAATGGAGAGGACACTCTTAGGACTTGGGCCTTTCATGGACTTCCTGATGATCACATGGTATATGCTTTCCTGGACTCTTATATGGAGGCTGATGACATCACACCCCAGATCCTGATGGAGAGAGCTGACAATAATTTCTGGGCATGTTTTTGGCTTAAAGCCTTTAAGGAAGTAAGGGAAGTGCTGGTTCTCAGGGGAAAACAGCACCCTCTGCCAAGGTTGAAATATTGTAAATAAAGACCTGTTTTCCTCAACACTAATTGTTGGGCCTCACTCCCAGGGACCATGTGAATGAACATCCTTTTGCTCAGTAACACAGGGACCATATCAGTTTAGTGCCTTTTGCAATAATCACAGTACCTAGTACAGAGAAGACACTTGAATGAAATAATGAGTGTATGACCCATGAAATTTGCTGGCTTCTAGAGCTTGATTCTTTCTTGCAACCTCACTAAAAAATCTTTGTTGGATGCCATTTCTTTACTTCACTCAGGATTGAAAAGCCACTAGTTTCTTAGGTGACCACCAAGACCTGGGATCAACTATTCTCCATTCATCACTCCAAGATACCTTTTGAATCAGGGGTTCTTCCTCTTTTGAAGTGATAGAGACAATGCCAGTCTACAAAGGATAGGAGAGCAGATCCAGCCTCTAAATTAGATAGGGAAGACTGGGTGGAGTGGTAGGGAATGGAAAGGGAAGGGCTTTCTGTTGCCTGCTTTTCTCCACTGAACAGAACAAGTATAATGTGTGAGGCTGAAGTCTGTCATTCAAAACAAAAGCCTGCCAAGAGGCAGCTCACTTCCCCCTGCCCCTAGCTGCCCTAGATTCAGTCAACCATCAGGAGATGTCCAACCGCTAATCTGTGCCTGTACAAAGGGGCAACAGAGCCTATCCTGTACTGTTTATGTATTTCAAGCCCCAGAACTCCTTAAAAATTCACTCTACTCTGACCCTTGCTGCTAGTGTCTGCCCCGACCCCAGCTCACTATGTTGCATACTCAATAAACCGTCTTATTCAGCATTTGGCTGCTGGCCTTCTCTACTTCCAACACCTGAAACCTAACATAATGGAGAGGAGGAACTCTGGGACTCCACTCAGCAATGCAGGTTTAATAGGAAGGACATGCATTGTCTAAGCCAGGGTAACCAGGGGCCTGGTCCTTGCTTAACCAAATAGCCACTGGTTTGGTTAAGTCTAAAGTAGTTGGGACCTGGAGAACAGAGAGTCCCTTGTCCCTCTGTCTGGTGTTGAGGACTTAGGTGTTGCTGAAGAGGCTTTTTTTTCCAACTGAGAATTATCTACTTAGGGAGAGATTTATTGTATATTGATTTCCTTTCCTTCTCCAACCCCTACTCTGGTCACATCTAAATACAAAGTCAAAGGTAGTGGCTTCTGAAGTTATCCAGCATAAAATATTTTAGAACATGTCTTCCTTCTTTCTCTTCTCTTCCTTTCTTTCCTTCTTTTCTTTCCTCCTTCCCTCCCTCCTATATTGTGACAAGCAAAGTTACCCATTTCACTTTCCCCTTCTGGAATAGTATTGCCCAGAGGTCAGCACTTTAACAGATTTGTAATAGTTAATCCTGTATTTAGAAAGTGAACGTTTGAAATTCAACAGGTTAGAGAGGTTTTTTTTGTAAAGATTTTATTCATTATTTTCTGAGAGAAAGGCAAGGAAAGAGGCAAAGAGGGGGAGAGACATCAATGTATGGTTGCCTTCCACCTGCCTCCAGCTAAGGACCTGGCTGGAGGCCTGGCTTGCAACCTGGTTATGTGTCCTGGCTTGGACTCGAACCAGGCCCTTTGGGTTTGCAGGTTAGAGGCTATCCATTGAGCTGCCAGCCAGGGCTAAGAGTTTAGTTTTTTTATGAGGCAGAAGATGGTAAGAAAAAGTGTCAAAGGACAGACAGGAAAAGGGAAACACTTCCTTCCAAAGAGGTAAATACTCCTAAAACCTGGAGTCAATTCTTCCAGTGCAAAGACATTCCAGCCTAATTTCAGGTAATGTATTAAATGCCTCCCTTTCAAAGCATTATTGTATGGTTCTTTTTAAAGGTGTCATTTCCGGTAGGCCAGCCTCAATATATTTGTTTGTTGTCAGAACTTCAGTATTTGGTGGGGGGTGAGCCTAGAGGTAATCTATACAAAGCCATTATTTAACATAACCTTCCCCCACTACCTTAGTTTTATCTCCTTCACCGGAAACATCATTGTTTTAGTTAACTTCTCAATTGTATACCTCTCCTGTCTGTCCCATCCTACTTCAGGGAAAAGCAATCTTTCTGCCAGCTGTATTTCCTGCATTGCAACTGTACCTTGAGAAAATGTCTCTGGCCTATTGCCTATCTCCGATCCCTGATAATCCCACTTCATTTGGGGTTTAAATTCTAGCTTTCTGTTGGTTGTTCCTTATTGTAACCTTACCTATGTAGTGATTCTAATAAATCCTCCTTGCCTTCAGCTAGTTTGAGCAGATTGCTGTAGAATGCAATAGGAAGGAAAAAATTAATTTAAAAAATTTTTTAGAGACCACCTAGATACTGGAGTTCAGTTTTCCTAAATCTATTGATTTGATACTTGGGAGTCTTGACAAAACATTCAGGTTAAGTTTGAACTGTTGAAGACAAACTGAAATCCTTTCTAAAATGAGTGAAGGACTATAATAAATAAATAAACATATAATGTACTGATTCATTTCTAAATGTATGTGGATATGAAATCAGTCTATAAGTATTCCAAGTGATTCTGGTTAAATTTCTTAGGACTAGGGAAGAAAGGCTGTATTCTGCAAATTAAAGTGTGATGAATGAGACAGGAGCCTAGAAAGTGCTATGTAGTAGAATACTCGTAGCCTCCTATTCCTGTGTTCACTTTACTGCCTACAAACACCAAAAAAGCATCCCTCCGTAATGAATCCTTGCCCCTTACTTGGTGACTTTGGCCGTAAAGGAGGCGATATTCTTTTGTTTCCATGTCTGGTTATCCCTACTGCCCTTGACTTCTTTGAGAGACCCCAATATTCGTACAATTAACTTCCTTTTTTCTTGAGCTTATCTGAATGGCTTTATGGTCCTTGAAATGAAATGAAATCTAAGATAGGCAAGTAAAGGAAAGATCAGTATGTACTTAGAAAAAGCACAAACTAATCCTTCGAAGCCAGCATGGGGTCACTAAGACTAGACTAAACCTATTTTTCTTTTGTAGCAGTGTTAATAAACTGATGGCTCAGTTGCACTGTGGCTGTTGGAGATGTTATAGGTCTCTTGCTTTCACTTGCCCAGTGTCTATTTGCTTCTTTCTCTTCATAGTACTACTCCAATTTTACTTTGGGAACCTAATAACCTTCTTTGTATGCAATCTTTTTTTCTCTTGTTTTCTTAAAGTTTATTTTTATTTTCAAAAAATACTTGGTACATGTAAAAGAATAATATCACATCTGTATAAGTTCCAAAATGGTCTCCTGGGAATCCACCAAGAACTAGAATGTTATCCATACTTTGCATGCACCTAAATGTTTCTGTCCTAACCCAACTCCCTGCCTCCTCCATCACTGCCTCTTCCTCCCCATACCAGGAAATCGTGCAGTCTTGCTGGAAGGATCAAGCAAAGCGTCCTCTTCTGCTTTGGCAAAGGGTAAGCATAAGGCTTGAGTGAACACAATTGGGGTCATTCATTCCACTCTCTTCAGCAGCATAAAGAAAGGAAGGGAAAGAGTTTGAGCAAATTCATCATAATGAAGACATACTCATCTAAATTGACCTCAATCCCTGGAGTTGACAGGGTCATTGGGCTTCCTGATATCTAGTTCTCTAGCTTTTCTTTTATTCTAAAAACTTTTCCATATCCTTCCATAATTTCCTGTTTTTGTTTTAATCAATCAGTGTTAGTATAACCTACCCACCAAAGAACTCCTCTCTGATAACATTAGTGAATGAAAATATTGTAAAACTGTTGGATAAATTCACATCAGGTATTTTTATGAGTGGGTTGCAAACAATATGAATAGGATGAGAGTAAATTACCAAATAGTGATCACGTCTGGGGAGAACTAGAGAGGGATTGGGTCAGAGAAGGGTACTTCCATTGTATAGGCAATGTTTTATTTCTTATAAAGAAATAGGAGGCAATATAATAATATATTAAGTTGTAATAAAGCTCCTACATGATTGCTATATTATATTGTTCACTTTGGGTTAATTAATTAATTTTTTAAATTTAAGTGAAATGAGGTGACTCTTGCAGGTTCAGCAACTGAGGCCACGGGAATGCTGATTAATGATCAATGTTAACCTACTAGAAGGTTGGGGCTCTGGATTTTGCTTTAGATAATACTTTGATTTTAAATTTTTATTTATTTTTATTATTATGTTTTTTAGACAATGCTTTTAAAAATGACTTGAAAAAATGTAAAGAAGTCATCAAATGTGTGAATGAACCAAAGATGGTGAAATTAATCGAAAATATGTTGAATGAAATAATCAGCGTACAGAATGATGTGGCTAAATGGAATTCAGGGCTGAATCTCAGCAGCTAAAGAAAAAAGAAAAAAAACACTGTTTTAAGTATTTTACATATATTATTTTCTCTAATCCTTACAATAATCTCATGAGGTACATATTATCATCCACTTTATACAGAAGGAACTGAAGCAAAGAGAGGCTCTGTAATTTGTCCAAGTCCATAAAGTTAGTGCTGGAGCTAAACTATTAACCCATGTTGCTATACCCCCAAAGTCTTGGATCTTAACCACAATATACAATACTTGGGTTATTAAGGCATATGCCTCAGTTCCCTGATAAATTATATCATACAAATGACTTAACAGCATACATTTTAAAAACAATTTTATTCTGGGAAAATAACTGCAGTATTGGTCAGCAGAGCCATCTCAGGCTGCAGTACTAGAAACTTTGTTTCAAGGAAATAGAGCCTTGGCCATGCTGTACTGCACAGAGCCTCAGCCCCCGCCTGCTCTGGGCATCCCACTTGAAGGAGCAGACAAAGACAATGGGCAGGGTTTGAGAGGAGACTAAGAATAGAGAACTGTGCCCTAGGAAAAATGTTTTAAGGGAACTGAGACTATTTGCCTGAAGAAGACAACTCAAGATCGGAGGTGGTCACGAGAGCTATCTTCAAGTGCCACAGGGAAAAGGGATTAGATTGTTCTGTGTGGTAACAAGGGAATAGAAAAAGGGACAATGGATAACACTTAAGAGAAGAGAAATTATGTTAAATATCAGGAAGAACTCTAGTGGTCATAACCATCAGAAGGTGAAATAGAGTGTCTTGGGAAGAAGGGAGTTCCCAGGAGCTTGATGTGTCATAGTGGACGTTCCTTGTTAGGGATGTTGTTGCAGCTTCTAATGAGAAAGTGGTGAGAAGGACCATCTAAATGCTAGTGCTTACTGATTTTATTTTCAAATCCATTAGTGTAAAACCATCATCCACTTAGAGACCTATTTTTATGGTATGATCCTTAAATGGCTCCTTGGCGACTCCCCCATCCCCAAAGGCTGGTAGCTTGCAGAACCAGTGATCTAGAACTTTAGTACTAACCCAGCTCTGCTATTAGCTGTTCAAAATTGAGGGACTCATTTAACCTTTCCTGACTTCATTTTTTGTCATCTTTAAAAACAAGATCCCTCTATGTCTTACCTACCTCATGTGGATATATTAGTCAGTATGCCAGGCTATCTCAGATGCACTTAGGAAAATTAAAACAAAAGGCAGGTATAACCTATCATGTCTAATATGAGTTCTAGTCACAATACCTGGGACCCCAATTTTCTGCGACACTTCTCTTATTTGTAGATTTTCTCTGATTCTTCTTAGAATTTATAGTCTTTTTGTTTGCTTGTTTGTTTTGCTCATTTGTTTTATAAATCTTTGTTGAGTTACTGTTACAAATTAGGCAATGTGCAAATTATTGTGCTAGCCATTATTAAATAACAAAATGATTAAAGCAATATCATCTTTTTCAAGAGGTTTGCCATCAAATAAAGTTATCTATCAATACACGAATAATGTAATACAAGGCTCGGTATTTGAATGTCTTAAGTCTAGTACAGATAAAATGCCACAGAAGATCACAGGAGTGTGGGGATTCTGAGAAGCTTTGCCTAGATCACTCTAGGAAAGCAAGGTATTATTTTTATTTATCCTCAACTCTGCCGGGACCCAGTAGAAGCAGATTCTTCTCAGGATTACACCTTTTTGCATTGATGCTGAGAAGTGGTCCAAATGTCCAAGTTTCAATTTTTAGTCCCTTTGCCCTGACCTTGAGGAGAGAGGTATCATTTTCTCTGTTTACTTCTTTTATAGAGAAAAAAGTGAGCTCAGTAAAGTCAAGTACAAAGTCAAAATTTTATGCAAGCAGCCCCTCATCATGGCAACTATCTAGAGTTTCAATGCACAAAACAAGGCTTGTTTCCAAGAGTGACTTATTACAAGTTTGACTTTTTAGGTGTTTAATAATGGCCACCCAATAGGATGTGTTTGCTTTTTCCTGGAATCAGGCTTAACTCCTTTTTATGTGCAGAGATGCTGAAGTTAGTAAAATATAGGCTAAGGGGAAATTATCAACACAGGGCAAGTAAGTCGCAACAGGTTTCATAACTTTCATTTGATATAAGGATTAAGTCTTACAATTCTTTCTGTGAAACAGCTGTCATTGGCTTATGTGTATAAAAAATAAATCAAAATAATATTTATTGAATGTTTAGTATGTTCCTGGCTTAAGCATTTTATATGAATTATTTCATTTATGGTTACTCTTATATTTGCTATTTTGCAGACTAGGAAACTGAGTATTAGAATGATTAAGGAATTTTTCCACGTTTACACAATTAGGAAGTGGTAACACCAGGATTTGAATTAGTGTAAAGAAGTAATATCTGAATAAAGGAACAAAATATTATTTGTAGACCTATTTAAATAGCACATATATTTGTACATACATAGTTATACATATTTAAATTAACTTTCCAAAAATTATTTCATGTGGCTTTCAACAAAGGACTCATAAAACAAAATTAAGAAAATGAAAAACCAAAGCCATGAGAAGGAAGATTATGCTCACCGTATGAGCTTAACCTGTATCATCAAATGTGAAAAATACGAAGAAAAAATATAGACCCTTTTAAAAGCCCTTTTACTCATAACAGTTGTTTTCATCTTCATAACCGCTTATTATAAAAATTAAATAAACTCTATAAAAGCTTTGAATTTTCCTGAAATATTTAAAATTTTTTGAACATCACTGGCATTTAAAATTTACTGGCATTTATTCTTAAATAAGATAGTCAAAAATCTGAAAAGTACTTCCTAAATGGTAAAGTACTGCATTACACTTAGTTCTAAGCCTCTTTCCCTTACTTAGTGGTGAGGCCCTATCTTCATGCAAGAGAATGGAATTCAATTTTATTCCAATACACCTTCTAGGAGAAGGCAGTTTTTCTTTTTTTTCAGAATCTGGCATGCACACGTATCTAGCACATAGATCCTTCCCAATAAATGATCCATAAATGAATACTGGGTGATGGCTTGTACTGCCACATGATGCCTAATTTATCACTGATGTACTGTATAATATGTGTGTGTGTGTGTGTGTGTGTTTAATGTGTCATTCTCCTAATTTAAAGGTTCTGTTGACTCTTCAGTTTTCCAGTAGTTATTTCTATGCATTTTATGTTCTCTTGCATCAGCCCTGGTCAGTTATCACCTCTCACTGTCAAAAGTCGCCAAACTTGAATGCAAAAACCCTGGGGCATTTGCTAAGACTATATCTTACTGGGAAGAAAATATTAAAACTCTTAATTTATTCTATTTTTATCTCATTTTCATTTCAGTTTTGTGAGTGTATGCTTTGTAATAATAAATAATACAACCATGCAGTAATGTATTTTAAAAAAGTTTTCATAAATATACTTATATTGAGGGTACATGTGCAAAAGTTTTATTGATAGCAAATGCATGGTCTAAATGTTTGTTTCTCTTTAAAATATTTTATTTATTCATTTTTAGAGAGAGGGGAAAGGAGGGAGAAAGAGAGGGAGAGAAACATCTATGTGAGAGAGAAACATCGATAGGCTGCGTGTCACACACTCCCAGCTGAAGACCCCCCTGCAACCTAGGCATGTGCTCTGATGCAGAATCAAGCTGGCAACCATTTGGTCTGCTGGCCTGCACTCAATCCATTGAGCCACACAAGACAGAGCGTGATCTAAAAGTTTAAAACTGTAGCTCCAAGTAATTCTGCTAAGCCAAGCATATTAACCAAAAAACATCCTTGTAACCATAAAGAAATAAAGAATGTTTTCCTGTGGTTGGGTTTAGAAGTAGGGTTGGGGAGGGGGCGAGTCTTTCGTATTTTTCATAACAAATACACTAGCAAGTAATTCACAACATTTCATTCAGCAATTACATACAGCAACTCATGTTGATTTTTTTCCTCTTCAAAAAAGAGCACAACCCTGGCTGGTGGCTCAGTGGCTAAGGCTCTGGCCTGAGAACCCAAAGGTTGCTGGTTCAATTCCCAGGTAGGGCACATAACCAGGTTACAAGCCAGGTCTCCAGCCAGGTTTGTAGCTGGAGGCAGGTGAAAGGGAACCATACATTGATGTTCCTCTCCTTCTCCGACTCTCTCCCTTCCCCTCTCTCTGGAAATAATAAATCAGATCTTAAAAAAAAAAAAAAAGAAAAAAAAAAGCACAGTGAAATCCAGAGAAAGTTTTTTCTTGTTTTACCTTCATCTGCCTTTGGTCCCTGATGTTTGTCATTTTGAAGGAAGAACTGTCCAGCTATTCAAAACCTGTGTTGGGTGTGAGGAGTCCAGTTCTGGGTTTATGTTACTGCTTCACTGGTATTCTGTGTAATATTGTGCAGTTATATAATTTGTCTCTGTCTCATTTCTCTTACAGATAAAACAGAGATAATAATACTTAGAGCCAACTTCATAGCACTGTAGTGTGGATAAAGAACACTTTGTTCCTTCAGTCAACTAAATACAGAGTCATTAAATATAACCTTTAATCATATCAGTTTAAAGTGCTGTATTTTAATAATTTTTGCCTTTTAAAATGGATTTTTATTAAAAATGATCAAAATATCACATTTCTAAATAACACTATTTTCTAAACTTCATAAACTTAAAATTTTCTCAGTATCTATTTCTCTCTCATACACACATTCTCTCTCTCTCTCTCTCTCTCTCATTTGATAACTTTATGGATATGAGAGGAATACTGTAAGATAGCATCAAGGGAATAAAAGGGGATTTGAAATAAGTTCTCTTATCCAGCTTTTCTTTAAGTTTTAAAGACATACATCTAGGCCATACAATTGTAGTGTTTATTTAATCTTCAACCAGCTGTGCTTAAGAATAATCCAGAGATTCTTAAATCAGAAGGAATCTTAAGAAAACATTAAGAGCCTATGATCATACCTACTATATAGTCGATGAAGAATAAACATTTAATGAAAAGAAACTGGGGAAAGCTTCTTACTTTAATTTTAAAAGAAAAATGAAAACAAAACCTGAAACCAATTCTGAGCTCTCAAGTGGCTAAGTCAGTTGTTCAAAATTGGTTCAGCTAGTTCAAGAACTGGGTCTAGAATTTACTCCTCTTAATTTCCAGCTATGGCTTTTTCCCCTAGCACCCAGTTGACTATTTTTAAAAAAATATGTAGAACTGTCCAATATAATATGCCAAAGGTGCTTTACAGAAAAAATAAATCAGAAAGGGCTCCTTGGGTTCACCATCTCCAAAAGTAACCCAACGTGTGATGTTCACATACGATGTGAAATATATAGTTAATATCATAACTTTAAAATATAAATCTTGCATATATTCACTCAAAAGGTCTATTTTTTTTTGAAAGAAAGGGGCCATAGACAATCTTCCACGACTTACTTATTCTACCCAAAGTACGGTTTGCATGCCCACACAAGTGACTTGTAGTCCTCAGGCCAGACAAAAGTAGATTGGCTACTTCAACAGAATGTTTAACTTTGTTTCTGTGTATTTCTGTATTGATTTTTCTGAATTTACCTATGCATGAAGCATTAACAACCTCAATGCACTGTAGTCCTAATAAACTTATCTTGCACTCTTTTGGCCTACGTGATAGCCCTGCCACTGACAAAAGAAGTGCAAGCTGATAAAAGCCTTACTCGGTCACTTGTCAGCCAGGTCAGGTTGTAAAATCATAACACAATGCATGCCTCTTCCATGGGGCATCGATTACAAAAAACCCTCACTTCCACATCCACTGGAGTTGTAGTTTATTACTATCACCCTCCCAAGTCAGAAGGATACCACTTTCAAGCCTTGCAACTTGGTGCCCACAGGGTTTTTCACCCTTACCCCACTCGGCAGGGCCTCTCTACCTGTCCTCTCCTACTGTCTACAGGTCCCGAACATTAGAAAATAGAAAATGTGATGATCTTTGTGTGTCTCTGTGAAATGTGTGTATGTGTGCGTGTGTTTGGGTGTAACGGGCCTTCTGTTTGGCCGCGCGGCCTGTCTGTCACGGCGCGGGCCAATGGCAGGCTGCCTTATATAAAATGAGTGTTTTCAGTCTCTCCGGGTTGCATGTACTGTATGTGGAGCAGTGTACAGTGAAGCGGAGGCAGAGCGGCTCCGCGAGCTCCTCTCCACTTTCCCATAGAGAGCCCTGGCTGGCCGCGGAGGGCGAGCCACACTGACGCCCTCACGGCAGGCAAGCCCGCGAGGTAAGCGCCCCTCATCCATCCCAGGCGCTCTCCCCGCACTTTCTGTTTTCCTTCTCACTTGCGACCCGCCGGGCTGCAGCCCCAAGGACTCCGCGGCAGGAGCAGCGGCGGTGGCGGCAGCCGGTAGGGTGGACTTGAGGAAGACTGAGGGAACCCCGCGCGTCGGGAGCCGCCACCAGCCGGCCCGCTCGCCGGGCACTTCCCCCTCTGCCAAAACTTTGGGTCGGGAGAGGTCGGGGGCGAGGGTCGCGGCGGCCGCGCCGGCGGGGGGCGGGGGGCGCGGAGGCAGTGCCCTGCGGGCGGGAGGCTGGGGGCCGGGCTGGGGAGTAGTAGGCCAGCCGGTGCCAGGCTGCGTTTGCAACCAGCACCTCTCGGCACACAGGCAGCGCTGCCTGAGAGGGGCACGGGAGCCGGGGCGCGGGCAGGAGCAGCCCGAGGAAAACAACAACAGAGCCCTCACGCCGGCGGGCGGCTCGTGGCCGCCCGGGGAGCCCCAAACTTCATCGCGGCGAAAGTACGTGGATTCCAGCCTGGTCTCGGCTGCCGGGGAGGTGGGGCCTGGGGAGCAGGGGCAGGGGAGGAAGGTACGAGGAGCCTGCCTTCAGTGGATTTATGGAACGTTTCGTGTGCGTCGGTGACCGGGAACAGCAGCCCAGTTGCTCGTTCATCTGGAGAGTTGGGATTTGGGTGTTCCGGCCCGCGGGTCGCTGCCCTCTCACCCCCCACCCCTCACCAAATGCGCGGCGAGTAGAGAAAGTGCTGTTTTAGTGCCAGAGTAGCCTGGAGGAAGAATAGGGGGAGAGGGAAGAAGGCGAGGGAGAAGGGGAGAGAAGAGGGAGGGAACGCCGGGGTTGGGGGGGGGGGACGAGAGAGAGAGAGAGAGAGAGAGAGAGAGAGAGAGAGAGAGAGAGAGAACGAGAGAGAGAACGGGAGGGAAGAGAGGAGGGGGAAGAGGAGGAGGGAAGCTGTGTCAGGATTTTGCTTGAATGTGGGATTATGTTGTGTCAATAAGTTTAAGGTGGAGAGATCAAGGCTGGGGGTGGTGGTGGCGGGGAGGAGGAAGGCCTTGGCTGTTTAAAGTCTTATTTCTGAAGGTAAGTTATGGCATTGCATGGTCGCGATGACAGAAAACTTGCAGATCCTTTATCCGGGGATGGGGTCGATGTCTCTAGAAAGAGCTCCCCAGTCCTCTCAGGCCACGCTCGTGTTACACTGTTATTTGCCGCGATCCGGGTCGCTAGTGAATTACAGAAATCAGACTGGAGGTTTCTTTTCCTCCTCCACCTCGTCTCGCTCGCTCACCCTCAGAAATGTATGATTATTTTTTAATTTTGGGGGTATTGTAGGAAACTTAACGTAACTGAGACCAAGCCCGAGTCCTGTAATACACAGGGACCCTGAATCCAAGAATTTGAACACGTTAATGTGTGAAATATCCGCGATCATCTCTGCTAAATGAGGAAGGTAAAACGAAACGATGCAAAAAGCTAAGACACAACATGTACGACAGAGTGGGGGGGGGGAGAGGGAGAGACGGAGAGAGAAGCTATTTTTTGCTTTCCTTTCTGTAGAAAGGAAAATAAAGCGTGCCTGCCCCTTCCCTCCCGGTGTGTAGGGTCTAGTCAATATTTTAAGTGTCTGAGGACAAATTAGCCCAGGTGGATCTTGTAGAAAAGTTTCTCGAGGTGGGGTGGAGGTGGGGGGGGGGTTACGAAGGGGAAGGTGGGTGGAGGTGGTGGGGGATGGGGACAGAACGAGCTCTGCCTCTGCTAATGATCATTGGCCTGGGGCTTTGAAACCATTGCCTGTCCTGCTAATGACACGTCCAGTTCTCGTCTCCCGTTCGCGGACACCGGGTTGTGGGGGACTGGGGTACTTTCCCCGCGCAGGGAGGGGCGTTCTTCGCCATCCCTTGGGGTTGCCCACTCGCGGCGTGGGGGCTCTCACGCGCGCCCCCTGTTCTGCGCGCCGCCACCACCTCTGCTCGCGCGACTTCTGTAGCCAGCCCGCGGCGCGGGGGTGCGGGGGTCCCTGGCGCGGACGTCCCTGCGCGGCCATCCGGAGCCGGGCCCCACGCGCACCGCACGGTCCAAGCCCGGAATGGCAGTGCCGGGCCCGGCGGCGGTGCCTCCCCGGGGGGCAGCTGAGGCAGCGGTGGTGGCGGCGGGATCTTCGCTGGGGCCCGCGGGAGGAGGAGGAGAGGGAGGAGGAGGAGGGGAAGGAGGAGGAAGAGGAGGAGAGGGAGGCTTTCTTTGCCCAGACTGCCGCCAGTTCCAGCGGCCACGGGTACAGGGACACCCCACTCGTTGCTCCTCCGTTATGAAAGGTGTTGAGCAGACTTTTCCGCCAGGAGTGTGGGATTTGCACTTAATTTTTTTTCTATACCCTCTTCCCCAAAGCAAGATGGACTCTATTCCCTTTCTCTTTCTCCCTCTGCTTCTGTCTTGTCAGCCTTTAAGATCGACATTTTGTACTAAGATGCAAACTTGATGGTGACCAGCAACAAAGCCAGGGTGGGATCTCTTGCTGCCTCCTTCCCTCTCCGTTTCCCAGTTCCCCCCACCCCGAACTCGGAGACCTGGTGGCCCTGCACTTGCCGCCCGGGGCTCTGGCAAATGTGTGTTCCCTCGCTTGGTTCCGATCTCCAATCTGGGGATTGTGACTGAAGCCGGGTGTTTGGGCGAAGGCTGTGGCAGCCCAGGGCTGCAGGGCAGAGGGGTGTGCTACCTGGACCCATTGCCATCGCCCTGCTACCTCCGGCAGGCTCCTGGGCACCGCGGAGGCTCGGCTTGCCAATTGATTGCTATGATTTGGTTACCGGTGTATTTGTCCTGGGGGCGGCAATCTCTTGTGCAAGTCGAATGATTGCGCTGTGGGTTTGGGTTTGCAGAATGGATCAACTTTCTGCTTTGTACTTACGGGGAGTGGGGAGAGAGGTGCTTGAAACACCTTGGAATGCCAGTTGGGCTGCTCTCAGCCTCTGCCTCTGAATACAGGGAGCTTCTTTGCCTTTATTGGCCCCACAGTTCCCTGGTGAGGTGAAGGGAGGGGGTGCTTGGTGGGAGATGGACTCCTGGTTTTCGGGGTCCTTTATAGATGTTACAGGAGTTGGGACTCTTGTAAAGCTCAACCATACTGATGATGTACCTTTATTTAATACTTTATAGGTCACTATCATATGACAAAGGCTTTGTGGCAGTTCATCTTCTCCTTGTGTACTTTCCATTTGCCTTCCAGGGTAAGTATGCAAACTCTTTATTCAGGAAACCTGGATGGCTATTAGTGATGACAAACGGGTCATTACTGTTTATAAAAGAAGATACTTACTTGGAGTTGCAATACCCCAGAAAACTTGTTTCACTGAGGTTCCAGCAGCAGAAACCAGTTTAGGATTCTTAGTATTTAGATTTCAACTACCATTATTATTATTTTAAGATAGTTTAAGTGTTCATTTCACATTTGTCTGCAAATTAGTGTCATTTGATAACATTTTCAAATGGGCATTTTAATTGATGATGAGTTGAAGGCCTAGGATATTTAATGCTAGATGATATTGTTGAAAGATTGCAACTTATGAGTGGAGAGAATTATCAAAACCCAAGGAAGCATTGTACAGAGGGCCTCTAATGATAGTGACTGACATTTGCTCACTCTTTTCCTAGGGTAACTTGTGTTGTTCGTGACAGTTACTTTTGTGGTGGGAAAGGGTGGACTAGGTAGTGTAAGTACATCTAGCATTTAGCACACTCATGAGCTTGATTGTAAAGGCAAATTACTGACCAAATTGATCATAATATCCTTCAAAATGTATGTATTTGGAGAAATGTGCTAAATTTTAACAACCTGCATATACAATAAATAGTGACTTTGAAATTCGTTAAGTGCCTTTTTCAGATATGTGCCTCCTAAATGGAAAAATTGGTGAACTAATGTGTGGGGCAGCAAGTCCCTGAAAAGTTTGTAAGAAGTAATGTCTTAAGTCCTGGCTGCTGGCACAGTGGATAAGGCGCCGGCTTGCAAACCCAAAGGTTGCTGGTCCAATTCCCTAGCCAGGGCACGTAACAAGGTTGCAAGCCAGGTCTCCAGCCAGGTCCATGGATGGAGGCAGGTGAAAGACAAACCATACATTGATGTTTGCTCCCTCTCTGCCTCTCTCCTGTCCCCTCTCTTTAAAAATAATAACAGTAAAAAAAAAAAAAAAAAGAAGTAATGTCTAGGTGAAAACTGAAGGTTTATGGAGCATTTGGAAGCATCATGTGTGGTGGGCCCAAACTATAGAAAGCCAGCTTGTACTCCTGAGGGACTCTTTTAAGTTGCTCATTTGTTAACAAAATTGGTTATACTAAATTGTATAAATCAGCTATGGTGCTTTGTAATACTACCATAGTGAAGATGGAGATTATATTTTGTGAATGAAAAGGGACTTGAACTCAATTTTCTATAAAAGAAAAAGAAAAGGGAACATATCTTTATTGTTGGTTTGCTGAGATATTGTATGTGTACTAAAAGGTTGCTTTCATATTAAGAGGAATTGAGTTTGAAGACCAGGCCTTTTTGGTAGTTTCCATACAGTAGCAAAATATACTTTGTCATTGCTAAGAACCTTAGATGAGATATAATATAAACTCTTATGTTCAGCACTTTTAATGGAATGTAAATATCACATTATTTCAGATAGTTTTGAGAACTTCCTAATACATCACATTTATAACAAGCTAATTGGAGTGGTCAGAATGAGATGGTTCTGTAAGATGAATTTAGTGCATGCCAAAATATGTGGACTTAATGTCTTTGATTTTTATTTTTTTTAAAGCTTGTTTGGAAGAGAAAAAACTTTGTTTTTGAACATATGGCAAGAGTATTCAAAGTTCATTTCTGATTACTAAAGAACACCACATTTATACATGCGAGGCATATTATTTCATTCACTGGAGTAAACTTTTAATGTTGGTTCTTTTCCCAGGGAAATGTATTTGACTAATTCAAAATTTAAAATGTGAATCTGTACTTTCTAGAATAAAAAGCTATTTGATGATCTCTTGTATTTCTTTGAGATATCAAATAACTGCTTCATTAAAATAATATTTTCAAGAATGGTCTTGGTCTTTGAAGTCAGAGTAGTTTTTACAGTGTAAAACTTGTGGTAGGGGTCTAAAAAAGTCACCCTAACAATTAATTATTAGTTATTTGCATCTAAAATGTATTTATTAGATTTGAGGCTTTATTATCAAAATAAGAATTTAGATAAAGGTTTTGCTTCTAATAAAAGGTTTTCTTATCAAAATAAGAATTTAGATAAAGGTTTTGCCACGTGTTTCCAAAATTTACATTTTATTATTTTGCAAATTTCTATGAAGTTCTGAAACTGAAGCCTAAAGTTGCATTTTATTTTTTAATCCTACTTGAGGACATGCTTATTACTTTTAGAGAGAGAGGAAGGGAGGGAGAGAGAAAGAGAACTCTGTATGTACCCAGGGGGAAGGAACACACAACCTAGGTATGTGCCCTGACCTGGGGTCAAATCTGCAACCTTTTTAGGGACTACGTTCCAACAAATGCACTCATTTACTCCAACCAATGGAGTCATTTGGCCAGGGCTGCATTTCATTTTTAATGCTCACTATTGAAAAGGAGGTTCATCTATATTGTTTTTCAGTTGCTACATAATTGGAGGTACTGTGGCAGTTTTAGAAGGAATCTTCCACTACAGACTTAGTTATTAACAAATATTTGCATTTTTTGTACTTTTAAAAAATAAATCCATCTTGATCTTTGTATCCAAATTAAAAACAAGTTCCAGGTTTAAGAATTTGTGAGATAGCTCTGCTTTTAACCTGTGTAAAGCTCTCTGCTATACAACTTGAAAAGTGTATGCCACCTTTGACCTTATAGACCTAATCTTTATACTTCATTCATTGAAACAGAGATTTGTTTAGACATTTGAGTGAAAGCTAGGATGAACATGTAATGATTATGGCTTGTTTGTGTCATAAGTAACTGTGATTGATAAGGTTTTCTTTTGTATGTAGTAAAGAAGAAACAACAGTCTATAAAGGTAGCATAACTCATAAAATCTTGGCAGTTAAAGTATTTAACCATATTTTTAATTAAAATTATATGCATACTTTTAAATTGTTAATCAACAACTAACACTTGAAGTTTACCTTTTTCTACATTTCATACAGAGCATGGGTAAAGTAGAAGCCATATTTTTTGAGCTCTTACCTACATATCAATTATTTTAATAGTAGAGAAATAATAAAGACTTCATTTCTTGACCCTATTAAAAAATCTTTTTGAAAATAGCCTCATAACAGGCATGCCTATTTTTGCTATAGTAAAGGAAATCCTAAAATTACCGTCTTACAGAAGTGCAAAAATATTTAAAATTGTGATATTACGTATTCTAAATTACTAAAATCAGGCAATTAATTTTGGCATATTGCATCACTATCAGTGTGACATACCTATATTTTAAGATTAAACTTAAGCAGGTACTTTAGGAAGATGACAGCTTTTCTTGAATTTGTCGTTTGAAGTCCACCTCATTTTTAAAAATTTCATCATTAAGGGCACCTTTTTAAAATAGGTCTCAGTGGTATCCAGTATTTTTAGTCAGCTTCCTTTCTCACACTATGAAATGAAAACAAACTTCAAGGATAAGAACATTGTAGTTTCATAGCTTCATTTTTATCACGTGCCCCAGGTAAATCCGATGCAGGTGGTCCTCACGCTACATTTTGAGAAACACTGCTTTCCATGAAGTAAAGACCAAGGCTAAAGACTGAATGGAGATTCTTCCAGTTTGAAAATTCTGAGACTGTCATTCAGTCAGTGGGTTTGTACTATCTCAAGGGCAGTTATCACATACAGTGTCGAATTGCAGAGATTTCTGTATTTTAAATCATATCCGAGAACACTTTGTGAGTACAGCTTCATTCAACATTCATTTGTGTTCATATTATTCCTTAGAAAGCAGTTACAGTTCCTTGAAACTCCAGGACATCATTTTAAAATGGTAAAGATATGCCCAGAGAATACCCTCATGTGTTAATGGGGATTTTAATTTTTTTTTCTTTCTAAGAAAAAGATAAGGTGAAAATAAAAATAAGCATCAATTATACAATGAAAATACAAAGTAAGGCAAGCCAGTAAAGAATGCTGTCTGAAAGTATATATAAATAGAAGGTGGAAGACTAATGGAAATGAAAGACTTAAGGGATTTAATACAGACCATGAAGCACTGATACACCTACTAAAATGTAAACTTAGTAAATTAAAATTTATGAGTCAGTTCAAGGAAAGAACTTTTAGGGAGTGAAGAGGTTGTATAAAATACAAAGTAAAAATAAGAATGAGTTGGATTTTATGAAATCTTAGAAAAATAAAAAAATATTGTAAAATACTGATTAAATAATTAAACCAATAGTTAAACATGGCCCTTGGGTGAAAAGATCAGGGAATAAATTAAGTTCCTAGAATGGAATAAGTGAGATCCTAAAAAGGACATAAATGGATTTTATCCATGAATTATTCCATAAAGGGAATAATTAAATAAAAGATCGATAATTAATATCAAAGGAGAAATAAGAACAAAGACAAAAATTGTCTTAAGCAGCTGTATTTCTTTAATGCTTTTTACTGAGATACATGAAAAGAAACACCTTTTATATCACAATCCACATATAAAAATTGAAACAAAAGTTTCCTGAAATAGTATTGAGTGATATTTTCTATTCCATCTAATCCTAGATATGTAATCTCTTCCACACTATTTTACTAAAAAATAGAGGGCATCATTCACTAAATTGATTTTTATGATGTACAGTTTGAGAAACATTGGCCTGGAGTGCTTAATAATACTAAAATTGGAGGTCCTCAGGCCCCATCATCTCCAGGTATGCTGATTCAGTATGTCTAGTTATAAGGGTTTAGGAATCTGCATTTCAACTTGTACTGCAGGGGACTTTGAAGCAGGCACAGGTCCTCTGCCACACTTTGAGATACTTGTATAATGGACAAACAGCTAAAGATTGAATGGGAGTCATGCCCTGAAAGTGGGGTTGGAGTTCATTGACTTCTGATGTCTCTTTTAGCTTCAAGATGCTATGGCTGTATTTCAGTCAGCTTTTTTCACTATTGAGAGGACCTTCATTGCCCTTTGTAGATGTTGCTGTACTAGCAGGTATAGGTATAGTACAAGGAGCAAGAGCTTCCCAAAGCCAAAGACCTTGCATTCTGCTGCTACCTCTGTTGTTTACTAAGCTGAGAGACTTGGAACATGTCACTTCAGAATACTTCCATTATCATACATGTGTTAAAGTGCATGTTAATATTTACTATACACAGAATGAGAATTACAAAGACTATAACGTCTGTAATGAACCTTATCTATAGTCAGCACTTAAAATATACTATTTGTTTTTATAGTTACATCTCATTTCATCTTGACTCCCAAGTTTGAAATTTCTCAAAGCTGTACCTTTAATTTTCATTTTCTCTAAAGCAGTGATTTTCAATCAGTGTGCCATGGTTTTTTAAAATGTGCAATAATACCTATTTAGTCAGGGGCACTGCTCTCTTTTTTTTTAGATTGTCAAATAAAAAAATTACAACAGCCAACACAACCATGGCTGTTTGGTGTGAATTAATCAAAATTACTCTTTTTGTCAGATTGGCAAAAAATACATATTTTTTGGTGTACCACAGAATTTTAGTAATTAGTTTATGAGTGCCATGAGATGAAAAAGGTTGAAAATCACTGGTCCTGAACTCTTTTTTTTTTTTTTTTTTTAACAATAACCAGAAGAGAAAAAGAGTAGCCAAGGGATGCCCAGCTAAGTATAGTGCACTTTCAGGTTTGGGGAAGGATTTTCCCACCTCTTAAAAAAGATAGAGCACAGGACAGGAAAACGGCTCTTTTCATATTTCAGAGTTAGTTGAGGATTTCTCTGGTAACTTTGATAGATCTTGAAATGTTTTAGAGCATCACTTCTCAAACTTTCTTCTACCACGACTGATGTTTACACACAAGACATTGTGATTTCCCTGGTTATAGACAGATTAATTATGCAGTGGGTTTTATACATAGTTTATAGTGTGATAAAGCCACTTCTTCCCATGTTAAGAAAGTCAGAATGTGAGAATCCTATTATCATAGTGGAAATCTTGGGTATTCTCATACACACACGTGAAATCCTTTATAAACTGTGGTAATTTAACTGTTTGTAAGTAATTACTTGGGACACTTTTCACAACCAATTAAAACTTAGTGTTGTGTCAAGGCGTGAAGATTGAGAAGCATTACATCCTGAATGCGTAACAAATTGCATTGCACAAAATAGACACTTAAATAGAAAAGAGGGGCAAGTGGGAAAGATGAATGGGAAATACACCAAATCCCTGAAATCTCAACGCGAAAACTGAAAACTAAAAACTAGGGAAAAGGAAACATGATCAAATGCAAAGGAAGTGCAAATGACTACAAGTAGTATCAGAATTCTCAAACAGTGCTGTCTTGCTCAAATACTCATTAACTCTAACATAGACATTTATTTTTAAGTAGTCTGAACATTTCATTCATTTGAATAAATTAAAGTGAAATAACTCCTTTTCCTAATTTTTAAGGTTATATTTGTCAGGAACATCATTCTACTTTGACAAATTTTAACTGGATGCACCTTTTCATCTCCAATAAATTAATTAGCTGTATGTATTTGGAAAATGTCTTTGTACTTTGATGTTTAGTGGTTTTGGATGTATATTCACAATCCTTTATCTAATTATCTAAAATCAAAAATCTCTGAAAAACTAAGTTTTTTTTCCTCCTCCATAAATTTGGCATCAAGACTCATTTGGTGACAAAAGCAAAACCTGACCCAAACTGTCATGGGCTTGTTTAAAATAGCTTTAAAGCTCACTTAAAAAGAGTATTTACATATTTTACTATAAAATTAGTAACATATTTGATTGTGTGGTCTATCCTAGATCTAGGTAGGAGTATTGCATAATATATGCTATATGTTCTCTCTGACCTTTGTTTTTAAATTTTATTTTTCAATCACAGTTTACATTAAATATTATTTATACAGTTTCATGTGTATAGCATAGTGGTTAGGCAATTTTGTGCTTTACAAAATGGTCCCCCAACCATACATAGTTATTACAATGTCTCTAACCTTTAAAAAAACACAGACATCTGAAGCATACCTGGACCTAAGTATTTCACATACGGGATTGTGATCCTACTCTATTAGTTTCCTTAGTCCACAGAGTGAAATTATCTGGCATTTTTAACCAGTTCACTCAATGAAAATTCTTTTGCTAATTTTAATCACCGAACATTTTGAGTTCATAGCAAACTGATGAATCATTGAAATTATCTTAACATTATACGGGGTGCATGCGATAAAGTGGCAAAATTTTAGTAAAATAAACAACATACCACAAAAGTGTTGTCTTTTGAAATAAATTTATTCTTAAATGTAAATACATAAACATAGTCATTATTTTTTTATTGTTCAAAAAAGTCTCTATTTGCTGCAATAATAGACTCAATTCTACCTGGGAATCTTGAGCATATGCTAATTAACTTTTCTTTATCCATGGACATCATAATGTTTTCAGTCTTAACTTTAACAGCCTCTTTATTGGGATGAGGTTGTTTATTAACTTCTCTTTTACAAGTGTTGCATACATAATAGTCTAAAGGATTTGTATCTGGTGAAATAGACGGCCAGATTTCCTTTGACCAGAATTCAGGAACATTGACACAGACATTCTTGCACCTTTTTGGCATTATGTGCTGGTGCATTATCTTGTTGGAAGATAAAATGACATCCATTTGTGACTTGCTTCATCCACAGTACAACTACTTCTCTCAAAACGTCAAGGTAAACATCAGCAGTCACCCTCAAGCCTTGTGGGAAAAAATGTGGGATTATGATAGCTCCCTTGTTGCTGACACCACCTAACACCATCACTGGAGCAGGAAGTTTCATTTTCATGACAATTGGGACTTCATTAAATTCTCACAGAGCAACCTGTTGTTTCCTCTATTGACTATTTGGTCCTGCTGAGAATTCTTTTCATCAGAGAAGAAAATGAGAGGGTTGTTTTGGGGGGGATTTTTCAATGTTGTTAGCAGTGTTGTTGCTTTTTCAAAGCACCTTCCCTTTGTCTGCTGTGTCATAAACTGGCCTCTTCTAAGCACATATGATCTGTATCTGATATCCTCAGCAATAATCTAGCAAACCGTTGCATCTGACATCTGCAGTTCTCTCGCTATGGAGCACATTGACTTTCCTGGATCTTCATTGATGATCTCCTGGATTCTGTGTACAATATCTGGACTTGTGCTATCCTTGCATACCTTATGCATTTCCCTTATTGGTGTGGCAACATCAGGATCAGTATCATACACCTTCATGTTGTAAACTGTACATAAAGGGATATAATTGAAGTCCGTAACTTCCTTAGCAGTTGGGCCTGCACATAGTCCAGAAATTATGGTTGCTCTAACATTGTATTCCTTCGACATGACAGTTGCTCTCAGAATTTAATACTTTATATCTGAAACAATGATGTAAATCATAACCTTAGAAACATAGGTCTTCAAAATTAATAAGAGGCATGTGAAATAAGGAGACACAACATTATTGCCAATGTATCGCATGCACCCTGTATTTTAACTCAGTAAAACTGTCTATCTTTTGGACCCTTGTGTCTTCAAATACAAGGGTGGAAGGCATTAGAGGTAATAAAGTGAGATAAACAAAATGGTATTATGTAGGTGATATCATTTGTACGTTACCTTCTAAGTGAAAGGCTCCTGTTCTGGGTAAGGGAATCTTAAACACACACACACACACACACACCCCTACCTGTTACTTGAACCTATTATATTCATTTTGACATTGCGATTCTTTTGTTGTTGTTATAATTGTCAGTTTTATTAGATAAAAGCACTGAAATTTTTATAACGTTTGCAATGCCTACCATTTTGAACATTTCTTATGTAACAGTGAACATAGTTTAGGCTATTTACATTATGGTTTACTGTTGTGAGAGGTTTCACAAAGGGGTTATATTTCCTTATTGTAGTGCCATTTGCACAATTCTGACATTCTATCAGAAAAGTAAAAATGAAAATGGTTTCTGCAGAGTTAGTCTACTATCAGATGAGAATATTTCTATGTTGTATTGTTTTATAGCGGTTCTAGGTACCTTTATTTTCAATAATTAACTGAAAATTTAAGATCTTGTCTTTGTACTTTTAATTTTCTATAAGACCACAGAAAAATGAAAAGCTTGATGGGAAGACTATATGACATTCACTAGGAATAAAGCAATAGCTGATGTGATCTATTGTTATGGTTAGACTTAAACCAGGATTCACTTGCTGTTAGACTGATACCAAATGGCTAAAGAAAGCTTTTCTTCTATTATTTATTGATTGCTGTAAGAAAGCTATAGATTGAGTAATTTCAGAGGGAGTCTTATTAGCAATGCTGATTCTTTTAATATTAAAAAATGCTGAGCTGTTTTCCCACTTTTGGTGTACCTCTCAAAACTCACCCAAGTGTAGAGCTCTCATTGACTGCAAGGGAATGTGATGCAGCATGGAACAAAATGGGAAAGTAATTCTCTACATTCAGCTGTCAAACTTTGATTATCTTTTGAGTTACCGAAGTTGTAATTTTTCCTTTCCTTCCTTTCTTCCCTCCCTCCTTCCTTCTTTTTTTCCCCTCTCCTTCTTTACTGTCTTATCTATCTGATCTCTCTTTTTCGCTGTCAGCCTTTTATCCTTATTCACTAATGTGCATCTGTGATACTGCCTACAAATGAGAATTTGGAGCTGAACTTTGTTTTCTTACTCTTATTTGGTTTTAAAGAATTGCTTTTAGTTTTTGAGGTGTCTTAGTATTTATCACTACTCATAAAATAAAGTTGATGATATATGAGTTTCAGACCACCCAATTCCCTGCATGAATATATCTATTAGGAAGGGATTATGAAGTGTCTTCAGCAGGGCTATGTGAAGTTAAGTCACCTATTGTTTTTATGAAATAAATTGAATTCCTTATTCAGTTATTTTTGTGTTTTAGGGTAATAGGCTGACTACATAGTTTCATTTTGTTTATTTATTTATTTTTAAACATTTTATTTATTTCCAGAGAGAGAGGAAGGGAGAGAAGCAGAGAGGGAGATAAACATCAATGTATGGTTGCCTTTCACCTGCCTCCAGCCATAGACCTGGCTGGAGACCTGGCTTGCAACCTGGTCATGTGCCCTGGCTGGGGAATTGAACCAGCAACCTTTGGGTTCACAGGCCGGCACCCTATCCACTGTGCTACCAGCCAGGGCTAGTTTCATTTATTTAAAGGACAGTTAAAAGCAGTCTTTAGAAGAGTTTCCCGAATACTCTTTTATGTTGGTGGGAGGAAGAATGTTAATTTGGACCTAGGATCTCTTTATGAAGCATGAGTTTTATTTTTACTACTTGATTTTTCACAACAAATTTCTGATGAGAGGCAACCCTTTTTTAATGATGACAAAAATTATGTCTCCTGTTTAGTAATTTGTCTGAGGCCACGCAAGTATGCCTGGCTCTTTGGGGCTTTTCCTGTGTTTACTGACCTTTTGGGACCACATTCCAAAAGGTTAGAAATGAAAGGCGTGGGGCAATTTCCAGCTTAGGAATTGCCCCCAATTTTTCTTTCCCCCAAAAGAGAAATCTTCATTTTGAAGTGATAAGCCTGGAATGCTACTCGTCACCCTTACAGAAGGGAAATGAGAAAGTCTCTGAACTGCAGCCAGTTGTCAGTGAGGTCACAAAGAATAACTAGTCCAAAACTTAGTTTAAAAATTGACATTTGGTGAACTTTCTTTCTAGTTGGTATATCTAGTATAGAAACATCTAATAACAACAGTTTTTACTTTTACTATTTAGTAATTCGTCTGGTACATCATTTGAAATAATTTGTTCTTTCATGAGGAGTTCGGTTTTTCTGGCCGTGAATGAATATATTATATATATAATAATATAACTTTTATATAATTTTAAAAATTATATTCTAATTTTTTTAATGTGATAATTTTTAATACTTAACGCATTGTTGACTGGCAATTTTATACAAAAGCTATCCCATATCACCAGCTATTTTTTTGTGATTGAATGTGAAAATGAAACAATCTAAGTAAACTTCAGTAAACTTTATTTATACATAATGTATTGAAATAAAACTTTGTACATATCTTCTGTATGACTTTTAATAACATTTTTTGGTCTGATAAACTATAGCATTCACCTATGTGCAATAGTACACAATAGGTTTTGCAAATATATCTAGTTTTGCTGAGCTTTCTTTTTGTTTGTTTATTTAAAACATTTTATTTATTTTTAGGGAGAGGGGAAGGGAGGGAGGCAGAGAGGGAGAGAAACATCACTGTATGGTTGGTTGCCTTTCACCTGCCTCCAGCTACAGACCTGGCTTGCAACCGGGTTATGTGTCCTGGCTGGGAATCAAACCAGTGACCTTTGGGTTCGCAGGCTAGCACCTTATCCACTGTGCCATCAGTCAGGGCTTTGAGCTTTCTTTTTCTTTTTTTTTTCTTTTTTAAAATATCTTTTTATTTATTATTTCCAGAGAGAGGGGAAGGGAGAGAGGCAGAGAGGGAGAGAGACATCAATGTATGGTTGCCTTTCACCTGCCTCCAGCTGCAGACCTGGCTGGGGAATTGTGAGCTTTCTTTTTGAAGAGCACACTCTACATGTTCTAGTGCATGGGTGGCAAACACAAGGTCTGCGGGCTGAGTCTGGCCCACCACCTTGTTTTATCTGGCTGGCACCTGGTTTCTACCTGGCATGCTTAACTGTTAAGCAGTAGTTACATTTATACAGTACTAAAATTACATTTGGCCCTTTGAAGGCAATTGTGAGGGTGATGTGGCCCCCAGTGAAAATGAGTTTGACATTCCTTTTCTAGTGGGATTCTTCTTTATGCCAGTGACTTATTTTTCTAAAATGTGGTGTTTTATTTTTTCCTGAAAGCCTGAAAGGTGAATCTTTGTAGGGAGCTCTTTTTAGAAGTACCTGAAGAAGTGCCAGGTTCTGTGCTACATTCATTTGAATCATTAGTTATCCATTTCGTAGCAACTTTGAGGAGGAATTGTTTGTATCTTATTTTATTTTGTAAATTGTCATTAAATTTTGAATGCTTTAAATAAAGCACAACTGATCAAAAAGAATGCTACTTTTTTTTATACCATTTTAAGCTTTTTCATAAGGTACTGCTGTTCACCAAATACTGGTCTGCCCGATCGACCCCTTTCATAAATTTGTTGCAATCTAGCATGCGCTTGGATTTTAACTGTCATCCATAGAATTCCTCTTGCTTTCCAGTGGATTTCATTAGAAGCGTCGTGAATAGTTGAGATCATATGCACTAGCCTTTTGTCTTTCCATGTGATAAGAAGAATGTGGCCTTTCCATAAAGACATCATTTCCCCTCTCTGAAGATTCTTTGATTTTTTTTGTTGTTGTTGTTCTTTTGGCAAGCCACGGTTCTCCCTTGTAGTACCACAGACCAGTGCGTTCTTTTCCAATAATATTTCAGCAATAGATACGCTGTTATAGTAATTATCCTGGTAAACATGATGCCAAGAAGAAAGATATGGCTCTAAGATAGAGAATGTAGTTTCTTGTAGCTTTTTGCCTTCACCTGAATAGATTTCAAAATTATAAATACAGCCAGTCTCACTTTCACAAAGCATTCTCACTAAAATTCCTATTTTGTTTGTTGGGTTACTTGTTCTGAAGCTGATATGCTCTCTATGGTGTCATTGCTTCATCTAGGGATAACTCCACTTGGGTATATACAAAGACTAAAATTTTGGAATAAAGTAATCCAAAAGAGGCTTAATTTTGTAAAGTCTGTCTTCATTAGATGTAGCTTGTGAAACCACTAAGATGAGAAAAGTAAGCATTTGCCTGAACCTTATTATGAGCATAATTTTAGAAAATATGAGTGCTTCAAAAGGATTCTTTGACCAATAATCTTTCAATGTGATTTTTTTTTTTTGTTTTCTCCGTCATATCAATAAACCAAGAAATTTCTTCATATTACTAGTGGTTAAATCCATCCATGGTAAAGTTTCAGCAGAAGTTTCGTGAAGTTTTCCCATTTGGCAGTGATAGAAATTAGTTTGAGAAGCAATTAAATAAAAAAATTATTATCGAAAAGTAAATCTGTCACTTCACTGATACTCTTAGGTTCACAAAGTTCAATAGTTGCACCAGAAATATTTGTATAATCCTCCCAGGTTGGTCCAGTGTCACTTTCTGTCTACTCTTCTTCAAAATCACTTTCAAGCCCTGGCTGGTAGCACAGTGGATAAGGTGCCGGCCTGCGAACCCAAAGGTTGCAGGTTCTATTCCCAGCCAGGGCAACATAACCAGGTTGCAAGCCAGGTCTCCAGCCAGGTCTGTGGCTAGAGGCAGGTGAAAGGCAACCATACACTGATGTCTCTCTCCCTCTCTGCCTCTCTTTCTTCCCCTCTTTCTGAAAATAATAAAATAAAATCTTTAAAAAAAAATCACTTTCACTATCAGATTCTGTCACATTTCTTTCCTGCCATTTTGGTGGTCTAATATCAGATTCATATCTCCTGATACACTGTCCACTTTTACATCACTGCTATATACTTCAAAGTCACTCAAACAATCAGAAAAAGCATCTGCATATAATTTATTGAAAAATTCTTGGCCTTGTCTGGTAGCACAGTGGATAAGGTGCCGGCCTGTGAACCCAAAGGTTGCAGGTTCGATTCCCCAGCCAGGGCACATAACAAGGTTGCAAAACAGGTCTCCAGTCAGGTCTGTGGCTGGAGGCAGGTGAAAAGCAACCATACATTGATGTCTCTCTCCCTCTCTGCCTCTCTCTCTTTCCCTCTTTCTATAAATAATTAAATAAAGTCTTAAAAAAAAAAAAAAGACAAATACTTTATAAAAAAAAAAAGAAAAATTCTTCACTGTTGCAATGTACTGTATTTGAAATTTTTGCAATCTAAAATTGTGATAAAACCCAGAATACCTAGAAAAATAATTTTTTATAATAAACATGATTGAACATGATTAAGAAAACTTACACAAAATCTTATATTACTCTCAGTTGTAAAAATTATGTAAGCTAATGCAAGCTCAAACATGAGTTAACTTATCGGTCAACAACATTTGAATTTGAAAATGTGAGTTTTTTTGTGACTGGTCAACAATGTGTTAAATTGGTGAATATACAACATTTGTCCAGAAGGTATCTGGCTATGAAATACAAAGAATAGAAACATTTATTGAAGAAGATACAAGAAACATTGTACATAGGACAATGATGCCTCAGTCCCCTTCAAAGTAGGCACCTTGGGACCTCACACAGTCTCCGTTGCTGTCAGCTGCCCCACCATATTTTCCTGAATCTCATTTACAGTCTGAAATCTCTTCCCTTTCAAAGGTGATTTTAGTTTTGGGAAAAGGCAGAGGTCACAGGTTGCCAAATCTGGGCTGTTGTGGGGGGCTGAGTCACCTGGGTGATTTGATGCATGAGGGGCATGTTGTTGTGATGAAGTTGCCAATCACCAGTTGCCCGTAAGCTGTGGCCTCTGTATCATCCGAATTGTTTCCATGGAGGGATGTTCAAGCTTAACACAAAATTGGATATGGATTCTTTATTCTGCTTGCTCAATCATATTGAATGCCATGGCTACACAGTACACATTCATTCAGTGGCATCTGCCATCCCCACTGACTAGTACAGCGAAGTCGTCATAGTTCACACATGCACATTCCAGGCCATTCTCCTTGGCTGCCAGGTTACATCAATGTCATGCAAACCATTCTCATTATATTAACAATGACCAGATTTATTCCTATATTTTACTAAAGGAATTTACCAACATAACACAGTGTTATGAATAGCTTACTGACGTACTTTGTAAAGAAATTCCTTATTAGTGGAAACATTAATAAGCAGATTCATGAACTTCATTGCAGGGTGTCTAATGATCAAACTTGAATTAGATATAGGGTCAGTCAAAAGTTTCCATCTTTCCAAGTGGTGTATGGGTACATTTGATTTATTTTACCTAAGAAACTTATTTCTGTTCAGGTAAGTAGAAGAAATTTTATAAATTATGCATTTGTATACAAGTAGCAAATACTTAGAAAATACAAAATGTGTTATTTTTTTATGCTGAGTCCTATGCATCTGGAATTCTTGTATTTTTGTAAATTTAGCAAAGTCAGAATTAAATCAGATATGGAAGATCAGAATGTTGGCTTTCTTTTTCCCTGATTAATAAAACATGCAAATGGGGTATTTTCCTATTTTGGCAAAGTAGCTTTTGTGGATGGCAGTCTTATTAAAAGTATGCTCTTGTATTGCTTTAGCAGATTGATACTTGGCCAAAGGTGGTGGGCTTCCATTTCTTGTGTTCCATGCTATTCTCATTCAAGTGGATGGTAAACTGAAACATATATTTATGGCATCTGACACCATTCTTTCAACTTTCCTTGGGCCATTCTCAAAGACCATTTTGCATATTAAATAATTTGGTCAAGTGTTGGTGACATTAGGGGCACAAAAACAAGTATCAATTTAATTCACCCTTCATGGATTGAGAGTTTATGACATGTTGATGCTGATTGAGATTTTCAGATTAAAAAGATGAATATGGAACAGCTCTTGTCCTCACAGCAAATGTGTTCTACTAGCTGGAAAAGGCCACTATATGTAAATATCTATCATATAAGTTATTCTATGCTAATCGTTCTAACAGATATGGCATAAAATAGTGCACAGTAAATACCACTGGAAAACTGGGTAATTCCAGCATAGGAGCTTGACACTGAAAGGAAGGAGCAGTTTCTTGCTGTGGCACTGTGTCCTAATTGTCATTAGGGTTGTAAAACTAATTTGGCTTTTATTTAAGTATTAGTGCATCCCTATAGCTTTGGTCTGTTTAAAAGGTCGCCGACTTTATTTTGAAAGGTATGTTTCATCCCTGGCGGGTGGGTCAGTAGGTTGGAGCATCATCCTGTGCACCAAGGGGTTTGATTTCTGGTCAGGCCTTGTGTCTAGGTTGTTGTTTCAGTCCCCTTGGTGGGGGCGTGTTCTGGAGGCAACTAATTGATGTTTCTTTCTCATATTGATGTTTCTCTGTCTTTTTCTTCCTTTTTCTCTCTCTAAAATCAGTAAGCATGCCCTTGGTTGAGGATTAAAAAAATTATGTTTCAGTCCAATGTTTTAGACTTTATCTATTTCTCCTTTTTAATTTATTGCTATTAATGTCATAATCTGTAATGACAACACTTTTGCAATGAAGTGTTTGAAGATTCCACATGTACCAAGTCATTATTTTGCTTAGTATGCTTTTGACATGATTTGGTAGCTGGGACTAGATTCCAAACTGAGGGTCCAAACACATGTCAATAAAGATGTTGTAAACTACTATAGTATACCTACTTAGTATACTTTGCTTAGGTAAATTATACCAGTTAGGAGTATATTAATAAGACTCTGGTCCAATTATTAAGCCATGATATGGTATTCTAAAGAGGTGAAAATGCACTTTTCTATTCCGAAAGAGATTACAGATTGATGGAGGGATTGGGCATAATTTTTAATCAGTTTTCAGGTTTTCCAGGATGTTTTCAAGCTGTGTTTTGTCTCGTGGCTTAGTAAGCCGTGATCTCGAAATTTCCATGAATTTGGTTGCCTTAGTAAACTGGCCTTTGGTCTTTGGATTTTCTTTTGACTTGACCAAACTTTTAATACTGCTTCTTTTAATCATGACTTGGTTTATTATACTTATGAATGTCTGCCTTTTCACCAGTTTTAGTTGTGGCCCTCTTTTGACTAATCCTTTCTGGATATCGGCCCAGTTTAGATTAAAACTTTATTTCTAAAATATGGTGCTCAGTGTTCCAGGTGCCAGCCATAGGTACTTCTAATAAACAAATAGTAAGCAAAATTATAAAGAAGAAGCTGATCTGGGAAAATATTTCTTTATAAGCTCATATTGAAAATGACCCTAATTACATTAAAGCAGCAAAAAAACCTAACCAAACAAACAAACAAATAAAAACCAGGGACCCAAAATAGTAACATGTGAGTCTTTCTTCCATTCTCTGTCTTGGGACTGTTTGGCATCATGGAAGTATAGCCATTCGGATTTCATGATTGACCAGTCTTCATGGTAATAATGAACTTCCATGTATATGGACATATGATCTCATCTCATTTGATGCTGTCTGTTGTTAGTAGTCCCAGAGAACATGTTCAGATTTGTTGTAAGATCAGGGTTTGTTTTATTTTAGTAATTTCCTATATACAGCCTTTGCATGAATAATACAAGTCCACACAAAAGTTTTCTTTAGCTTGAAAGGGCTTGGGAACGGGATCAATCACACGGACACAGTTACACTTATAAGAACCTTGTCTCACATATACATAGTTTACTGCATGAGGAACTGATCATGAATCAATTTTTAGGAATTGAAATTTTAAACTTTTAAAAAGATGACCATATATGTAATTTCTGACATATCTTTCAAACACAGCTAAATGGCCTTATGTCTAATATATAGATCTTAAGAATTAGGGTGATTGGTGTACTGTTCCCCGTTAAAGATGTTTTCTTGAAAAGTTTTGACTTAGTTTTTCAAATTTATATATTATTAACAAATTCTAATTTCAGTATGCTTTATTTGTATTTCTAAATGATCTTTAGTTAGCAATGGCTCTTATTTTACAGGTTGAAGTTTTACTATTCCCAGGTTCCTATATTAAGTAATCAATCTAAAGTATACATAAAGGAGCTGTGTACAATACTCATCATTTTTTGAAGAAGAGTCATCTTTGAAAGCAAATGATCACCCTCTGTCATATCTGTTTGGTAATTCTGGGTTCTATGTATTATCTTTATTTTATGCAACATGTATTTATTAAGTACTCAAAATGTATTGGGTTGGCCAAAAAGACTATGATATTTTCCCATAAAATAAAAGACACACTTTGAATGTGTCGGCTGTCTCCTGCATGGTATAACGTTGATTATTCTCAACTAATGTCTCAGATTGCTGTCAACTTCAGCTCATCTACCTGACCATGGAGCATCGTTCAGCGAGAAATCTCCAGCTTAAAAGTTTGCAAACCACTTTGACAGGTTTAGTCAGTCTCACAGCACCTTCTCCATTCAATGCACAAATCTTTTTTAAAGTTGCATTTTTACCTTTCTTGAAATAATAAAGCATAATGCGCTGAAAATATAGTGTAGCTTCTTTCATCTTCAATATTAAAATGGCTACACAAAAATTCACCAATTTTTGATGTTTTTTAAAAATGTACGCTAATGTGACAGATGCTAAAATACAATAACAAAGTTGTTTTGAATGAAGTTGAGGATAACTAAGTGCTTGTAGAGCCATCCTATGGAAAAAAACAAACGAACTTTTTTAAACATTTTTTTTTAAAGATTTTTTTTATTAATTATTTTTCAGAGAGAAGGGCAGGGAGGGAGAAAGGGAGAGAAACATCAATGCATGGTTGCCTTTCACCTGCCTCCAGCTAAGGACCTGGCTGGAGACCTGGCCTGCGACCTGGTTATGTGCCCTGGCTGGGGAATTGAACCAGTGACTTTTGGGCTCGCAAGCTGGTGTCTATCCACTGAGCCGCAAATGAGCTTTTTGGTCAATCCAGTATGAAGCTGGATTAGGAATTCTAGGGCTTGCAGTATAAAACGATAATGGCTGTGGCATCAGCATGTTTCTAGTATAGTAGTTTCTAGTACTACACTAGGAACATGCTGTATACCACATGTGCAATAGAAAATAAAGATTCTGTAATACCCATGGGGCACAGGGATGGTGAGTATAAGGTGGTGATAGGAGACAATTGGAGAGGGGAAATTGGGATGGACCTGAACTTTGGTTATATTGCTTATTATTTAGGTATTGTTGCAAAATGCTTACTTTAATTTATCAGAGAGAGAAAATGTACCTGGTGGAAAGCCCAGGTTAACTCTACCTAAGCAAGAGAGCTCATGCCAAATGTGTCATCTAAGCCAGAGGCGCGTGGACTTTTTAAGTGCTATCCTGTCCCCCTCAGCAAAAGAATTTGAGCAAGTATCCTTGATATGTGTACATTATTTCTAAATTAGATATATTGAGCTAGTTTATATTATGTACATAATAAAATATAAATAGCTAAAAAATAAAAATAAATTGAATATATAGAAACTTCTAATTTTCTTTTTACCTACTCCCATGGACTTTGTCTTATTTACGTCCTAGTGTTTGAGAACCCTCCTATGGGGACCATAGGCCAAAACTGGGCAGTGTTAAAGCAAGTTTAGGTAAGTTTCTTTCAATCAGGGACTTTGTTTTGCCCACTGTTGCATCCTCAGCCCCTAGAATATGGTAAGAGCTCAATAGATACTGTTGAGTGAATAGGCAGAATTAGGCTAGCTCAGCATGAGGGATCTGGTAAGAAGAGAAACAATTTGTGTTCATTGGTATATCTCTGGTACCTAAAAAATTGCCTGCCACATAGCAGGGACTCAATAAATATTAGTTGACTGAGTAGGGGTATAGACAGTGTGTGGCTTAGCATGAAGGACCTGGCAAAAGCCGTAGATCCATGGGCATGAAAAGGTAAGTTCCAGGAGGTCCCCTAAGGTAAGGCAGAGTATGACTAGCTATAGGTAGGTAGAGAGCTGTAGCTGCCGCCGCTGTTGCTGGTAGAGAAAGCACCATGTAAGAAAGAACATTTTGGAGGAGTGGGTTTGGTAACCTCAGATCTGAAAAAACACAGCCTTAAGCAGTAGGATCTGGATTTTAGTCTTCTTTTTACCCACAGTGCCTAAGACATAGTATGGTAGGTGTCTGATTAATTTTTGTTGAATTACTCTGTTTTGTTCTGGGTGTAAGAGGCTCTGTGTGTATGGAATGGATCATTGTCAAGATGGAGGCCTGTAAATTAATCCTGCCCTGATTGAAGCAAAGCCAGTGATTCTGGGATTACCTCATACACAGATATGTTTTTAAACCTTGGCAGTGTTGCCTGTACAGAGCTGGTTCTAGTGACCACAACTGCCAAATCACAGTTGTTTATTTAAAGATCATTATTAACATACTTTTATTGAAATATTATCAATGGAGAAAAAATAGAATTCTTACATGTTGTTATCTTATACCTTCTCCCCCCATCACTGAAGCTGGAGCATGTCATGGATCACCACAATGTATACTATTACAAATAGGACTGGACTTATTTACACATAAATGAAACAAGGCACTTTGCATTTTCTTTCCTCTTTTTGGAATTTTCTTATTCAGACTTCCTCTTTAAAGGGTACAAATTCTAATTTTGAGGTCATAAAATAAACCTGTCATGCATTTTATTGAGTGCTATCAGAGTTGGGGAGAGCAAACATTTCCTTCCTGAGACGTTATGGCATTAACTCTCTTCTTTAGAAGCTGGCCAGATGAAGAAGTCATCCATCCTTTCTGGCTCTATCACACTGGCCAAGACAGGTATTCTCTGATCCCTTCTTGTAGTTCAGTCTCAATTAGGACATATTTATTTAAAGCAGTTTCACATCTGCACAATTAATAAGTTGCTGTGCTCTAATTTGCATTTCTGATGCCTCTTAGTAAATACAGGAGGTTCCTTCCTCTTTGCCCTTACAAAAACAGTTTATTCTGCCCAAGCTTCATAGCACTGAATAAAAATTTCTTCAGAGATCCTCTGCCATCTTTAGCCCAGACTCATTATTAAGTTATCAAATCATCAAATCTTTCTTTATTGCAAGGCTGTCAACCTTAAACGCACAATAGTAACATATCATACACTTGTTATTTCAGTCTGGAGTTTACACTGTGATTTCACTGACCTCTCACTTGCTCTTTAAAACCACTCTGTGAGGTAGATAGTAGGGTATCATTATTTTCATTTTGCAGATGAGGAAATAGGCTCAGTGTTGGTAAGTGGCTTGACCCAGGTCACTGAGTTTGCACTGGCTCCCAAGAAACCAGAACCCAGTAGTCTGGCAACTCCTCTAGAGAGCTGCCCACTATGCAGAGCAGAATTGATATTATTTGAACAAAGATTTTTTTTTTTTACCTTTTACTTATTTTCAGCCAAGTGAGTTATTACAAATACCTGGAACAGCAGTGGCATAGATAATATGGTAATTGTTCATGCCTGGTGAAATATAAAATATCAGTGAAATGGGTTTTAAATTTCTTAATAAAAAAGACTTTATTTTTAGAATGAGGGGAAGGGAGAGAGAAAGAGAGGGAGAGAGCTATCTATGTGTGATTGCCTTGTGCTTATCCCCAACTGGGGTCCTGGTTCACACACAGGCCTTGACTGGAAATTGAACCTGGGACCCTTTGATTAGCAGACCGGTACTTGATTCACTGAGCCACACCAGCCAGGGCTGAGCCTTCAATTTCTGGTGTACATAAATCTATTTGCGGATTTAAATGAAGTATTCTCAGATCATGTGAACGACTGTCCATTTGACTTTTTTAAGCTTCTGATGGAAAATGTATAGGGATCACACACTGACAAGGAAATCCTTTGAAATGTATATTAGTATTCTTAAGTGAGATTTAGATTATGTATTGGGGCTATTCTCCTGTGAGACATTTCTGAAATTACCATGGAAATTAATTGAAAAATATGAACTGGTATCTAGATATTTGAGATACCCATTTCTGGAACACATTCCTATTATAAATTTGATATCAATTGGTGTTTTCAAAGAAATGAAGGTATGTGCTATAGTTTCCTTCATTTTACATTTAAAAGACAATTTAATTTGGCACTTTGTGGAAAAGGACCATTTCTCAGGCTAGTTAGAAAATTCAATACATCACCTCTTCCAACTATAAAAAAGAAGATATTTATCCCCACATTCCTGAAGGATCAATTATTCAGTCATTATTTTACATAGTAGAAAAGTTTTGCTAGGATCTTATTTCAAAGTGCCCCAAGAGTAAAAAGGCTAATAATTATTTTACTGTGGGAGAATGATAAAAGATTGACTGCTTTTGAGTTGCAGAAACTTTGTTTTTATTTTAAAAACTTACAGTCTGACTCAAAAGCAATTTTTTTTAATTTTTAAAATTTTTATTAATTTTTAAGAAGATTTTATTATTTTGAGAGAGAGTGGAAGGGAGAGAAACAGAGAGGGAGAGAGACATCAATGTATGGTTGCCTTTCACCTGCCTCCAGCTACAGACCTGACTGGAGACCTGGCTTGCAACCTGGTTATGTGCCCTGGCTGGGAATCGAACCATTGGCCTTTGGGTTTGCAGGCCGATGCCTTATCCACTGTGCCACCAGCCAGGGCTTCAAAAGCAATTTTTATTTTTATTTTTTTAAATTAAATTTTATTTTTGTTGTACCATATCCATCCAAAAGCAATTTTTAAAGAATATGTATTTCTATAGATCCCCTTTACTTCAAATTAATTTTTATAATTTGTTTTTGAATATTTATACCAACTTTGGGGCAAGACATAGGTAGTAATAGCTAAAAAAGCCTGTTAAAGAATTGCAGGTTGAAGAAAAGCCAGAGCATGTGTTTATTAGAGAAGGCATAGAAAGATGGGAAGGGGTTAGAAACTAAGCTTCTTTTCTTTAGGTTGGCTTTTCATTTAAGATGGGGTTTGAAAAATAAGTCACGAGGATAACTTAAAATCCTGCTTTTAAGCTGTCACATGAACGGAATCCAGTGGTCCCTCTTTTTACCTTGAAACAGCCTGTAAGCAAGGAATTGTCTCCGTTTTAGATGAGGGAACTGTGTCTTAGGCTCAGCCACTTGCCCAGGGTTATTCTTCGAGTAAGTGGTGGAGCTGGCATTTGTCTGAGGCCAGGTTCCTACTTACTCCCCCACTCCGTTACCTGCCTCTTGTTGCTTCCTGCATGGCATTGGCATCATTCCATAGTGCCATGTACCTGGCATGTTCCTACTGAATTGTAACGCTGAGCATTTAAAGCCCAGCTTCCTGGCTCATTAATAACTTTATTTCTTGGATCATTCTCAGTATATGGTAAAGTTCTAAAGTTAAAGCTAGTTATAGAGTATCCTAAGAAAATTAACTTAACAAAGAAAATAATAGAATTTTAGCTCTAAAAGATATTGCAAATGATCTTGGAGTAGCATAATCCATCATTTTAAATTTGAAGAAAGCAAGACCTAGATTAAGAAACTTGGACCCAGGCCATGTGACTGGCAGAGCTAGAGCCCAATACGTAAGGCTTCTTGTTTGGTGTTTTGCTATAGAAATCTGCTTAGCTCCAAAATAATGTAAAAATAGTTGTAGTCAATTGATGGCACCATTTCCACAGCAAGAATATGTGACATTTTTTTTTTTTTTTTTTTTTAAGATTTTATTTCATTATTTTTAGAAGGAGGGGAAGGGAGAGAGGCAGAGAGGGAGAGAGACATCAATGTATGGTTGGTTTTCACCTGCCTCCAGCCACAGACCTGACTGGAGACCTGGTTTGCAACCTTGTTATGTGCCCTGGTGGGGAATCAAACCTGCGACCTTTGGGTTTGCAGGCCGGCACCTTATCCACTGTGCTACCAGCCAGGGCTCAGAATATGTGACTTTTTATGTTGTTACTTATAAATAGTTAAAAAGATGCAAGGACTTAAATGTTAAAGTTTATATGTAATACATTATACATATTAACTTTGAAATCATTATATTGTTTTACTAGTTGACTTCTAATTTATTTAGTACTATAACATAACTTTTGTAACCAACAGATAATAAACTGAAACATAGTTTTGGTGTAGCTCCCTGAGTCCTATGAAAACAGGAAGAATTTGCAAAAACAATACTACATTGTTAAATGGCATCCAAGTTTATCAAATGTCCTAAGTTATTACAGTCTGGTTTTAGGAAAAACCATCCCAGCCTTTCAGCAACTTATCCTAATCTTAAGCAAAGGCGCCTTTAAAATTTCCAGGGCTGTTAAGATTGTGTTCTATCTGTCAAAGTATAAACTGCTCAATGTTGTTGATCAGGAGAAAGAAGTTTGTAAAACCCTACCAGCTTTATTTGTGAGAGTGATTTTACTGATTTGTGTGCTGCGACGCCTCACGGTGGCCTTATTAAGAAACTACTGTAGTGAAACAGTGACCGTGTACCCTGTAATTCTGATTGAATCCACTCATGTGTATGTGGGCTAAAACATTAGTGAGTTAAAACCCTAGATGATGTTTTCAGTGTTGGTGTTTTTACGTCTCATTTGAGAGAAATTAACCTCTGTGCTGCAGTTCAGAGAGGAAGTGTGGTTGACTTATCAGAGGTCTGCTTCTGGGAGTTCACCTGGGAATGGCTACCCCCTAGTCCCTTATTTCCACAGGCACAAGAGCCAGGTAGACCTAGCAGTGGCTAGCCTGTTTTCCTCCTTTGTGTGTATTAGAAAGAAGGTTTCCCTTTGTTAAAATACCCCAGTTCCAAATGTTGAAAAACAGTCACAATAGATTGATTTTGTTAGGCACTTTCCTACCTCTTGGCAGGAAATTGTCATAATAAATGTATAAATCTAGGCTCTCTGATGTGAATGGCGCCATCTAGGGTTGTGCACAGAACAACTCACATAGCTAGTTGTACATGGAGACCCTGCAGGGAATTATATCTGAGGAGATCATGTCTTTAGATATTAAAATTTACATCTAGAAAACTATAAATACAGTTCTTTTTTTTTTTTTTTAAAGATTTTATTTAATTATTTTCAGAAAGAGGGGAAGGGAGAGAGGCAGAGAGGGAGAGAGACCAAAGTATGGTTGCGTTTCACCTGCCTCCAGCCACAGACCTGACTGGAGACCTGTTTTGCAACCTGGTTATGTGCCCTGGCTGGGGAATCGAACCTGCGACCTTTGGGTTCGCAGGCCGGCACCTAAATACAGTTCTTAGATATAAAATGCTAGTTACTTATGAAGTCCTCATTTTTTTTTCACTTTTTAAAAAAGTATATTTTAATTATTATTCTGCTACAGTTGTCCCATTTTCTTTTCCTTTTACTCCCCTTCCACCCAGGGCCCCATTTCCCTCCTGCAGTTCCACCCCCCCTCCCCCCGCCTTAGTTCATGTCCATGGGTCATGCATATGTTCCCTGATTTCACCTTTTCCATTATTATTCTTAATATTCCCGTCTTGTCTTGTATACCCACCAATTATGTTTCCTAATCCCTGCACCATTTCCCCATTTTTCCTCCTTCCTACTCCCAGCTGATAACCCTCCAAATGATCTCCACACTCATGACTCCACAACTCTGGTTGTTTGTTTAGTTTGTTTTTATTTTTATTATTTTTAGGTTCTGTTATTGATAGTTGTAAGTTTGTTGTCTTCTTAATGTTCATAATTTTTATCCTTTTTTTCTTAAGTCCCTTAAACATTTCATATAATAATGGCTTGGTGATGATGAATTCCTTTAGCTTTACCTTGTCTGGGAAGCACTTTATCTGCCCTTCCATTCTAAATGATGGCTTTGCTGGATAGAGTAATCTTTGGTTGTAGTTCCTTGCTTTCCATCACTTTGAATACTTGTTGCCAGAACCTTCTTGCCGGCCATGTTTCTTTTGAGAAGTCAGCTGACAATCTTATGGGAACCCCTTTATAGGTAATTTTCTTCTTTTCTCTTGTTGCTTGTAAGAGTCTCTATTTCTTGGCATTTTAATTATGATGTGTCTTGGTGTGGTTCAATTTGGATCTAGCTTGTTTGGAACTCTGTGCTTTCTGGACTTATATGTCTATTTCCTTAACTAATTTTGGGAAGTTTTCCTTCATTATTTTTTCACACAAGTTTGCAATTTCTTGCTCTTCCTCTTCTCTTTCTGGCACTCCTATGGTTTGGATGTTGGTACATTTAAAGTTGTCCCAGAGGATCCTAAGCCTCTCCTCGTTTTCATTCAATTTTTGTTTCCTCATTTTGTTCCGGTTGACTGTTTCTTCCCTATGTTCCAAATCATTGATTTGAACCCCATTTTCTTCCCTTCACCATTGGTTTTGTGTGTATTTTCCTTCTTTTCATTCAGCATAGCCTTCACTTCTTCCATTCTGCATTTGTTGTACTCAAGCTTATCTGTCAAGTCTGTTAGCATCTTTATCACAGCGTTTTGAACTCTGAGACTGTTAGGTTGGTTATCTCTGTTTCACTTAGTTCTACCACTGGAACCTTGATCTGTTCCATCGTTTGGGCCATACTTCTCTGTCTTCTCAACTTAATACACTTCCTATGTTTGCCTCTGTGTCTTAGGTGGAACTGTCTTACCTGTTACGTTGTAAGGGGCAGAGCCTTAAGTTTTCGTCAGCATGGGGCTACCGTGTCACTACGTTGTGGTGCTGTATGTCTGGGAGGGGTCTGAGAGGGAACAATGCTTCTTGCTCAGCACTCTCCCCTTTGCAGGCACCTGTCGTGCTTCTTGTATGAGAATGTCGCCTCTTTATCTGTTGCCCTGGCCGTGTTCCCAGAGTGAGCGGGTCTATGGATGTTCTAGGAATATGGGGCCTATATACAAACAGACTTTGCTGAGAGACTGGCAGTTTCTTCCTTCACTCCAACTCCTGCTGTTTTTCACAGTTAGAAGCAATGTGGCTTTATCCTCCGCCCCCCCCCCCCCCCATCCCAACCCCTTGTGGCACTGGAACCATAAGCAGAGCTGTCTGATCTGATGCTGGGAGCACTCCCTGGTATTCCTGCTTTTTTTCAAGTGTGTGACTGTGCTTTCCACTGGCCAGTTATACACTCTCAGTTCTGCTGCAGCCACCATGCCTCCAAACAGTGCTGCGAAAATGCATCCTTTTTGCTCTTGTTCTGCCCCTCTCACCTGCCTGGATGAGTATTTCTTCTTTATATTTTTGTTTATTGGGCATGCATGCAGTTCGATTTTCTGAAACTTCTGGTTGTCTCTAGTTTTGAGGTAGTTGTATTTCTTCTTCTGTTTTTTTTTTTAAGATTCCATTCATTATTTTTAGAGAGAGGGGAAGGGGAGAGGCAGAGAGGGAGAGAGATATCAATGTATAGCTGCCTTTCACCCGCCTCCAGCTGGGGACCTGGCTGGAGACCTGGTTGGAGACCTGGTTATGTGCCCTGGCTGGGGAATCGAACCAGTGGCCTTTGGGTTCGCAGGCCGGCACCTTATCCACTGTGCCAGGGCTGTGTTCTTCTTAGTTGTGGGATGAGACACAGCATGTGTATCTGCACCTCCATCTTGGCCGAAGTCTAAAATCCCCATTTGAAAATTTATAAACAGAGGCAGGTAAAAGGCAACTATACATTGAAAAAAAATTAATAAACATAATAGAAATTAAATTGAACAAATAGATAATGGAGACATTTCTTTACCCCTGCAATGTATTGGCAAAAGGCTCGGTATTCTATTACACATCTCTTCGCCCAACCAATTTAATATATTTTTAAGTTAGTGTGTCTGTTGGAGTTCTGATAAAAGAAGAAAAACTTCTGACCTTTATAAAGATTCTTTCTTAAATTGGTTAGGTACAGTAATAGAATACAGAAGGACTTTAGCATCCACCTCTTTTATCCGTCAGTAACAGTTAATTGTTATCTATATAAATGCAATATGATGGGATTTTTAACATACCAAAAATTGGCAATCTGTGGTGAAGAATGTGTGCTAAGTGAGGATTTGAGTTATGAGAATAAAAGGAAAAATTAACTTTTTATAAATCTTAAGTGGCAGCTAAGTGGAAATGAAAGCTCTGGATTTTTGTAAGAAAATGGTGATAGCAGATCAGTATCTTGTGTTTAGTTGGAAGCAGGTTTCAGAATGCAGCTTGTGTGACTTGAGGGTGGTTGTTTGCACAAGTATAGTTGTAGAGGTTTAGTTCCCTCCCTGCACATATGGAAGAGTTACAATGCATTCAGTGTCTTTGTGCTGGTCCATGGAATTATTTTCTTAAAAGAAGCAATAGTTACCTTTTTCCTCCTTGTTTAAGAAGTGGCCATTGGTAGGATATTCAGCAGGAAATCCGTTACTCTATTTATATATAGTCTGGTGCTTCCCTTGTTGAATTTGTGTCTTGCTCAGTAGGTAGTGATGATGAATTAAGTAGTTACTACAACAGTTATACTGGACCTTTCATCCAGCTCAGTGACATGATTGTAAAATACAGTATTCGAAACAGTTTGAAATGGTGATCTCTTCCCTTAGCAGCAGTAAAATGTTGCTGGGTTGTAAAGAGGAGACTGCTTGTTTATAGTAGCTCAAAGGTACTAATTGTTTCTAGTAGGAATATTACATATGAAGCCTAAAGGTAATCCTTAACCTTTTCTTTAGGCCACTGACCAGTTTGCTCACACTGTAATACCTAACTAACCTCTCCGGAGCTTTCTTGCTGGCTTCCTGCTCTTGTCTTTGCTTGAATCAGTCCTCTTTACTGTGCCCTCTGAAGATCAGCTTTATCTGGGACCTGGGAGCCACTGATCTTCCATATTTTGATTCCTTAACTCTAATAAACTTTGCTGAGATGACATTCATTTTGTAGTTATTCCTGCTCATACATTACTAGTGTTTAAATTTATCATATTTGGAGTGTTACTGTTGTTATAATTTTTGGAAATGTTAGTATGGGTAACTTAAGGACAATATTTTTAAAAGGCCTTTGTCGGAACCCTGGTTATTTGCCTACTTTGTTGACTAAATAAAACTCAGATTTTTTAGATTTCATGAATCACAGGGCCACATGATTAGATAACTCATTACCAAGTACTTTTGGTGACAAATCATTTTAACAAAGTGACATCATTTATGCCACATGAAATAATTTTTGTAAGAAACTCATGTTTTCTTTTGGATTAAAAAAAATTAAATATAGTTGATATATAATTTTATTGGCTATATTATTTTCAGGTGTACAGTAAAGTGACTCAACATTTTAATATTTTACAACATGATCACCCCACCAATTCCAACAATTGCCTGTCATGTGTAAACTTAACCACAATGTTATTGACTAGCCCCCTTTCCCTTTTCACTCATGTACCCATCCCCCCCTTTTTGGTAACCATCTCTTTGGTCTTTGCTTCTATGAGTCTGTTATTTTGTTTTCAGATTCCACATACAAGTGAAACTAAAAGGTATTTGTTTTTTTCTGCCTGACTTAATTCGCTTAGCATAATACCTTCCTAGGTCTATCCATATTGTTGCAAGTGGCAAGATTTCATTCTTTTTTATTGCTGTGTCATGTTTCATTATGCATGTATACTACATCTTCTGATTTATCCATTCATCTATCAGTGGACATCTAGGTTGCTTTTGTATCTTGGCTATTGCAAAAAATGACAAAATGAGCACAGGGGTGCATATATCTTTTCAAATTACTTTTTATTCTCTTTGGCTAAATACCCAAAAGTGTAATTAGGAAAAGTGAGACTTCTGAGTTAAATAATACAAAAACATTTTATCTTCATAAAATTCCATAATCTAATGTTAATGAAAGAATACAATTTTAAATTTCTTATTAATTAAAAATATATGAATTAGATATTTAATCATAATGCTTTGAAAACTGCATGCCGACCCCTTTAGCACACCTGCAGAACTATCTTTATTCATTAGAAATATGATAATTATTATACCTGAAAGTAATGTGTTATTCCTTTGTCCCTCTTACTCCTCCTATATTTTCAGAAGGAAAAGAAATTATATTGATTTGCTGAGTAACTTTTTACTGAACTATTTTCTCTTATGGTCTATCACACAACTTCTCTGCTGGTGTATTTTTACTTTGGAGTAATGACTATTTTAGGTAAATTTCATAATGTTTAAGATAGTTTGAAAAACTAATCAATACTTTTCTTACTTTATAAAGGTAAAAATGCTAGCTAAGTAACAGTTTTCTTAACAAGCTGCTTTATATTATAACAAAATAGTGCTAGAAAAGTATTTGCTCTGAGAACATGAAATGAAACTCAAAAGTCCTAAAATTATTTTGGTTAAGATTTATAGCTTTAAATTGTGATAGGATGATGGCATAAATATAGTTATCTTGCATAATTTTGAGAAAGGTTTGAAGGAATTTATGATGGTCCTAAAACATATCTTGAGTAAATTAATGGTATTGGTGACCACTTACTCAATATGTCTGCTCAGTGAATGAAATTATTGAACTTTGTCTTATTTGCATAGGTGATCATTGTGCCTTATATGCTTGGCAGTACCTGTTTTAGTACCTGTCAACTAAAGAGGCATTTGGGAATTACTGAATGGATGAATGAAATGTAAGACTGAGTTTAGAGTTTACAGGCTTTTCTGGCATATATAATTTTAAGATCTAATTCAAACTTTCCCAGAAACTCATGAAACTATTCCAGTTGGGTTTCTTTTCTCTCTCTCTCTCTCTCTCTCTCTCTCTCTCTCTCTCTATATATATATATATATATATATATATGACCTACTCTTCATGAAGTGAATAAAATGTGACATTAAATATAACCCTTATTGACTACCTATTGTACAACAGGCAATTATATGCATTTTCAAATATCTCATTTTAAAGATCGTAACAAATCTTGCTGGTTGAGAAACCCTCTTCTATGTCTATTTTTCTTACCCCTTCTCTTTCCCTCCCCTCCCAATCTTGAAACCTGGGCTCTAAGAGGATAAGTAACTTACATAGCATCATCACACAGGAGGAGCCATAGCATCTAAGTCCAAAGCCAATACCCTTTCCAGTGGTCCTTCTTATCCAGGGAATAATATCTGGACGCTAAATATCTGAATCCTGGAAGAGTTGTCCCCTACCCTGCAATTGATTGGCTTCTTTTTCATGATTTAAAACAGTTCTGGGCCTAGCCACACTCTAAAACCTAATTAAATGGTCTTTTAACATTGACCTGGGAGACAGTATGGTTTGAAAGCATCATCATGTGCCTGGCAAGCCCCATTTGAATGCCATCTATTCCACCTCTTAGTTGTGTGAATTTGGGCCAGGGACTTGAATGTCATGGTACTCTGGGTTTCTCATCTATAAAGAAGAAAAATAGTAGTTACATTTTAGAGACATTTTGAAAACTAAAAGGTAAAATCTGTAAAGCAGTCAAATGTTTTGCACATATACTTAACAGCTATGAATTTCTACTACTTTGTATAACTTCTGTTTTAGATATATTGAGTGTACTGTGTTTACATGTATGTTTATTTGTCTTTGCAAGCATAACATATATTTATACTCATGTATAAAAAACAGGTTTAGAAAGTGGTTTTCTTGTGTTGGTCGAATCCTGATATTGATAAACATTTAAAGAATAATAAAAGAATTGCAGCATTCATTTAACAATCATTTATTGAGCTTCTATATACTAGGCTCTGTTCTAGTCTCTGGAACTATAGTAATGGGGTGAAAAAGACAAATAAGTAAGTTGTATGATATATTAGATGGCAATATATTACAGGAAAAATATAGGAAAGGAAAGAGAGACGGAGTTCAGGGTTGCAGCTTTAAATGGGTGGTTTGTGAGTAGAGTGGAGTTTTCTTCTGCCAGGATTTGGGCAAGTCCAGGAGTGCCATTCATAGAAAGATGGGAGAGTAAGGTGCCGACTTCAGGAATGCCCTGTCTTCTTCCAAGACCTTAATGTCCCTTTCTGCACCAATTTTAGAGTGCTCTGGCACTCCTGGAGCCATTCCTATTGAGCATGAAACGTGGTATAGAAGTTTGTACCTGGTGGTTGGCTTTGGGGGAATCTGCTGTTATATTTGGAAGAGGATGCATGGTACTCTGGATGTCTTTCTCTGTAGTTCGCAGAATTAGGGGCAAGCCATGTGCATTCCTTGCAACTCACTCATACTTCTCTTAAGACATTGAAATTTGCAGTTTCCTGATAGTAGGGAAATTAGCTAGTAAGTGGACCTTTCAGTATGAGAAGAGTATCTTCAGTGACTGTGCTGTCCTTTAATTGCCCCTCCCCTTTTGTATAGTGCTGATGGCAGGAGAGGTACATTTAAGTTTTAAACTAATCTACAAAGAGTCAAGACAGGGAGTAATGTTTTAAACCCTCCCCCTCCCCAATTTATTTATATATCTGTTAATTCTCTCAACATATTTGTTGAGAGTCTACTATGTTCTGGGCACTGGGAAGATTACCAAGAGGATAAAGGTGAGTAAAGTGATATTCCTGCTCGCAAGGAATGTACAGTGTATAGCAGGGAGAGGAAGTACAGAAATAACCTTCTTATGAGACATTAATGAGATAACATGGAGAAGAAGGGAACACATGCCTGGGTACAGTAGATGCTTAGCACCTTGTGTTGACTTTTGGATAAAGTAATTAGTCATTCAGGAGAGTAAGATAATATGCTAAAAAGATAGATGACAGATGAGGGAGAAGTAACATCTGGATCCATAATTAGGGAAGTCTTCATGGAAACTTGAAATGCATCTTGAAAATTGACTGGGATTTGGGTACATCCCATGAGCATGGGGAAATTACCTTATTTGGTTTTGTCTTTTACCAGGTGGTACAGAATCAGCTGTTAACTTTTTGTTGGATGAGAAAATAAGGGGAAAGGACAATCTGTTGAAGGGAAAAGTGAGGGAAAGGGCATGCCAAAGATTGGGAAGCCCACAGGTAAGTGCAAGGGAAATACTGCTTCAAAGTAATAATGGATGATACTAGAGGCTTAAAATCACCAGGCCAGACAGTGGAGGGTCTTTGAAGCAGACTTTATACTACGTGTAGGTGACATTGAAGAAGGTGACTGAGTGGCAGGAACATCAGGTAGTGATACTGTTAAAGCATCAGAGGCTGGAAGTAATTAGGAACTCACCCACAGTGGCCACAAACCTAGCCAAGAGGTATTTTAGAGGCTGAATTGACAGTGCACTAAACTACTTCAACTGTAGCTCAGTGGAATGATTTTGAATGCCTCCTTTTGCAATAGGAACTCTTTGAGAAAATGAAACCATCAAATCATACTAACTGGAACAACTTTTTAAAAGAGTTTAGCACTAAGCCATGCTTGCAAGAGATTTTATAAACACTATGAAAACAAAAGTGTTAAGTAGTTATATCAATGTTTAGGTAATTTAAATCAGTTCAATTTTTATATACTATAAATGTATTTTTAAGGTCCTTTTGGGCCCTTTGTATATGTTGTGTTATAAACACACACACACACACACACACACACACACACACCCCAAGGAAAGGCACAGGAGAGAGAAAATACAGAAATAACCACATATTAGTTATTTATTTGATTCTACAGCTTGAATCAGTAATGTAGCCCAGTGATAACACTGTTGATTTTGATGTGAAAAATCTTTTTGATCATCAGTTTTATAAAGTGGTTTCCAAGAAGGCATTTCAGGGAGGAACTTTTTATGAAAGAAACATTTAGAATAGTAATGATGTTTAAGTTTTGTTTTAGAACAATGCATTTTTGTTAGGAAAAGTATGCTTCAGAAAAATCATATCAGCTTTTGCCTTCACATCTTGTATAATTGTAAGACTATAAAGGAGAGACAATATAAAAATGTAATACATATGATCCTTTCAAGATCACAGGCCTTATCAACATACTTGTGTTTTGGGTGTAAGTCCTGGAAACTGATGAACCCAGATTCTAGGCCTGGCTTTTGCTTCACCAAAGTGTATAACCTGTGCCAGACATTTTGTTTCAATAGGCCTCAATTTTCTCATCTATGAAGCAAGGGTGGGCCTGGAATGGCCAGGGAGGTGACTCTGTGATCTGTTAAGAGCCACAAGGGGAAGTATTGCCTATAAACATGGATAAATTGTAATATTTTGAAATTCAGATTTTTTGGTATTCCTGACTTGTAACTTTTTTTAATGTAGGAGGCTGAAAGGGCCACGTTTACTTTCTGTTGCAAAACATGCCTTTTTCTGAGCAGAGTGCAAGGCCCATGGAAGATGCCCTCAGTAAATAATTGCTGAGTTTGTTTCAGCTGTGAGACATGAGTGTGTTAAGGGATTACCCTGGGCCTTGGTCTGATCTTCTGCTATGTTAGAGAAGCAGTTGAAATAACTCTTGAACAGACAATCATAAAAACCGTTATATTCACTCAATGAACATTTATTAAGGTCCTGCCATTTATCTTACAAGCATGGTATTAAGCCTTGGGAATATAAAGTTAATAAAAGTAGGCACCCCCAACGTCAGCCTCCATAGTAGTAGAGAAAACAAACGTTGTGGTATGAATAGGTACTACGCCAGTTATAGGTGGAGCAGTGTGAAGTGAGAAGACTCTAAATCATTGTTTAAAATTAAAAAAAAAAAAAAAAATTAATGTCCAACTGAGTAGAAGTAGGCACTAAAAAAAAAAAGATAATAAGACTTACCCCAAGTTCCCCTCTCCCAACTATAGGTCCTTTATTTAAAATTAAAAAAAAAATTTTTTTTTTTTTTTAAAGCCTATAGCACCCGGTATTCCCAGGTGGTCTCCCATCCAAGTACTAACCAGGCCCAACCCTGCTTAGCTTCTGAAATCAGACGAGATCAGGTGTGTTCAGGGTGGTATGGTGGTAGACTAAAATATTTTTAAATACATTGATTGGCATAGAGGAAGTGGTAGGAGAAAGAGAGAGAAACAGAAACATCAATTTGTTCCACTTATTTATGCATTCATTGGTTCATTATTGTATGTGCCCCATCTGGGGATCAAACCCACAACCTTGGCTTATTGGTGCCAGGACTATGGTTCTTTGTCTGGAGGTAGAATGATGAATTCTCATCTGAGTTCCTTTATATTTGTCTTATTTAGCTTGGAAGAACCAGGGACATTTTAGCTAGCCTCAACAACCATGATGAGAGGCAGGGAGATCTGCAGTCTCTAAGGACATTGCCATTATTTAGGAATTTATAGATTAAAGCAATTTTTAGTCATTTTTATTGAGAAAGCAAAGACCTCATTTTACTCACTCTTGTGACTTCATAAGGAAAAAACTCTTATTTCAAAAATTTCATTTTGGAGTAACAAAGTGACCTAAGATTAGTAAGGGTCTGCTAAATTTGCCAAGTTTGAACAGACCAGTCAGTTGTGACAAGTTTGACTTATTTGAAATTTAGATATCCCATTACATTGAATGTGAAAATCCTCATGGTGTTATACCAATGGATTTAACCATTTTTACAAATTCTTCTGTATTTATAACTGCTACTGTGTATTGAGCATTATGTAATATGTATTTTAAATCATCTTATTTAATCTTTACAATTATACTATGAGATAGATACTGTTATTCTCCATTTTATCTATGAAGACCACATAGCTGTTTCTATGCTTCTGAATTTGAATTTGGGTCATTTTGACTCTAGTCTTAAGTCCAATTTTCCCCTGTTCCTTATGCTTCCAAGTTACTATGGCTGATGTCTTGTCCTGTACCTTTTTTTTTTAAATTACATTTATTAGGATGACATTGGTTAATAACATTATTTAAGTTTCAAGTGAATAATTCTATAATACATCATTGTATATTGTGTTGCATGCTCACCACCCAAAATCCAGCCCCCTTCCACCACCATATATTGGATTCCTTTTTCCATTTTCCCATACCCCCTTCTGATAACCACTCTTATGTTGTCTGTATCTATGAATTTATTTGCTTTGTTTGCTCATTTGTTGCTTTCTGTTTTTTATCCCACACACAAATGAAATAACATAGGCCCGTGCTCTTTAATTCATGGGCTAAATGACAGAGTAGGTAGATGAGGGTTGTACCTGTGAGGGTACCATGAGGAAGGAGAGACTTTGCGGCTCAGACAGGTAAGATGCATTTTAGAAGCTGAAGTGAAGATGAGGAAGCAATAGCCAGGAGGAGAATTGTTCCAGAGATCATTGTTTCCCTGACCCCCATGGATATCAAAACCCTCTGATGCTCAAGTTTCTTCCATAAAATGGCATAGGACAATGCATATCGTTGGTTCTTCACACCTGCACATTCCCAACTATAGATCAAAAGTACTGCTTTCAGTCCTCAGTTGGTTGAATCCACAGATATGAAACCTCAGAATATGGAGGGCATAGTATAGATTTCCTGAAAGAAATATGCATACAATGGCCCAGTGCAGGTCAAATCCATGTTGTTCAGCTGTAGTATAGCTGGGATACTTTTCTTGTGCTTGCCTCTTGATTTACGGTTGTAGGTGTACTCAGCTTACAGAAGAATTTATAGATTTTCCAGGACATTTTAGCAAAGAAAAAGTGATGTACAATCAGCAAAATAATCTACTCAAGTTGGGTTTTTCATTAAAGACCCCAGAAAATTCTTGGAGAGTGCTTGTTAATGTTTTCAAGAAGATATTGACTACCATAATCATAAAAGTTCAACAAAAAATTATTCATCAAAAAGCAGAAAGTGAACCAAAAGTGTATTATCCGACTCAAGTTAAAGAACCTGATGCTCATCTTCTGGAAATAAAATATGCATTTCCAGGTTAGAAAGAGGTTAAAGAAGCCCCAAGGAAGGGTATCTGAAACACTACTGGGATGGAGAGCTATCATTGAAATAGGCATTAAAATTTTTTTTTTTTAATATTTTATTATTTTTAGAGAGAAGGGCAGGGAGGGAGAAAGAAAGGGAGAGAAATATCAACATATAGTTGCCTTTCACCTGCCTTCAGATATGGACCTGGCTGGAGACCTGGCTTGCAACCTGGTTATGTGCCCTGGCTGGGAATCAAACCAGAGCCTTTTGGGTTCTCCGTGTGAGCCACCAGCCAGGGTTGGGTTTTGTTTTTTTTTTCTTTTGGAATGCTTAGAGCATCTTTGGTTAAGCCTGTGAAATCATGGATAAAGCTAGAAAAGTATTTTTCACACAAGTTCTCATGAATTTGAATGAGTGGTAATTTTTTCCTGTCTTAAATATTTCTGGATAAACACTCCCTCTTGCCTCAAGCATGACCATCTTAAATAGTAGGACAAAAATGTTATGAAGTGTTGTCCCCAGAAGATAAAAAGAGAAACTAGACATTTCTGAAAAAATATAACTTACATAAATTAATGATAAAAAGTAACAGGGCATTATAGTAAGTAGGAGATTTTGGAGCTTATTTATAATCTTATGAGGTTGGTGTCATAGGAGAAAGCCATGATTTTCCACAAACACTTGTCTCTACGTTAGATCAAGTACTGGCCTGCGTGGTTCAGGGTCTGCTCAGCTCTATTGTTCACATGGCTCTGATGTTCCTCTTTATTGCTATCCTGTCAAGTTTGTCTAAGATATTATGACTTTGCTTTCCATTTGGGAAAAACATTGGTTAATAGAAACCACTGCCTATCCAACTCTGATTCAGTAGTTGTTTATTGAGCAGGTTTACATGCTTAATATATATATACAATGGCTCATATTAGATTCATAATTATGATATGTGTGTGTATATATATATTTCATCTTTTGGCATCATCAGACTCTGTTTTACATGCTGGCCTGAGCCTGACCATTTTGCTGAGCAAACTTTCAGAACCCTTCGCCCGGTAGAGGAATATTGCATGTAAATGCTGGGCGTTGAACAGCGAAGCATTACAGGTGTTTGCTAACTTTCTGCAGTTATTCCTTCAGTGAACAGAACCAGTGGGACTGCCCCTCTGGGGTTACTGTGGTTGTGGTGATTTTTTGGTACTACTTTTGAAGAGGTTGCTTTAGGAAATGTGCTTTAAGGCACAGACCAGTCCTAAGGGGTAATTCTACCAATTTACTTATTTAAATGACCAGAAAAGGCTCAATTTATATAAAATATTTAATGAAGATTTTGGAAAACTTTAAGTAAGAAACCAAGCATTTGGCTAAGATCCTAGAGCTGTCTCTTAAATAAACCAGGAAGCCAGAATCAGAGGGCCATTTGGTTTTCTTAGTGTTCTGCTTCTCAAAAAAGTTTTATTTTAAAATATTTATTTATTTATTTCCAGAGAGAGAGGAAGGGAGGGAGGGAGAGGAGCATCCATGTATGAGAGATACATCAATCGGTTGCTTCTTGCAAGCTCCCAAATGGGAACCTAGCCTGCAACTCAGGTGTGTACCCTGACTGGGAATCGAACCAGGCAACCCTTTGCATCATAGGGCAGCACTCAGTCTTCACTGAGCCACACCAGCCAGAGCTTAAGTTTTTTAATTAAATTTTTCTGAGTGCTCCCATACTGGTGTGGTTCAGTGGATTGAGTACCAGCCTGCGAACACAAGTGTTCTTGGTTCGATTCCTAGTCAGGGCACATAACCAGGTTGCAAGCCAGGTCTCCAGTCAGGTCCCCAGCTGGAGACAGGTGAAAGGCAACCTTATGTTGATGTTCTCTCCCTTTCTTCCTTTCTCCTATGCCCTCTCTCTAAAAAGAATGAATAAAATCTTTAAAAAAATAAATGTTTAAAAAAATTTTCCTGAGTGCCATAAGAAAGTAAATTTATATTTTTATGAAGTGAGGGGTTATAAGCCAAATTGTGCTACCAGAAGGTCATGTTTGTTGAAGTTTCTAGAATGCTTCATCTTAAAAATCTATTTGAATGTTGCATTCTTTTCTGTAATAAATACTTTATAAAAATCAGGATAAAATTGAAATATGGTGAAATGTATGGATCTTCTGTATAGTGTTTGATGAGTGCTGACTAAAGCATATGCTGATATAATCCACACATCTATCAAGAATATATCTACATGCCCCTGCTGGTGTGGCTCAGTGGATTGAGTACTAGCCTGTGAACCAAGGGGTCACTGATTCGACCCCCAGACAGGGCACAGGCTTCAGTTGTGGGCCAGGTCCCTGGTTTGGGGCATGTTGTGAGAGGCAACCACACATTGATGTTTCTCTCCCTCTCTTTCTCTCTCCCTTACCCTCTCTCTAAAAATAAATTAAAGTATTAAAAAAAGAAAAGAATATACCTACAGCCCTGGCTGGGTGGCTTAGTTGGTTGGAAAATTATTCTTCCTGCAAACCAAAACGTTATGGGTTTGATTCTCAGTCAGGGCACATACCTAGATTGTGGGTTTGATCCCTGGTTGGGATGTGTATGGGAAGTAACCAGTTGATGTTTTTGTCTTCCATCAATGTTTCTTTCCCTCCCTTTCTCTCTAAAATCAATAAATATGTGCTTGGGTGAAGATTTAAAAAAGAATATACTTACATGTTTTAACATTGAAGTAATATTTGAAATCATTTTCATCATGAAAATTGATATACCTTAAAAAAATTTTTATGGCTTATTATACCACTCTGCATATTTCCTAGGGATGGTGACTGGATATGACATTATTCCATTTTGATATGTGTGGGCTTCGTTGAGATAGCTATGCAGAATGACTAGACATCGTAATGGACTTTCTTTAGCTATAAAGCCTAACATTAGCTGGATAAATTGATTATTGCCCACTATTCATCTACACATCAAAAAACTTATACTTGGGGAGGGGGGAGGCAGAGGCAAGAAAGGGGAGCAGCTTAGACAAGAACCTAGTATAAAGGAACCATGGACATGGACAACAGGTGGGATCGACTTTGGGGGGAATGGGTGGGTGGGGAGGGGGACAGAAAGGAGCAAAAAGAGGATGAATGTAATACAACAACAATAAAATTAAAAAAAAAACTTCTCTAATTGCAAATGGTTTATCAAGTCTAGTAATAGATCTGTGATTTGAAAGTAAAGATTTATTCATATTAATTGTTTTTACTGGTAATCTATTTTATAATTAAGGCCTTACATGATTGTGATCTACCATTTAACACCCTTTTCAGGGTAACATTTGCCACTGTGCTTTGCAGGAGTCATCCTCCAGGAATCCCACTGGTGACGCAGTCCCAGCTTTTAATTCCCATTTCTTGAATTCTTTTGTGAACACTGCCTGCAACTAAGTGCTCTACTTCTGTTTTCTCCAGATTCTTTCAGAGAGCAGATATTAAAGCTTCCTTTTAGAAGAGACCGAGTTTTAGTTTTTTAGCTAGGCAGTGCACAATACAGTAACTTCACTGGATTGATTTCAATAGTAGGTATCAGGGTTAGGTAATATATAAGATACAAAGTTGGGTAAAGGATAGAACCATTGCTCATGAATATTTTGTAATATTAGGGGAGCTGATGATAGTAATTCATACTTATTAAGAGCATTTAATATGCTTGGTACTATTCTAAGCTTGTCACACATATTATCTGATTTTATATTCACAGTAATCTTTTGAGTTAATGATATGTCTGTTTTATACATTAAGAAGCTGTGTGTCTTGGTCAGGTTTCCTAGAAGCAGAGTCTGAGATGCAGATTCTTGTACAAGTGATATATTGGGGCACCTGAGAGCAAGGGAGGGGAGCAGGATGGGGGAGGGCACTGGTCCCTGGAGTAGCAGTGTTGGCGTCACGTGTTAGAAATACATATTCCCAGGCCTCAGGTGATTGGGCAGCAATCTGTGGTCTTTTTTGTTTTGTTGTGTTTTGTTTTTTACTAGTCTTTCAGGTAATTCTGATTGATACTGAAATTTGAGAACCACATAGAGAAGACTGACGTAGAGGGAAGTCAAGTAACAAGCTCAGAGTCCCACGGCCAGTAGTGGGATTTGAACTCAGGCAGTCTGTTTCCAGAGTCATTCTTCCTTCCAAACCATTACTGTACTGACTCCTGTGGTCAGAATAATAATATCAATAACAGTATGGACATAAATAAACAAGAGACAATTTGGAGGAGAGAGCTGCTTCTGACTGAAGGAAATAGAAGCCATCATGAAAGGGGTATCATTTAATTTCGCCTTGAAGTAGGATAAGATCTGGACATGTACAAATTTATGTTAGAGGCTCTCTAGGTAGAAGGGCTAACTAGCCTGAGAAAAAGCATAATGGCATGCAGGTTTGTGTGTAGAGTGCTAGTTCTCTGTTTGGCTGAGTTTGGCTTTTTAAGGAATTCTGAGAGAAAAGTCATTCAATATTGGTTTGAGGCCAGTTCATGGATGTCCTGAGATACCAGGCAAGTTAAGATTATTAATCTGGGACATGATGTAGTCAAAACTTTAGATTAATATGACAAATAGATATGTAGGATGAAATTTAGGAGGAGAAATTGAGGATAAGCAGAAGGAAAACAAGCCTGGAAGCAGTCAATGTACACTAGCAATTTTCAACATTTTTCATCTCATGACACATATAAATTAATTGTTAAACTCCTGTAGCATACCAAAAAATAGAAATTTGCTGATGTGTCAAAAAATAGGTAAAATTTTGTTGCATTCATATCAGATGACTATTGTTGTGTTGGTTGTAATTTTTTAAATTTGACAATCTAAGGGAAAAGAGTTCAGTGCCCCTGACTAAATTGTCAGGTATCGCATGTTTTAAAAAGTTTTGTGGCACACCATTTGAAAATTGCTGGTGTACATGATAAATTAGGACACGCTCTTGGCTGTGGCAGTTAAACTGGAAAAGAATAAACTTAGAAAAGATACTACAGAAGAAGCAGCACAAGGGAGTTGAGGGAATAAAGGATAGCAAGCCACTGAACATTGAAGAAGCTAAGAGGATGCTGGTTTTTCACACTAGGATGGGGCTTCCATGGTGGATGGTATTTAAGAGCACGCAGAGGAAGTGCAGTTCAGGTGTAGGAGTGTTGGTAAGGGAATCTCATGTGGAGGTGTCAAGCAAATAGTTGAAATGCTGACCTAAAATTTACGCATGTGTAAGAGGCAATAATTGAAAGTCACAGGACTATAATAAAATTATGAAAGATGGCAATAATAAGAGAGGGTCTGTGTCAGAATTAAAATTCTTGGTCTCTTGTTCATTTTTTAAAATACATTGACTGACATGGTATCCAAATGAATAATGAAGTTACATTTTGCATCAAGAGAACATTAAACCTCTTACTGCTTTCTAACTCAGGGTAGGAAATATATTGGGGGAAAAAATCTCAAAAATTCTTTAGTCAAAAGTAAGCATGTCTTTTTAGCAATTTCTAGGTAGTGTCTTGACTTTTAAAATTAATCTCCTGTCCTTTTTTTCCAAAAGAGGTAATTAAAAATAAATAATTTGGTTTAAAAATCTTTCTCTCTCGCTCTTATAACTTAGATTTTTAAATAAAAGGTACTGAGTAACATCAACTAGGAATTAGAAGTAAGATTTATTTGTGGTAAACCATGAGACTCAGATTTAGTTGTATTTCCAGTTGTTGCAGTTTATATATGTATATCGGTTGCTTCAGAAAGAGATGTTATAGATACTCTGAATAATTGGGCTATAGAATGTCATGTGCTTTGGCTTATTTATTTTATTCTGAGTCCATCTCTTTGTGAGGTCAGAAAACACTTCCACTTGGTGTCACTGCTTGTTATTAGCTTAAGAATGATTTCGTAGTCCAAAAGTTTCTGGAATTTATACTTGGCCAAGGAGTGAAAAAGAATTTATGCTAGAATAAAACAGGTGGACATTCTGTTCTTCAAAAGACAATGCTGGGGAAAGTGAGATATCCCTGGCCTCTGGAATCATTCCCCTGGACGTGACAGTTAGAATGTCTCCAAGGGGGCAAAATCACCTCTGGTTGAGAACCAGTTTGCTTAACTAGCCTAAGTGGATCAAAAAAGAATATGAAAGTCTGAATAGTCTGTATTTAGATGTTGTAAAATGTGGAATAAATGAAATTTTGCCATTTTAGAAACCAATTCTGTGAATGCTGTGCTGAAACAGATTGAGCTGATTATGTAGAACCCATTCCAAATCAAAGTACAGTTTGATACAACCACTAGTGGGGAGCAATTGGTCAATATCTAGCAAAAATTAAGAAATATAGCAATTCTATATGTACTTATACTGTAGAGAAACTGTCAAACATTTGTACAAGGGTACAGGTACAAGGACATTCATACAAAAAAGCTGGAAAACTGGAAACACATCATTCTCCACCAGTAAGGAAACAGATACATTGTGGTATATTCAACCCAATGGAAGAAACTGGAAGAAACATCAGCTGGTTAAAATGAATGAAGTATGGATCAATCTCAAAAACAGTATGTTGAACAAAAATGAAATCGCAGAATATACTTTTTATTTTCCATATATGTTTTAGAAAATAGTCAAAGCAATTTGCTTCAATTCATGACAGTGTCCACTTCTGAGGAGAAAGAGATGAAGATAGATGGGACCAGGGAGAGAAAATGGGAGGATGTCAGTTTTATTTACATTATTATGTTAATTTTTTAAAAAAGTTATGAAATATGTACAGTTGCCTCTTGAACTATGCAGGGATTAGGAGTCCTCCTCCACAAATGAAAATTTACATATAACATTTGACTCTCAAAAACTTAACTACTAATAGCCTACTGCTGACTGAAAGCCTAACTGATCATATAATTGATTAACTTATGTCTTTTATGTTACATGTATTACATACCTTATTTTTACAATAAAGTAAGCTAGGGAAAAGAAAATGTTAATCATAAGGAAGAGAAAATACATTTACAGTATTTATTGAAAATATCCACCTACAAGTGGACCTGCACAGTATAAACCGTTAGTGTTCAAGGACAAAAATGTTAAATTTTGGTTGTAAGGTCATGCATATTAATTATTTATCATTCTTTACATTTTGCTTTATTTTTTGAAATGAAATATAAAGCAAATACTTTAAGACTTGATGGTATAGATTGATATTTTTCAGTGCATTCTGGGAAATACTGAATTGTACCTTTTCCTGAAATATTTTTTTACCTACAGATTTAATTTTCAATCATGTGTTTGAGGGAAGTGATTGCACTGTGTGCTATCTGCTAGTCACATTTCCATGCAGTAAGTCATGATTTTGTGAGTTGTTTTTGCACAGACATGTGTAGATCTGGATTCTCACACATTGAACTAAATGCAGCTGTGTTTATTTCAATGAGATTACATTAAAATAAACACACATGTGATCCCTTATGAGCGTGAACCTGTAAAACACTTGTTGATTTGTTCTGAAATTGTGTGTTCAAATAAACACACTTGTTCTAAGAGAAGTTTCACTTTATTCAAACGTTCATGCCTTAAACATGTGTTTTATAGTTTTATAGTATAGGCAGATGTGGACAAGAATAATAGTTATTTAGAATTTGGTATTGCTTTTAGACAAGTGCAAGGGTTATTTAATGGGCTGATTTTTAAAGAAATGTTTGTAGTTGTCCTGTGTAATTAATTTAAAATTTTTGGATCACACAATTTATATAATTCATTTATTCTTGACAGGTTAACTGATGGGAATAGAATTTTTAGCCAATTAAATAACGTAAAGTACACTTGTGAGTATATTCTAGGATACATTAATGATAAATTTAAAAAGTAGAGGAGCTTTTTTAATTTTGGAAACTGCTTCTTGTTTAACCAGACTTGAAGTCTGTGTTTTTGTACTTCAAATTCTAAAATGAAAATAGAGAAAAATTCCAAACCAGTAAGAGTACCGTTTATATTTATAGGCATTTCTGCTGAAAGGACTGTAGGTAATCTGGATAGAAATGAGATAAAATACTTTCGTCTTCTACAAAACATTTTAATTTTTTAGTTATTTTTATTTTTTAAAATATATTTTATTTATTTTGCTATTACCGTTGTCCTGATTTTTCCCCCTTTGCCCCCTCCACCTAGTAGCCCTTTACCCCCTGGCAGTGCCTCCCTCTTATTAGTTCCTGTGCATGTGTCATGTATGTAAGTTCTTTGGCTTCTCCATTTCCTTTATGCTTATTATTTATTCTTATTCCTCTTGTCTATTCTGTAACCACCAATGTGTACTCCTTTTTTTTTTTCTTTCGCATCCAGACAATTCACCATTTAATCACTGCCTTCTAACTTTCAGCCTCTCAGATCATATTAATACAAAGTTTCTTTTTCATTATTTTAAAATGCTTACATTAATTCATTTGCTGAAAGAATTACTTTTTAAAGTAATACCAATTGCAATATTACCAAACACATGCACAGTACATTTACACACATATTTAAAGTACATACTGGATTTTGAAGTAAAAAATGTGCACCCTACACCACAGGTCATACCACGAAGACAGGAAGTCTAAGCAAACCAGTATAAGAAACACAAGCAAACAAGAAGAGTCACCTAAAATGGGGAGACGAAGAAACAGCCCCCCAGGAAAGAAAAGGAGAAATCCCCAGAAAGAGCACAAAATATTTTAATCACATAGAATATAACTTACAGTACTAGTATTTGAGGCTCTCTTTTTTTTTTTTTCCCCTTCCCAAATGGGCCACAAGACTATAGGAGCTAGAGGTCTTTTTTTTTCCACCTCCAAAATAACAGGGAAAGTATTATGTGTGGTGTTGTACAAGTATTTAGGAAGCAGACAAACACATCTGTTTTTTGACCTGAATGCCTTCAAGTTATTTTATGACTTGGTTTAGAGACGTTGGTTAGGTCTTTGGTTTAGAGAAGTCTTGTCCACCCTACAGCCTTGGTGTATGGAAGTAGGTAGGGCAGTAGTGTGTATTTATTGGGGTGGGGTAGGGATAGGAGGAAGGGAAAGTGGCAGGTTGTTAATGGAGAAACATCTTCAGACTGTCTTCTTTGCCCAGCTAGGGCTTGGGGGTGGCCTCAGGGACCCTCTTCTGCCATTTTCTAAAGACTCAGGTGAATCTCAGAGCAGCTTTTAGCTCTGTCTGAGGAATAGACACAATGTGCTACTCTCCACTTGGTACCACAATGGATGTGCAGTTCCTCACCACAGTCTGCATTTCTTTTATTAAACCTCTGTTTATTAATAAAATACCTCATATAGATTAAAAATCATTGCTGGATTTGGCCTTTTAGGAATATTTATCCAGGTATTTCAGAAGGTTAAATATTATTATAAGTGCCCTAAATGCATACTATTATATAGAAAATAAGCTTTTATAAAGTTTTGAAAATAGCGTTTCTATTTCACAGGTAAATATGAATATATTTTTGTCAAAGATCAACAATGCCAGAATAAATATAATTCTGTATTATTTTCCCCAGTATTTCTGAAGTTACTTTAATTTACAATAAAGAGTATTTTAAATTATTTGCTGGTTTATATGTTTAGAGCCTACCTCTTCCTTTCTAGAAATGGAAGCTTCAGGGAAACAGGGCTCTTTGTTTTGTTTGTCCCATATATCCAGTGCTTTAATAGGGCCTACCATATATTAAACACTAAAATGTTTGTAAATGAATTTGGAATAAATAAAAGATAAAAAGTTCCTTTTGACTTTATTTCCAATCTTAATGTTTTGCCACCCACTCCACAAACCTCTCCAAGTTAGCTTCTTTTATCAGTTGATGTATGTATTTTTTGAACCCTTACATATCATTATTTTTTTATTGAAAGAAGAGCAGTTTTATACACCAAAATTGATATCAAACTTTAAATATTTTCCAATTTGGTGTATGAAAATGACATCTTGTTTTAATTTGAATTTTCTACCAAGTAGAGCATACTTTCATCTGATAATTAGCCAATTAAAAATAAATAAACAAACAGACAGACTGCCTATACAGTTCCCTTGGAGTTAGTGGGGGATTGCTTCTAGGACTCCCATGGATACTAAAATTCATGGATGCTCAAGTCTATTTTATAAAATAGTATAGTATTTGCACATAAGGAATGCACATTCTCCTGTATATTTTAAATCTTTTCTAATTACTTATAATACCTAATACAATGTAAATTCTATATAAATAGTTATACTGTATTGTTTAGGGAATAATGACAAGAAAAAGGAAAAAAGTGTACATATTTGGTACAGACCCAACTATTACAAGCCTAACTACACAGTGTACACCAGCAGCAAATATTTTATTTTATTTGTTTCTGGATATTTTTCTATGTCAGGTTGGTTGAATGTGGGACAGGCTGTATATTCTTTGCCCATTCATTTGCCAAAAAAGACAGGTTTTTCTTTCTTTTTTGGTATGTTTTTGAATGGGCTTTACATATGTAGTCTATATAGTATCCCTTTAATGTATATTAATATACATGGCAAATATTTCTCAGTTTGTTTTTGAAGTTTTTTATAGTGTCATTTCTCATGGGGACATTATCAGTTTTTATATTGCTAACTTTATCAGTCTTTTCCTTCTTGCTTTTTCTTTCTATATTTGTTAAAGGCCTTTATTTTATTATTATTATTTTAAAGAATTTATTCATTATTTCCAGAGAGAGAGTGGAAGGGAGAGAAACATCAATGCATTGTTGCCTTTCACCTGCCTTTAGGGAGACCTGGTTTGCCACCTGGTTATGTGCCCTGGCTGGGGAATTGAACCAGTGACTTTTGGGTTTGCAGGCCGGCACCTTATCCACTGTGCCACCAGCCAGGGCTAAAGGCCTTTCTTACCTTAGTATCATTGGTATAAGCCCTTGTATATTCTCTTATACATATATCCATTTGATTCTCTTGGTTAAGCCTTAAAAAGAATCTATGTGCAATTTATTGTTAATGTTGTGAAGTAGAGATGTTATCTCCCTCCTGCCCCCCTCTAGCCCCCCTCACTTCCCCACACAAAGGTGAAGTCAGTGGTTCCAACCCATCTTTGGGCTAGTATGTGATTGTTGTTCACTCTTGGAAGATTATTCATTTTGAAAATATAAATATTTCTTTATCTATTTCAATTGTTTTCTCCTTGATTTTTTTTTCTCCTGTCACTGTTGCTATACATACTTCCTCTTTCCATTTGTCGGCTGTATAGTTTCACATCCCTGAACTTTAAATCTTTGCATGTTATTTTGTTTTAGGTTTATTTTTTGTGAGTATGCATACAACTAGACTTTACTTTTTATTTTTTTTAATTTAGCCTAAATATGTCTCTGAATTAGAGTCTTTGCATTTATTGTGATTTAAATCTGCCAATTTTTTTATTACTACCTCTTCATTTTAACTTTCTATACTTTCATTGAAGTGATCACATTTTTTTTGTTTCTTTATTTGCTCTGCTAGTTTGAATAGCATACATTCTTTTTCTATTTTGTGGTTACTTTTATTTACTTTTTTCCATTTTATTGAAACTTAGTTGATACACAGCACTATATAAGTTTAAGGTATATGGCATGATTTTACTTACATACATTGTGAAATGATTACCACAAGTTTAGTTAACATTCATCTTCTCATATAGACACAAAAATATATTTTTCTCCTTGTGATGAGAACTTTTAGGATTTACTGTCTTAACATTTTCAAATATACCATATACTTATTTACCTCACAACTGGAAGTTTGTACCTTTTGATCAATTTCATCCAGCATTCTCAACCCCACAAAATATTTTTAACATACATATTTAAAAATGCTTTTTTAACAACTTTTACCTTCTCTCTAATGAACATGCTTTATTTTTCCTCCTTTCTGTCTCTCAAGCTTCTTATGTTGATAAAGACAGAAATTTCTCCTTGTATTATTGTTGAAAGCAGAAGTTCACTGTCTCTTTTATGGATAATCTCTCTTTTGAAGATTTTTTTTTGTTTGTTTATCCTTATTACTCAAAATTTCTCCAACTACCATATGATTTCACTTATATGTGGAATCTAATGAACAAAACAAACAAAATAGAAACAGACTCATTTAGAGGGGGCCCCCCAAAACCCCTGAAATTTATTAATCATACTTGTTTATTCTGACATATTTAAACTTCAGTCACCTTCAAAGTACTCTCCATTTGATGCAATACACCTATGGAACACTTTTTTCTATTACTCAAAACAATTTTTGAACTTGACGATTTGATGTCTTTTAGTGCTTCTGCCATTTTATGTTTCACTTCTCCATTGGTAAAACGTTTTCCCTTTGAGCGCTTTTTTTATTTTGGGGGAAAAAAAGTTAGAGTGAATAGGGAGGGGGTAGGGTGTGAGGGTCATGCTGTTTTTGGTGAAAAGCCGGTGAAAACTCAGCGTAGGATGAGCAGATGTGCTTGTGTATCACCCATCATGAAATGGATAAATGCATTTGAAGAGTCTTCAAAAAAAATTAATTTAAGCCTAATGCAGCCTCTCACAACAACACCAGTTGGTACACTGATACAGATGGGTTCAAGAACACTCACCTAGCGGGGGAAGCTTGTACTACAAGGGGCCACTTTACAGAATATAATTCCATTTTTTTGCCCCCCCCCTCCCCCATAGGTACAGGGAGCAGACTGACAGCTGTCAGAGGTGGAGGGAAGTTTGAGGCTGGGTAAAATAGGTGAAGGGATTTAGGAAAACAAACAAACGAAGGAACAAACTCATAGACGCAGGCAACAGTATGATGATGACCAGAGGAAAAGACGGGGTGGAAATAGGTAGAAGAGGATAAAAGAGGGATAAATTGTGGTTAAGACAAAATACCATATGCAGATGATCTATTATGGAATTGTACACTTGAAACCTGTATAATTCTATTAACCAATGTCATCCCAATAAATGAAATAAAAAAATTTAAAAATTCTCTCTGATATGTTCAAGTGTTTTGTTTTTAATTTATTCCAATTGGCACTCAATGGCTTCTTTCAGTATGAGGCTTTATGCCTTTGGAATCATGTTTAGTTATGTCATGTTTTCAGATATACTGTTTTGGATATTGCCTCTTCTTCATTCTCTCTATTCTTGCCTATTAGAATTGCTAATAGGTAGATGGAAGATAGATCTGTCCTCTCTAGCTCTGTGTCTCATAATCATAACTTGCCTTTTTTAACCTTTTATTTCATTACTTATCTTTTTTTCTGGAGAAATCTGGCTCAGATTAGAGGTTACAAATTCATCAGTGATACTCTCTTAATGGTGTCCTACTATTGTTTTTTAGTTCAATAAATGTATTTTCCATTTCTAAGCTTTCTCAAGTTTCATTTACAGGATTCAGGATTCTTTTTATATACATGCAGATGATTTTGAAATACATGTAAAATCTGACACAAAAACATAGGTTCCAACAATCACACAGACTTGTGTTCAAATCTTGTCTTACTACCATTTAATGGTGTTATGGCTGTTACTTGATTCCTCTGTTTAAGCATTTTCTAGCAAAATCATGATAAAAATGCCACTCTACTACATTGTTGTAAGGATGAAATTCCATAACTATCAGACACAATATACCAGGAACTATACTAAGTCATTTTACTCACAAAATGTTATGTCATTTAATTCAACAGTTCCTTTATAATAACTAAGAGAGCCCTGGCTGGTAGCACAGTGGTTAAGGCACCGGCCTGCAAACCCGAAGGTCGCAGGTTCGATTCCCCAACCAGGGCACATAACCTGGTTGCACACCAGGTCTCCAGTCAGGTCTGTGGCTGGAGGCAGGTGAAATGCAACCGTACATTGATGCCTCTCTCCCTCTCTCCCTTCCCCTCTTTCTAAAAAATAATGAAATAAAATCTTTTAAAAATAAAATAAAATAAAATAACTAAGAGAATTATTCTTGACAGTTTTTTAATATCTTTTTCCATTGGAAGCAACTAATTATGTTTCTCTAGTTGTTGAAATTCATTGCAGAAGCAGGTCTCTGACCCCTCGCTTCCTAAATGTAGCAAGTAAACTGTTTTCAAGAGAGGTGTGTTTGGTCTACTCCTTACTATGTTTCTTATCTGGAGTGATTTCTGTTTTGTCCTTGTTTTTCTGACCAGTGTTTGGTCCCTGTGCATGTGCATGTGCATATGTGTGCTCACAAACAACATTTAATCCACTTGCTGGGATTCATTAGTTGAGCTAGATATGGTCCAAGTTCTTTTCTTCTTCCCATTGACTGTGCAGGGCATTTACTCTTTCTGAAAAGATAATATACTTATTTTGTGCAAAAATTGTTTATCAAAGTGATAGGAAAGGGTAAATAAAAGTTATGGGAAGTTATGTCATACTGCAGTAAGAGAATGAAGATATTACTCAGAAAGTACATTACTTTCTTTAAAGTACTTAGGATGGTACAGTTTTTGCTGAACAGAACCATTGTGCGCTGGTGATTACTTCTGAAACTCTGTGTCTCGTGAACTTTTTTGAAACTGCAATATTTAAAAGGTCTTTCCTTTTTAAGTATTGTAGTGAAAGAAATTATGATAATCACTTATTTTTAAAAATGAGAACAAAAAATTAAAACTCATTTAATACATTGCCTTGAGAGAGTTGGTGCCTATTGAAGGGCTATTTTACCAGGATTATTGTTCTTCAGAGAAGCCAAAAATGCCTGAAATTGCCATGTGTTTAAATAATTACATGTTAGTTGGTCTTTGTATCTAAATGTTTAATAATTACAAGAAAACTCTCAACCTGTTACCTCTGTTCTTCGCAACTTTCTGATCATTAGTATGTTTTCAGATTCTTTTTATAAGGGTTAAAATTACCATCAATATGATATAATCATTTCAATGTTGAATATACAAATGTGTAAACAGACTCATTATAAAAAGTAGCATTTTAAATCATCAATCATTCAAATGAAAGATTATTATAGGAAAGCTAATCTTTTCAGGAAAAATACTCACCTCTGCTATACAGAGAATATAAAACACCAAACAAATTTCATTAAGTGGTATTGTTAAATGAGCCACCCTGTTTATTTTGACTTCAAAGATGTGAGTGCCTTTAATTTACTATAGTGTACTAACACATGCTTTCTGGATTGTTTAAAATTTTAAAATAAATTTGAAACTCATACTAATTTTTAATATTATCCTGGTAACTATAAATAGTAACCCAATGAGAAAAATGAAAATATTATACTCTCACACCATTATTACTGGATTAAGATCATATTCACAACAATTAACCTATGTTAATTCAACTTTTTTCAGTGTTTCACAATTATGTACATAGATTAAATAAAAAGAATCAAATAAGTAATGTTTAATGAAGATTAAAAGTATTCTTGAAGATTTAGTAAGATCTCACCTGGTAGCTCTTTGTATAAACTCAATTTCTTGAAGTACAAATAAATAAAATGTTTATGAAAATACTATGTAGGCATTAAAAATGAAACTTAGATTAAACATAGTTATAGTTTTTAAACTGTTTTTAGTAGATTTTAGAGGACATACGCAGTTTAAGTACATATATATATATTTTCTTTTTTTTAAAGATTTTATTTATTAATTTTAGAGAGATGGGTAGGGAGAGAGACAGAGAGGGAGAGAAACATCAATGTATGGTTGCCTTTCCCCTGCCTTCAGCTATGAATCTGGCTGGAGACCTGGCTTGCGACCTCATTATGTGCCCTGACTGGGGAATTGAACCAGTGACCTTTGGGTTCTCAGGCCAGTGTCTTATCACTGTGCCACCAGCCAGGGCCAAGGTACATATATATTTTAAGTACATATATATTTTAAATTACCCATTAAACTTTAGGCTGCTCTCTGGAAATTATGGAGGATAAAGGGTAATGTCATACATATTTTGGTCCTTTTAACACCTAGTACAGTGTCTGCACAATAATTCCTCAAAAATTATTTGTTGGACTGAAAGGAAATTCCTCATTTGGAGGTTAATGAATAGAAATAGGTAAAAGGTATGTAACAGTTTTTAAAAACCCAGCTTTCAAGTTACCATTATTAATGTGATTTACAGGTGAAACCGAATGCCAATGAATATCTCTTGATCCCTTATTCTGTGCTGTCCTTCCACATGATAAAAATATGGGTTTGTTTTTCAGAAGGAGTCACGCCAGGCTGTAGAGGGCAGTGTAAGCCAACTCAAGTGGACCTGGGTTAGTGAGGTGCTGCAGAAGTTGCTACTGTCCAAATTCCTACTGTTTTGATACCCCAAGTATCTGACCACTGATATTAGGGTCTCAGGCTTAAAAACAGAGAAGGATAAATGAAAGTTGTATTAGAACCAAGAATTAAGTAACCCCACAAAGACACTGGCAATTAATCATTTTATTTCCCTTCTAAACTCGAGCAGTGAAACCTAGACCATTACCTGGCTAGCATACACCTAAAGGCATTTATGATTCAATGAACTTGATGATGAAGTTTCTTGTAAAGAATTTTCCTTTTCTTTAACTTACTAATTATATAATTTCAATTAAAGATAGCAACCCCTTCTCCAGATCTCCTCTTTTTTCCTCCCCTTCCTCACCACTTTATGAAGTCATGGACTACTTAGTTGTGTGTAAAATTATGAGCCATACTAAATTTAGAAACTATTTAATAATATTATTTCAGGCTTATTTGCCATTCTTTCATTCTGTTGCCAGTATTCATGGACATTTGATTATCCAAGGTGTGCTTGATTATATCACTTTTCTGATTAATAACATATTTTAGGACTTTTGCAGTAAGTGGCATAGATTTTCATTTAGGAAAAATAAACACTATTTAACAACTTTTTTTTTTTTTAAGATTTTGTTATTTTTAGAGAGAAGAGAAGGGAGAAAGGCAGAGGAGAGAGAAACATCAATGTATGGTTGCCTTTCACCTGCCTCCAGCCATGGACCTGGCTGGAGACCTGTCTTGCAACCTGGTTATGTATGTGTCCTGGCTGGGGAATCGAACCAGCAATTTTTGAGTTCACAGGCTGGCTCCCTATCCACTGTGCCACTAGCCAGGGCCTCACAACTCTTAGTTTCCGGCAAAATTGCCAGCAGTGTTGCCAATACTGACCATCTATCTGATGGGAATGGGTATCTATACTCTGAAGAAGTGGTATATAGGATTATGCTAGTTATAATACTAATTTTTATTGGAACATGACATCATCTACCCATTTTCTTAGGTTTTGATTTTAGCTTTAGATAAATACAATTTCCATGGTTGAAAACTTTATAAGTAAAAGTCATTATCTTTAATAATTGCTGACTCAGTACTGGTTATTGTACTGATTCCACTGGGTAATTATGTCTGATTTAAATAATTTTAATAGGCATGTTGTCCCTGAGTAACATAGTATCTTCCAAAGTTTTAATAAAAATGGGAAAGCAAGATTTCTAAATGTAGATAAATGAAGCATGTATGCCAGAAATTATAGGAGTGCTGACTTCAAGTCTTTCATTCATATTTGACAGTTTAAAATATGATGAGAACCAAGTAATATGTAGTTCAGGAAACCTAACTTTTTATTTTTAGATCCTGTCCGTATTCTCATTTGATTTCCAGAATAACCTATTGATAGTTAGTGTTACCATTATTATCTCTGCAGATGTGGGGAAACTGAAGCTTAGGCAATACAAGGGATACACTGAAGTTGAAGTGGCTGATAAACCATAATGTTACAACTGGAACAGTCCTGCCTGTCATGTTTGCTTAGAGTTAAATGGCAATTTTATAATTTTGTTGGCACAAAGAGGAGTGATTTCTCTAACATATTAAGAATCAAAACACTACCTATAACTGATCTTTTATTAAAACCAGAGAATATGTTATTTGGGAATTCTCAACAATTTACAATGTCAATTTATTGACCTCACTAATCCACAAACTTTGGGGCAGTTTCTATTTTTTAGTTTTTAAGAGTTGTTTGTCTGATCTAAGGTGTAGTTAAGCTTGTTTTTATATTTCAAGGATATGAAGACCAAATTATAAGGTAATTTATAGAACTATAAACAAGAGTATTTTGCCAGGAAAAAATTCTAAGCTGAATAAACTTGTGATGCAAATTTACTATCTGATGTTGTGTATTCTTTAGGTACCAGTCAACATTCCAAGGACTGACCTCTCTCTCTGGTTAGTTATTTTTACCTTGGGAATTTTGTTTTGGCATTAGGGACTTCTGCTTTGGCCATAAGAGACTGGTCAAAATTTTTCTTAGGACTTTATTTTCTCCCAAAGCTCTTTAGACACATTAATCACAAGAGGAAATTTATTTTTTACAGCATCTCTGAAGGGCACTTACAATTTATGACATAAATCCCATTAATTAAAATATTAAAAAGGATCCCTTACACACCTGTTCCTTTCTAAAAGGTAGAAGTGGACCAGTGTGTGGTACTATTGGTGTAAGTGTGAGGCACACTGTGATTCACCTAGCTAGGAAGTGAAACACATTTTGGTTATCAAAACATTTCCAAAGAGGAAAATGAGTAGAAATAGAATGAAGCACTGGAAGATAAAGATATTCTATCTCTATCTTCCTAGGAGAGGAATTTGAGGCTTGCTTTGTGTGTATGACTTTGGGCAAGTTATTTAATAAGCATTCTTAACCAGTTTCCTTACCTTAAAGGTGGGATAATAATAGTACCTCTTCATTGACTATAGAAGGAAATAAAATAAAATATGTAAGTGGCTTTTATGCTTCTTGGCACATGGCATTCTCTAAGTAATTGATAATAATAGCAGTAGCTCTTGGTGCTTCAATAATTTTAAATGAAAATTAATTTCTGTCTAAAGTTTAGTGGTAGCAAAAGGAGTGGACAGGAAAGATCAAAGAACTGAAGAGCAGATAACTGGACACCATAAGGGCTTATCAACTGGCATGGTGTGGGTGTTGAGGTTATGGGGGCACCAAGCATAGGGCATCAAGTACAGGGCTCTGTCTATTGAAGGCATGGTGTTCTCCCTTACCCCAATGAAGGGTTTTCAAAGGAATACCATTGAGGCAAAGTAATGGGTGGAGCAACTTAGGATAACTTTTGTGTTTATTTGACATGCTTGTTTTAATTAATTGGTATTTAAGTCATCCTTTTAAGTGCTTTTTGGTAAAGTGTATTGCCGGGGTTCATGGTCGGGGGTGGGGGTTCTCTTGCCTAAGTAATTCAAGTTTTCAATACTAATTTGTTTGGCTAGTGAATGTTCTTCCTAAAAGCTGAATGGCAAAATTCCTGCCAATTTTTCATTTAAAAGAATCTGCTCTTCTCTAAGATAACAATACCTAGAAGCATGGCTAGGTACATTCACTGCACTGCAAGAGGGAGACAGGGGGGAGTAGTCAGGAAGCTTGTAGGTGGGAAGGGTTTCCTGTTTCCAGGCAACAGTGAGGAGCTACAGAGAGAAAGCAACTTGAATATAAATTCATTCAGAAGAGGACATTTTACCACACTGCCTTCTGTCTAGCCGGTGGGGACACAGACTCGATTTTGGAAGATAGGGTGGAGTTTAAACTTCATTTGTCAGTGGGTAAAGTTACTGTAAACCTATTTCTCACCAGAAATACATTAAAAAACAACAACAACAAACAAACACCTCCTAGTGGCCAAGTTAAAAATTTACAATATTTAAAAAACAGTAGCACCTGCCTTTTGGCCTCCTTTCTCATTTTCCAGAAGCACGGGGCTTCCCGTGAATTCATTTTCCCCTCTGCTTAGAGAAAGGAGCGCTTGGCCCTAGAACAGGACGTTGCCCTGCCTGCCTCCCTCTGCAGGAAGGACAGAGAAGCGCAGTGCTCGGGGCTCACAGGGAGGCGTTTCCCCCTCTGGTGCAGGGAGCTCCCCGGGAGCTGATGAGAGCAGCCCTCCTGCTCCCTGGGCCGTGGAGAGTGTGCTGGTCACCTGCTTGCGACATTTTCTTCATCCTGTGAAATGCAGGAGAGGTGGATTTGGAGGAGTGGAAAAGGCATTTGCAAGAGGCAACCACCTGATGGGTGGGTTCATCTTGAGGCTTTTGAGATACTAAGATTTTGTACCTGATAGAGTGACTCTGTGGACCCTGAAGGACCCTCTCGTTTTATACTCCCGGCCTGGAGTGTGTGGCCATTTGTCAAGCTTATGGACTAGCAAGAAACGAGAAGGATTACAGCTTCTGAGAGTTGTTTCTATAGAACGCATGCATCTCATCTCCCGCTTTCACGTTGTGTTACCTTTAGACCCATAATTTTCAACCAGTGTGCCACAAGAATTTTTAAAATATGGAATATCCTGCTCCTTAGTCATGGGCATTGAGCTCTTTTCTCTTAGATTGTTGAATCAAAAAAATGACAACAGCCAACACAACAGTAACTGTCTGGTGTGAATGAACCAAAATTATATTTATTTTTTTGTCAGGTTGGAAAAAATATAATTTTTTGTGTGTGCTGCAGAATTTTAGTAATTAGTTTAGGTATACCATGAGATAAAAAAAGTTGAAAAAGCCCTGGCTGGTGGCACAGTGGGTAGGCGCTGGACTGCGAACCCAAAGGTCGTTGGTTCGATTCCCCGGTCAGGGCACATAACCAGGTTGCAAGCCAGGTCTCCAGCCAGATCCATAGCTGGAGGCAAGTGAAAGGCAACCCATATATTGGTGTCTTTTTCCCTCTGTGTTTCTCTCCCTTACCCTCTCTTTAGAAATAATAAATAAAATATTTTTTAAAATTGAAAAATCGCTGCTCTAGATGAACTACTTTTCATTGTTTCATTATACTGCTTATATTTAAGAGTTTTCTTCAAAATCTAAGTGAGTTGATAAGTGTTATAAGGGGGTGAGTAAGCACTCTGATGGATCTTGCACTCAGATTTGTCCTCTGCTCAGACAGAGGGAGAAAAGCAGGTGCTGCTGGAGGGCTGGCCTGAAAGGGTTGCGTTTTTTTATCACTCAGTCTGGAGCTTCCTTTAGCAACTTGTCCCAAGACTGTAATGGGTGCTGTACATCAACTAGTTAGGGCCACAGAGAGAGCTGCCCAGATACTTAAGCAAACAGGCAGCCCAGGCTTTATAGTGGGTCCCCTTTGCCATAAGTCTGAGGATGAATCACCTCTTGAAGGGTCTAATCTGTCTCCTTATTGTCCCATCTGGAAAGGTCACATTATTTAAATGTAACTCCTAAGAGCCTGGCAGGTCTTTTCAAACAAATGTTGATGGATGCTCTGCAGTCCCTCCCATCTCAACAGATTTCTTTAGGCTTCTTTTTGCATAGACACTTAATCTATGTTGAGAGTACCTGTTTTATGACCAAAGAGAAGAAATTAAATGAGTTTACTCCTCATGGTTATACATACATACGTGTGTGTGTGTGTGTGTGTGTGTATGTAAATAAAATTTGGTCTTACCAGATTGTGCAGCTAACTTTTAGTCAGATGTCAACCTGTAGCTATCTCTTTTCACTTCTGTCTTGCTTCAGTACTTGTGTTCTCAGTATCCTGTGGGGACATTAAGAAAATACCCATGATAGATTGAGTATCTTTTAATTTTACTATTTTCTTTAGAATTAATTTTTAAATCTAGTTTTAAGAACATGAGCTGCCAAGTTCTGGGGTATTTTGTTAATATATAATATAATTATATATTAATGGCAGTGGATCCCCACCCCCCCACCATGTAACTTTGGATTGTACTTGAGAAGCTTATTTAAATCAATGCAACAGATTTTAAACAGCCTTTTTATGTAAAATTTGAGTTGCTTATGGCAATTAACTCTATCTAGTTTATTTTAACCAGTTGATATCAGTTAAAGAGTTTAATTTCAAATATAGGAAATAATGAAAAATTAGTGTAATAAATACAGACTATGCATCATGCCTTCTTTAAAATGAAAAAATAAAAAGTTTAATTTACCAGAAGTTTACGTTGACTGTTTATCTGATTTTTAAAGATGTTGCTTCCATTTTGCCTGCATTTTGGACAAAAGATAAATCCAAAAGTTTTTCATTGTTAATTTTTTCTTATTATTCTATTTCAACATTGTCATCCTTGTTAGTTCTTTGAATTTTAATATTGTTGTCTTCTACCAGCATGCTTATTTGATAATATTCATTAACAATTTGTTTTATTTTGCTGAAAAGTCAAAAGTAAGATTTCCATGTGGGATTCAATTAATAAAGGAACATTGTCTTTTGATGCCTGTCACATTAAACTTTAGTTACATTCTTAATAGGTATTTACCAAAAATGTGACTGATATATAGTATGCTATCAGGAAAAAAAATCTGTGGTTTAGAACCATTAAATGGTCACTATTTCCTGGCTGGTGGCACAGTGGATAAGGCACCAGCCTGTAAATCCAAAGGTCACTGGTTCAGTTCCCCAGCCAGGGCACATAACAAGGTTGCAAGCTAGGTTGCTAGCCAGGTTGCCAGCCAGGTCCATGGCTGGGGGCAGGTGAAAGGCAACCGTACATTGCATACATTGATGTATCTCTCTCTCTCTCTCTCTCTCTCTCTCTCAGAAAATAATAAAATAAAATCTTTTAAAAAATTGTTCTATTAAAAAAAAATGGGCCCTGGCTGGTGGCTCAGTGGATAAGGTGCCGGCCTGCAAACCCAAAAAAAGGTCACTGGTTCGATTCCCCAGCCAGGGCACATAATGAAGTTGCAAGCCAGGTCTCCAGCCAGGTTCATAGCTGGAGGCAGGTGAAAGGCAACCACACATTGATTGATGTCTCTCTCCCTCTGTGCCTCTTTCCCTTCCCCTCTCTCTAAAAATAATAAAATATTTTTTTAAATGGTCACCATTTTAATGAGATATTAAATTTCATGATTTTAATCTTAATTATAAAAATAAATGTTTAAATATGGAAGACCTAGAGTCTGTCTTACATCTGGTCTGAGGCTAACCTTTTTAATTGTTATTCTTAAGTGACTTTTGAATGAGTTTTATTTAAAGAATAATCTATATTTAGGGGCAAATTTAAATCAAGCTTTTAATTTTTTATAGAAGCTGTTAGTTTTGCTTTAAAATAGCTTTCACTTATTGAACTTTTATAGAGTAATCACACTGCAGTTCTGAAGTGTGGGCTGGATAAAAGGAATGTAAGACCTTTCTCCTGCATCCTAGGAAAGGAACGGTCCTTCCCCCATTTCTGTTAAAGGTTTTTTGGTTGTTGTTTGGTTTTTGGTTTTGGGTTTTTTTTGGATGATGCAGGCCAGTCTCCTTCAGGATTCCCAGACTCAGAAATTCACTTCTGTAATCCTTTATTTGTGCCCTACTTAATCCTACCAAGTTTGAAGTGAAGGAGCCATATTCTCCTTTCTATCCTACAGAGCCTAAGAGTGCTTTGCATAACTAGACAGGTAATAATTGTGAAATTAAGCCAAGCTTTGTAAAAAGTCACTTGGTGAATGGAATTATATGCCAAATTAAAATCAATGTTTTGCTAATTAGTGTCTGTTACAGGCCTGAACTGATGTTCAGTTTTTATGAGTTGCCTGCATCTTGATTTAGCTATATACTTTGCAAATAGGAATTTACCATAAGAAAACTTATTTGAGTTACACATAAAGAAAACCATATATCAGTGACAGGGCAAAATTTATAGAATTTGTTAAATCTAATTCTCAGTCATGTATTATGTCCTCTAAAGACATCATCAGAATATCATAGTTTTACGATATTTTTGAAAAGCCTTATGGTGTATCATTATTACTGCTACTAAAATTTTTAAAAATAGAATTTAGATTCTATCAATGTGTAGATAGAATTACTCTACAGTGACATATTTATAAAACACTTTTTTAAAAATAATGTTTACTTTATTTTTAGTATAATATGTATGCATATGAACCTTTTAAAAATCTAACTTTTTTGTGTGTGCTTTTTTAATTATTATTATTTTAAATTTTATTGTTGTTGTATTACATCCATCCCCTTTTTGCTCCCCTCTGTCCCCCTCCCCACCCACCCATTCCCCCAAAGTCAGTCCCACCTGTTGTCCATGTCCATGGTTCCTTTATACTAGGTTCTTGTCTAAGCTGCGCCCCTTTCTTGCCTCTGCATCCCTAAAAATCTAACTTTTAAAAAACTATATTGAAAAAATTTGTTAGGAGCAATCATTTCTTGGCTTGTCAGGGCATCAGATATTTTGGCTAATGTTCTATTTAATAAAATATTTATGCTAGCCTAGTAGAAATATTTTAAGTATATTCTATAGGAAGCAAATATTTTACAGAATTGTTTATGCTTTTGAAAACATTTGGCAAAAATTTGTGCAGTTTTTACTTGAAGCATTTTCAGCACACATGGCATATGTGGAAACCTGTTCTTACACACCCCCTGCCCCAAGTTTTGAACTTTTGACCACTGTCACCTGTTTCATATCCTAGTATGCAGACACTGTTTATAAAACTAAGATTTTTATAAAGTATTAAAATTGCCTTTGTGGTTGAAAGTGGTTTAGTTTGCCAGTTAAGTAGCCATTTTTGAAAACCCAAACCCACCCATGTGCCAAACCATGCTAATTTTTGAATAGCTTCCAGATGTAAATTTCAGTAGAGAGGAGTATCTTCTCCCAATTTTTATTTTCTTCTTTATTTTTAATTGTAAGTAGAGAATTTTTCTTTGTTTTCCTAGTATCTTAGTAGTGTTAATAGTAGTATATGTTATTGCCTTACTAGTACCCCAGTAAGTGATACTTACTGTGCTAATGTTTTATCGATGGGACTCTTAATGTACCAGTTAAAGTATAATGCTTGTGAATTTAAGTTCCAGAACCTTTTTTTTTTTAAACAGTTTTTAACTATTAAAAAATTTAGGTTTAAATCATAAACTTTTCAATGATATATTTTGTTGACTTGCTAAATAGAATTTAACAACATAATTTTTACTCTTTTTGGATAATTCAAAATCATTACTGTTCTTAGGAGTAATGCAATGATGTCTAGGTATGTTGTGCTCTTTTGCTTCACTGTTAATGCTATCTGTTGCTATTCTTTATAGAATGATCTATGCTTTAAACTTTTTTCTTGTTCTCTTTTTTTTTTCTTAAATATATTTTATTTATTTTGCTATTACAGTTGTCCCAATTTTCTCCCCTTTGTCCCCCTCCAGCCAGTACCCCATTTCCTCTGGCAATGCCTCCCTTAGTTCATGTCCATGTGTCATGCATATAAGTTCTTTGGCTTCTCCATTTCCTTTATTCTTCTTAACATCCCCCTGTCTATTCTGTAACACCAATGTGTGCTTTTTTTTTTTTTTTCCTTTCACATCCAGACAATTCACCATTTAATTACTGTCTTCTGTCAGTTTCTCAAATCAGATTAATACAGTTTTCTTTTCATTATTTCAAAATGCCTATATTAATTCATTTGTTTAAAGAATTACTCTTTTAAGTAATATGAATTGCAATATTACCAAACACATGCAAAAATACATTTACACACATACATATTTTTACACATATTTAAAGTACATACTGGATTTTGAAATATGCCAATAACTTATATAATTATTACATGTTAAATGATAGTATTTTAGATATATTGTAGCAAATTAAGCAGTTTTTTTCTTCTTTAATACTTTACTCTGGAATGCTATTTTTGTGAAATATATCACAGAAATGTCGTATTGCAGAATTACTTTCGTGAAAGTTGTCCTAGAGACAGAGCCAAACCCATAGTAAAAAAATGAATTTGGTTTTTGAGTCAGATCCTCCCCCCTCCAATAATACAATTTAACTTTATTTTAAGCAACTGAGACTCTGTTCTCTTTTCTTATCTTGTCCCCCTTTTGCATTTTCTCAAGGCTGTTAGCTGCACAGTTAATATGATTTGCTATTGGATAGTGAAGCACAATGATCAAAATAAAAACCATGACCAACATGTTGTGAAGCTTAAGGCCTGCCTTAAATATGGAACTTTTCAGGTATTGATAAAAACAAATTCAGAAGACTTTTAATGTTTTCTAGGCTTACGGTCTTTTGTATTTTGAGTAGTTAAAAGTCTCAGAAGTGGACTTTCTGGCTAACTGGGATGTTACTGTGTTAGGTTACTTGGTATAACTCTTTAAGTTTTCCTAAGTGTTGGGAAGAACCTCAAAGATCAGCTACTTAACCACTTACTTTGTAAATGAGGAGCAAAGCATAAATGATTTACACTTTATTACCAACAGCGCAGGATACTAGACTTTTGGAGTAATTAATGCTTTGTTTATCATTTAATTTTAAGAGCAAATTGAGTCATTAAGAGTAGGTTTAAAATATTTATTCAACTTTAAAAATATTTATTTTAATATGTTTATGGCTTTCTTTGTTACAGCTTGATTTCTGTTACTCCTGGGTAGAGTAATAATTCTGTAAAAACAGTCTTTAGTTTTGATTTCTGGAGCCTTTTCTTTCTTTTCTTTTTTTTTTTTTTTTAAAGTTCAGGATACTTGAACTTTATGTTTTACATACAATCTCTAATATTATTAGTTCTTCTAAAGTTCAACTAATTTCACTGTTGTTTTGTTTTTTAACATCTGAATGAAATTATTAATATGATGCTATTTTTCCCTTTAGTTTCACATTTTAGAAACCAAGTTAATAGTTATCAGTGTAGTTTCTGAAACTCATTCTTTCTCCCCTCACTCCCTCCCTTAAATGTTTATGTAACATTTTTTTTTAAATTGATTTTAGAAAGACATCAGTTTGTTGTTCCTCTTATTTATACATTCATTGGTTAATTCTTGTATGTGCCCTGACCAGGGGTTGAACCCAAACCTTATTATACAGGGACAATGCTCTAACTAACTGAGCTACCTTGCCAGGCAAATGTTCATATATACAAAGCTATATTCTGGGACCCAGGGATCACAGTGCCTAACCTTACATTCTAGTGAGGGCAGTTGACATCCAATAATTACTTATGCAATTACTTTAATTCAAATTATCATAAATGCTTAAAAGTGGAAAAATGAAATGGTAACAACATTGTAAGTGGGGCACTGACCAAACCTGTAGGAGCAGGGCACGCTTCATTAAGGATATGCTTGCTGTTTCAGTTGAAATCTGAATTTATCAGAAAGCATAGGTATAGGAAGAAGACTTGGAGAGAGGGGCAGTTGAAGTAGCATCAGTCAAGAGGAAAACCAGGAGAATGTTAAGTCAGTAACTTAAATGGAGGAAACTATGAGTTTGTAAACTTGCAACTGCTTGTAGAAGTGTTCAGGCCTTTGATGATCTTATGGAGAGTCATTTTTGAGAAATAGGGGATGAGAGCCAATATAATAGTGAAGTGGATTTATTTATTTAATTAATTTATATATATACACACTATTTAAAAATTATGTATTTAAAAATTTTTTCCACTTTTTTTAAGACCTTATTTTATTATTTTTAGAGAGAGGGGAAGAGAGAGAGGCAGAGAGGGAGAGAAACATCAGTGTATGTTTGCCCTTCACCTGCCTCCAGCTAGAGACCTAGCTGAAGACCTAGCTTGCAGCCTCATTATGTGCCCTGACTGGGAATTGAACCAGCAACCATTGGGTTCGCAGGCCAGTGCCTTATCCACTGTGCCACCAACCAGGGCTGGATTTATTTTTGTTGTCAAGAATAAGTTAAGTTTGAGAAACATTGTCCTTGATTATGGTCTGTGATTACTATGTCCAATGATATAAGCAAAGGATTCCATACCCTTGAGGCTTTAACACTTTATCTTGCTTTATTTAAAAATACATTCCAAGGCCCTGGCTGGTGGCTCAGTGGATTGGTGCCAGCCTGCAAACCCAAAGGTCACTGGTTCGATCCCCCAGTCAGGGCACATAACCAGGTTGCAAGCCAGGTCTGTAGCTGGAGGCAGGTGAAAGGCAACCATACACTGATGTTTCTCACCCTTTCTTCCTCCCTTCTTACCCTGCTCTTTGAAAAGAATGACTAAAACCTTAAAAATAAATAAATAAACAAACATACATTCCACCACTACTTCTGAATATTTTGAAAAGTTTTAATACTTTTAAAGAAAAATTAGATTAGTTTTGGTAAGCTTTTGAGAATTTAGTCAAATATTGGAATGATTTGTATCTTGTAATTATAAATAATATGAAGTATGAATTGCTATTCTCACAATTCCTAAGGAATTAGTTAAGAATGTAAAGTTTTTCTACTTGCTACCTACTGTTATTATTAAATTTTGGGACCCTGTCCTAAAGAAGAACTTGTCTGGGGAGGATGCTTGCAGGAGCCAGGCAGGGAGTATGTGAATATGGGAACTGGGCATTGGGTAAGAGAATAGGAAATAGCGGGGTGGGGAGTGGGGGGGTGGACCATTTCTTAACTAGATGTGCCTGCCCTGCCTAAAATCACATGGATTCATTTTCACCTTTCTTGAGCAGGCCAGACCAACATTTGATTTGCAGGCTGTAGACAAATTGTCAGAAAACCAACCAAAAATAATACAGAAATCACCTTGTTTTCATAATACATGTCACTGATAAATTATTTTTGCACCTTTTACTTGTTTATCTTCTTTTTGTGACAGTAGAATCTTGTCTGTTTTGTTTCCTTTGTATTCCAGTGCTCACAGCAGTGCCTGGTACGCAGTAGATGTTAATTAAGTAATTATGGAATGATTTGAATGAATGAAGGTTACTATAATTCAGTAAGATTTTATGGAAGAGAGGGGACATGACCCAGATATTATAAGATGGTCAAGCTTTAAGGAGGAAGTGACTGGCAGGAAGCTATATGAAAAACATGGTCACAAAGGAAGAGGAGGGGCCAACTGTAGCATGGGGGTCGGGGTGGAAGGGGTAGAGTAGGAGCATCAGTAGTAAGATAGCCAGCCTGGATGAGCAGCCACTTTGTGTGAGAGAAGCCAGGAACTAAGATGGTTGAATGAGATATATATGGAAGGAGCAGAGGGATGTGGCATAACATTTGCACCAAGAGAAGCAATTTGGTTACTAGCATGGAACCATACATTTTAGGCTCAAATTAAAATCTGAGTTTGCTATGGATAAACTGGGTCACTGTTCAAGATGCTTAACTTCTCAGTGCCTGAATTTCCCAATTTCAGTAAAAAAAAATTCTAATTCATCCATTAAAATTGTTAATATTTTTGATAACAGAAAGGAAATGCTTGTGCTGTTTTCTTTTTTTTTTTAAGATTTTATTTTATTATTTTTTTTTAGAAAGAGGGGAAGAGAGAGAGGCAGAGAGGGAGAGAGACATCAATGTATGGTTGCTTTTCACCTGCCTCCAGGCACAGACCTGACTGGAGACCTGGTTTACAACCTATTTATGTTGCCCTGGCTGGGAATCGAACCTGTGACCTTTGGGTTCACAGGCTGGCGCCTTATCCACTGTGCTACCAGCCAGGGCGTTGTGCTGTTTTCTTAAAACGAATATACATGAGTAAAAAAGAACGGGGTGGGGCAGGGGAGAGCAATGGGGGTGGGAAATGAAACAAAAAGAACAGGGTAAAAGTTGAACACACAGCACAGAGCACCTATTGACATGCCAGGCTTAAAAGACTGGTAGTCAAAAAAGGTCAATAGTGGTGTAATTATAGATAGTATATACTTATTTTAATTTAAAATCACATACATTATGTACTTATGAGCATTCATGAAGGTGAGACGTTAAATCTCCCAAATTACATAAATGATGTTTACGAAGGATATCTATGTTTTCAGAGATAGGAATGATGTGTGTTACACTTATTTTTATTTTTGCCATTTACCCCCATGAAACTTCCATTTGGCCTATTGACATATTCAGTTAGAACCTTTAAACATCTTTTTATGCTATTTCACCTATTTTTAATGCAAACTTGATTTTAGTGGGATAAAAATAAGGAAGCATTTTATCTTATTATTTGAGCTCATTAAGTATACTCAGTGAGTCAATATCTTTGAACATCTGCTATTTGACCATTATTTTTTTGTGTTCTCATGGACATAGGAAAAGAAGTTCATGAGAACACAAAAAAAACTCCAAACACACAAAAACTAAGAAAACAAAGCCATTAGATAGAAGAGAGTAATTGGAGAATGGTCGAAGTCAAAACAGTTTAATCCTAATTTTAGGACTATTCTCCAGGTTTCCTGCCTGCCTCCTAATCCCTTGCTTCCAGAGTGCCTTCTTGATCAGGTTACTTAGTCCTTCAGGTAATTATTTAAATACAAAAATATAACAGAGAAATGACTGCTGATTCATGTACTGCATGCAGCTGCTTCCACCTCATCAGCACTGGTTTTAAGTGATCAAATGATTCTTGGCACTCTGTCAAGAAATTCCAACAGAGGAAGCAGGAAAACCTAATTGTTGACTTGGTTTTGAGCAGTGCCACATAGCTCAAAGTTTCAGAAGTGGAATTATGCTCTTCATTTTCTCTAGGAAGATCTCGAGAGAGGGCAGTTAAACCTGACTATTGTTCAAGTACAGAAATATCTCGGACATGTTTTGAGAATTTTGGCTTTCTTAAGCACAGAAAAGGCATTCAGATGTATTTAGAAAAAGGGCAAGATCGAGCAAAACAAAATTGTTTTAAAAGTGAGATTATCACAGTTGACTAGAGATTTTGTATCATGCTCCATGCATTTTGATTAGTTTCTTTATGCCTTTGGTTTAGTACTTACCATCATTTTGGGGTCCCTCCATCCTTTATACAGATTTTAATCCTTTTTTTCCAGGAATATAACTTAATGTGTACAACATACAGTTTTGCAGTTTCAAATATGAAGTATTTCCTTAAAGTGAACTTTTGTAAACACCTGAAAATATTTTTATTAATAACTATTCCAAGTTTTAGGATTATTTTATGAATCAAATTAATTAGTTATATGCTTTATAATATGGTTAAACAGGAAATTATTGGTATATGCATATATTTTTACTTCAGTTTTTTAAACTTTGCCTCTCTCATTTTACCCAGCCCCTGTCTTTATTTCTTTAAATCACTTTAAAATTTAAGCTTTATCCATAGCACATCCTACCTACACAGATGAATTTCTGTCTTTCAGTGACCACGTTGGGATGCTTGTATCTCTGTCTCACATCTGAGTTTATTTATTAATCACTGTATCATCAAAAGCCTTTCCAATGGGCTTGTGACCCTCACTTGGGTTTGGGACAGAGAGTGCGAATTAAGTTTTGGAGTGCTAGGTCGGGGGTCCCACATACCAGTGCCTTTTATTATGTGTTCCCAACAGAAGTCACAGCTTTGCCTGCACCAGTAATGCCGGAAACCAGTCACTGGCTGTTTGTGACCTTGCTTCCTAGCGCTACTGTGGTACCTCTAGCTTCTGGCAATATCCACTCCTGGGAATCGGCTCATTTCCTAAAGGCTAATGCCATTCCAGATGGATTCCCGCCCCCTCCCCCCAATAATCTTTAAAAAATCATAGATCAAGTGTCTTTTAAGTTATATATCCCTTTTCCTTGGTGCTTCTAAATCCTAAAAGAAGCCTTGGGGGGAGGGGGAGGGGAAACTATAACACCTATATAAAGAAAACAGAAACTTAGATAATTTTCCAATGAGCCCTTTAATGTTCTTATTTTTTTTTAAAGATTTTATTTCATCATTTCTTAGAAAGAGGGGAAGGGAAAGAGGCAGAGAGGGGGAGAGACATCAATGTATGGTTGCGTTTCCCCTGCCTCCAGCCACAGACCTGACTGGAGACCTGGTTTGCAACCTGGTTATGTGCCCTGGCTGGGGAATCGAACCTGCGACTTTTGGGTTCACAGGCTGGCACCTTAACCATCTTAATTTTTCACAATACAGTAAATAAGGTTATCAAAATAATGAAAGAGTGAAATGGATTAAAACATGGTTGAAGACTTCAGTAGAGCAGTGCAAGTCCAATAAAAGAGGCTTAAAAATGCTTGATTTAAGATGCAAAAATAATCAGTAAGCTGCTCAAAGACGGTAGGCGGGAAAGGAGGCGTTTCACAGGCATGTAGAATCCCCCTCCAAATTTTGTATTTAATTGACAAACAAATATATATATGTATATATATATTTTTTAATTAATTTATTATTTAAAAATATTTTATTCATTGTTTCCAGAGAGAGGGGAAGGCAGAGAGGCAGAGAGGGAGAGAAGACATCAGCCTGTGGTTGCCTTTCACCTGCCTCCAGCTGGGGACCTGGCTGGAGACCTGCTTTGCAACCTGGTTATGTACCTTGGCTGGGAATTGAACCAGTGACCTTTGGGTTCACAGGCTGGCACCTATCCACTGGGCCACCAGCCAAAGCTCAAATATATTTTTAAGCTTTTAAGTATATTCTAAAAGCACCTGATTTCAAGTAAGAAAACCCATTTTGAATCTTCACTTTTCTACTTATTAATTAGCTGAGATATTTGACCTCTCTTAATCATAGTGAATTTCATGAATAAAAATTTTTAGTGTATTATACATCCATCTTCAATATCTGTGTTACTAGAATGGGCTTACTAAACATTTGTAAGTTATGATTTTCAAATGTGAAATCTCTTAGACCTAGTATAATTATTGTAGTATAATAGAAATAAACCTTTTATTTGGGAAATATATTATATTAAAAAGAATATGCAGATAAATAATGTTATTGATTTGAGAGAATGAATATATTTATATCAAATACGACATTTATTTTGTAAAAAATTTATAAAAATCAATGAATGTTACATGTGGTACTAATCATACACAGTTAAAAGGAAGACCCCAATTACATACTCAGTCACAATCTGTTTATTTTAAAGGGTCTTTAATAGTATAGAGATGTTTCCTCTTGTCAGAGTACTTGGCTATAGGTAATTGAAATGTCTTAGTAAGATTTTGTTATAGTAAAAGGAAAATCTTTATGTGGTAAAGAGTCTCTGTAACTTGCTAGTAAATTTATGCTTTTTAGCCTTGATAATCATTATGGTATGAAAAAATGTTACTTTGAATTTTTTTGGCATTGGTACATACAATTTGTAGATAGCTATGACCCTGGCTTTATATTAAAAAGAGATTAACCCGTTCAAGAAGTTAATAATCTCCCACTTTAGTATGACTTTGATATTTGGGAAAACTTGTAAGCCTATCAGCCTGCGAAATGTGATCTACTTGCTGTTTTTTTATTCTCTTCCTAATGTTTTGAGTTAAAAAGTGAGTTAAGATCACCACCCGTTCTTTGTGAGATTGCTGATTTTTAGTGTAATAGTGCTTTACCATTTAAGAATGCTCAATATTAATGTCTCTTAAGAGTTTAATAATGCAAGGACATTTTAGGGAAATTTGAAACATTTAAAAATAGATCTTTGCATACAACCTGAAGTTTTAAAGTTTATTTTGCTGTGTTTACCAGGACACATGGAACTCAGCTTATATTAACAAAAGAGGCACATGTAATTCTGGGGAGTCCCCATACATCTTCAAATAGGTATGTTTAGATTTATCTAAATAGTAATCATCAGATTTGGATGGTCATTGATGCTCAGCTTCCCTTCCTCATACACGTACCTTAAAGGCCACCAACAAGTTTCTGTTAAATTTTATGCCATGTAATTTATAGAAGAGGTTTTTTTTTTGTTTTGTTTTGAGTACGGAAAAAGGATCTCTTGGTACTACTTTTTTCTGAAAAGCTTCATATGAAAAAAATATAGAAGTATGATCTTTTTGGGATTCTTAAATTGTCTTGGACTATAATCATAATTTTACATTTCTGAAAAGCATGATTTTTCTTAGAGGCCAACTGGTAAATTTTTTATCACCCTTGTTGGTAGTTCAAGGATAGTCTGCATTTGCCCTGTGGTAGTTCTAATAGCAGCAGTCAATTAATCAACTAGTATAAAAGTGTTTATCTGATACTGACCTTGTGCTGGGCACTTCCCTGGGTATTATGGGATAAACAAAGCCCCTTGAGCTAGTCAATAAATTGTAAGTGGTCCTGACCCTAAGTCATATCTTTTGTCTGAAAACTGAGTACTGGGCATATGTTCAACAAAGAGGGTACTGAAACACCATCCCAAGGGTGTTTCCTTTTATTTCCCGAACCAGTTGCCAGAGAAGTAATCACTAATCCGCTAAATCCTAATCACTTTTGGTGACCGAAGATTATCACTCTCTAAAGAGAAAGGCTTCTAAGAGTAAGGCCAGTGGCAAAAGAAACCTCAGTCAGGAAACAGGCTTGAAAACTTTCTCCTAATTCTTTTCAACATTTATTGAGTGCAACACAGTATGCTAGGTGCTAGGGTTGTGGGATCTTAAAAGGTAATGGAGAAACCAGATCTGTAGTCACAAACTAGAGTCCTAAGTGCTCTGACTGGGGTGAATGCTGAGCATTTGGAAGCACATAGGATGCAGCCTAACTCTGCCTGAAGGAAATGGACAAACTGGTTTCCGCCAATCTCTTTAAGTGAAGAAAACACACTTTAGATTTAGACAATAGACACAGAGGAAAATAATGTGGATTAAAAACCCAAAACAGTTATCAAAGGAACTCAGAAATAACTGCACGAGCAGTTCAGTAGTTGAGAGGGAAATTTTACTGTGCTCTGATATTTTGAGTCAAACGCTTTGTATTCTGCCTCTATCAGGTCCTCAGTGAAAGTTGATTAAAATGATTACATTTCCCCCCAAGGGACAGATAATTATTATGTAGACAGGGAGTGGACCCCACATCATGTCACAGGCCAAGTTTTGGCCAGTTTTATTTTCACTATTCCGTTAGGCACCTGATAAAATTTTATAACTATAAAAGTTTGTTTTTATTAGGCTAAGTTTTCCTTTTTTCTTTTCTTCCTAGGTAGTAGCTGATAATTTTTTATGCTCCCAATTTCAGGCCACCAATTAGTTTCTTTATTCTGCACATTATTCTCTTCAGGGAACAGCTTACTTCTTGACTTCCCTGAAGACCTTACTCCTCTCAGTGTCATGTAGTCAAACTCCCAGCTCTGTAAGTCACATCATCACTGGGGTCACCACAGACTGTGGGCCCTCTGGGCTGACTATGGAGAAGGTCGATGGATGATCGAGATGGAGCTAAAGATGATGTTTGGTGATGCTGAGAATAAGGATAGTACTATCATTATACTCATTTCCAGGAGTTAGTAACCAGTAGTTCAGAGTGTGAGCCCTGAAGTCTGGCTGTTTAGGCTCAGTGCCTGGTTCTTGTGCTTCTTAGCTCTGATGGAGGCAGATGGTTGTTGTCTCTTTTGGACAGTTTTTCCTCATCCATAGGATTGATCACAATTATGCCATAGGATTATTGGGAGAATTAGATGAATTAAGACATGTCATATAATAAGAGCTCAAAAGCATTAGTTATTATTTAGTAGACTCAAGTTGGTAACTGATGTAGTGCTAAGAGTATTAGCTCTTAAGTCCCCACCACAACTTGATAGTTGCTGTTAGCTGCCTTTTCCAGATGAGGAAATAGAGGCTTAGAAAAGTTAAATAACTTGCCCATGTTCACAGGTCTGGATTCAAACTCAGATCTGTGTGATTCCAGAACGCCTGCTCTTTGGACTTAAACGTGATGCCCTCTGGGAACCACAGAACAACAGGAATGCACCCCAGCTCATTGCAATTATACCAGCTGCGTCTGTGGGCCAAGCAGCACATGCACTGGGGAACCTGGCTGGACCAGTCTACGGGATTGAGTTCTGGTTCTCACTGGTATTGCCTTTCTTCATCTTGGGCAAGTTACTGGAATCGGTGATTTTTCAACTGGTGTGCCACAAGAATTTTTAAAACACATAATACCTATTTAGTCAGGGGCACTTTTTTCCCCTTAAATCATCAAGTTAAAAAATGACAGCAGCCAACATAACAATAACCATTTGGTGCGAATGAATCAAAATGATATCTATTTTTTTTTGTCAGATCACCAAAAATACATTTTTTGGTGTGCTGCAGAATTTTAGTGATTATGTGGGTCAGGAGGTGAAAAAGTTGAAAATCGCTCATTTAAACACTTTAAAATATATATTTATTATTTTTAGAAAGAGGGTAAGGGAGGGAGGCAGAGAGGGAGAGAAACATCAATGTATGTTTGCCTTTCACCTGCCTCCAGCTAAGGACCTGGCTGGAGACCTGGCCTGCAACGTGGTTATGTACCCTGACTGGGAATCGAACTAGTAACCTTTGGGTTCACAAGCTGGCACCTATCCACTGAGCCACCAGCCAGGGCTCTTAAATACTTCTGAGGCTCTAATTTATAATCGGTAACTGGAAATTATAGAGTTGCTTAAAGGGTCAAGTGAGACTATAATTCTAGTAACCACATAATAATTCATGGACGAGAATAAAGTGCCTACCTACCATGTGAACATTTTAAATAGACTGAACAGGTAATATGAGTTAACTTTTTAAAACCTTATCTCCCCTTTGAGGTTATTTGAATTTTACTTGATACTTTGGAAAGTGAGAGGTTTATTTTGTGCTTCTGGGAATGAATCTAAGGTTCTAGGGTGCTTCATGTAACTGGATTAGCTTGGCAACTGAAATTTTGGACTATCAAACACCATAAAGAAAACATTTAGTGAGCAGATCATAAAAGTAACGTAGCTGTGTGTGGTTGAATCAGACATGGATTTGATACTAAAGAAAATCACACCTGAAAAATGTTTTGCTTCCCCTTTCTGTGAATTTTTTGTTACAGCAGAGTGAGATTTTAGATAGAACATAATACATAGTTATATCTTTCTACACATTACTCAGCCATCCATCTAGCAGAATCAATGATGCAGAACTCATGTGATCTCTGGAGATAAATACAAGACACCATTCCTTCAAACATTTTTATGAGAATTAAACAAATCTAATTAGTTTTTGACTGTTTTCCCCACCTAATGTGGTTAGGATGGAGAGGACAGCTTCCCACAGGCAATCTTTGGTGAGAAGTGATAGGAGGAGCTGGACCAAACATAAGTTTTCTTGGTACGGAATCTTTAAGAAGAGCATGATCACTTCTGTGAACTCATCTCAGTTTTGAGGTATAGTTTAAGAAAGGGATTAACTTCTTTCTATAGGGGAGAAAATTGGAGCCCAGGTAGTTTCATTACCTGCTTAAGGGCTGGCAGCTTTAATTGATGGGTCAGGAATTGAACCCACATCCCCCACTTGCTGGGAAAAACTGCACAGAGCTAAACAGGAGGAACATTATAGATCTTGGGGGCATTATATGAATGCTTAGCAGGATTGGTGTTGGTAGCAAATGTCTGAGAAACACCTAATAAAAGATTAAATTATGTTGTTGTGGTGTAAGAAGGTGGAAAAGAGTTCCCCATTTTAAGAAGATTTTCATTTATAAGTTTAAAATTAGGAGACATCCTGGCTGGTGTGGCTCAGTTGGTTGGAGTGGTGTCCTGTAACCACAGGGTTGCAGGTTCATTCACCTGTCGGGGTGCGTACAATCCCTGGTTCGGGCCCATACAAGAAGCAGCCAATCAGTGCTTTTACTTATATGGATGCCTCTCTTTTAAAATCAGTGAAAAAATGTTCTTGGGTGAGGACAAAAAAATTTAAATAAAATTAGGAGACAAAACTATTATGGTCCTCAAAGAATATAACCAGATATAACTGGAAAAATTAGTTGTGGCTCATTTTCTGAGGTTCTAGGTTGACTGGTGCTTTGGGATAGAAGGAGGAGGAACCAGTGCAGTGGTCTTTAAACATTTGCGCTCCAGTAAAAAAAATTTGAAAGCCATGGACTGCCTTGTTAATATTTAAAATTTTGTCATTAAAAAAAAAAAAAAAAAGATTTTATTTATTATTTTCAGAGAGAAGAGTAGGGAGGGAGGAAGAAAAGGAGGGAAACATCAATGTATGGCTGCCTTTCACCTGCCTCCAGCTACAGACCTGGCTGGAGATCTGGCTTGCAACCTGGTTATGTGCCCTGACCGGGAATTGAACCAGTGACCTTTGGGTTCACAAGCCAGCACCAATCTACGGAGCCACCAGTTAGGGCTACGAACTACTTTTTAACAGGCAGATTTTTTACTGTTAATTATTCTCTTTGAAGTCTGTTATTACACTTTCCCACTAAATTTTATCCTTTTGTGTTATTATGTTTAAAATTTTATTTTTGATCACTCTATCATACTTTGGTGATGAAATTTACAGTGACAAGACTCAGTGGTTTTAAAAAAATATTCCTATGGTGATTATCAGTATACAGTTGATCATAATAATGTGTGAGTTATAAATTTTGATAAGCAATACTCAAGAAAAATACAATTTTATTGGAAGTTTATCTTTTAATATATTGGCGCTTTTCTTCTAGATCAGTGGATGAATATTCATTACGAAAAGATTTTAGCATTTTATTCTTTGAAATATGTACACTTTGAATTTTGTTTACTTAGGTAATTTGAAGATGATGAGAGTGTTAATAAAGCAGTGTCACTTAGTTCTTTCAACTTATGGCTTATACTCAAAATCATAATGATCTGTCACTTAAAATACTTTTAATGATATATCAGCTGACAGCCAATTTAGGTTCTTCTCTATTTTTATTTCAAGCAAATGCACTTAAGTTGCAGAAGAGAGACTAGGGCCGTACATATTTTCGCCACCAGTATTTCACCTGTGTCCTACCCAGACAGAGGTTCTTCCCTTCCCCAGGCAGTGTCTCAGAGTGAGATTTGTGAGGGATGAGCAGTGCACCTTGGTTTTGTAAAGTGGGAAAAGGGGAATTGGGAATGGGAAAAGGGGAATTGGGAATTGGAAAAGGGAAAGTGGGAAAGTTAAACCTGCTCTGTAGGGGCATTTGCAGGTAGATTTGTTTCAGGCAAGGGTGTTTAGAAAAGTTGATCCAGAAATTGATTTAACATTTATATACTTTTGAAAAGGTAACATCTCCATATTCTTTGGAAAGTCTCATGCACTTCTTAGAATTTACCTACCGTAATTTAAAGACTAGTGCTAGTAACCAGCATATTGCTGGCTCTTAATTAAAAAAAAACTTTTAAATCCCTGATGCATGTGTGTGTCCTTTAAACTTAGAACACTGCTGACTGGGGTAAACAGTTGTCTAGGGTAATGTCAAAGGTCTTCATTGCTTCTAAGCATCTGTTTATACATTGTTCTTTCCTGAGGATGAATCTTCATGATCCTAATTTTCTAAATTCTCCAGATGAGGATTAACACTAACTAACAGTTATGTAACATTTTTTCTTATACATCTTTTGGTAACCCTATTCACATTTATTAGTACTTTGGTAAAGCATATCTTAAATAGCACAGTATAAGGAATTACTTGCCATTTTGAGTAAATAATAGTCAGCCACAGATTACTTTTTTGCTTCTGGATTATTTCTTTTGGTATCATTACATAAAAATTAAAAACAATACAAGAGATATCAGATAAAATTCATACTGTTTCCTTTAACAGAAAATGAAACCAGAGAAATTACACCAGTTGTCCAAGGTCACAGAGTTGGTATTAGAATAGTACAACCTGGGTCTCCTAACTCCCATTATTATACCCCTTGCTACATCACACCTTTTGCTTCCTTTTGCTAAATTGCATTCCTCACCTCAATCCTATTTAATATTATTTCTCCTGGGGATTGACCAAGCTTTTGTTGACCCAGCATTATTTTTCAAATACAGAGGCATTTGCTTTTTCATTGAAGACTTTTCTCAAAACAAAAATACTTCCTATCCCCTAGCAAATACTTTGTGTGGCACAATGGGACACGGGGAAGCGAGCCTGGGGCCCTGGGGGAGGGGGGATATTAACAGGTCAGAGTGGAGGTGGATCGGCAGAGCGGGGGCTGGTGGGAGGTGGGAAGCTTACATCATTTCCCTGCAACTGGGCTCTGGCGAGGGTGTAAGGCCTCACTTTCCCCTTTGTAATAGTTTATCAGATTGACAGAGATTCGTAAAAGAAAGAAAAGGTATGGCAGGACGGATGCTTAACCCGTTCATAAATTTTCTATAAGTTGAATTTGTCCATAAGTAACTAGAAGCAGCCACGACTGTCTATGCCTGGCTCCCCCCCTCCCCCCCAGCTCAGTTCCCTTCTGCTCCGCCCCATCTCTGCTCTCTGCTGCTCAGATCAGCTTCCTGCTTCTCTTGAGCTGTTCTCCTATAAAGCTGGTCTGCTTTCACTGAAAGCGTTATATTCATAAGCCTCAGTCAGGCTTTGTACAAGTATTGTTGGTTTGGTTTTCTTTGGGGGACGAAGTGGGTGGGAAGAATTTTTTAAAACATAAAAGAAAGGGGCAGGCTGATGAAAAGGCAAAATCATCATGAATTTTGTTGTCACATCTTGCCGGTGTTACAACCAGCTCTGTAGACTGCCGCACTGAAAACATTTCTGTGAGAGGTATGTGTTTGAAAATGGAAAGGTGACTGTTGGCTGCGGAGCAAACTGTCCGCCCAGCAGCTGCTTAGATAGCTGTAAGGTCGGAATTCTTTCTAGTGTTTTGATAAGGCAAGGGCAGTTGTTACTTGAAACGTGGTACAGTTAACCAGCTATTGGTAAAGTGCTAGATATATGCTTAGTCCCCACATCAGGACTCCTGAAATGTTCGTTCAGGCTGAATATGTCTAGTCAAATCCACAATTTTATTCCATGCTCTCTTGGTGGTGGTTGTCTGTAAACAAGATGATGATCTTTAATACCGCTCTCATTATTTATGGATCACACAACAAAGATTAATGAGAGAGACTTCCAGTAGTCTAGAAGTTTCAGATTCATTAGGAGCTTTTCCACATGACAGATGGCAAAAGTAAAAGGAAATGGTTGATGATTTTACAGTACCCTAAAGTGAAAGTTTTAAAGTTTAGAGGGTGTGTTATGGCTAAGTGGAGAAATCTGGGCGGGGGGCACCAAGATTTAGAATCATAACCGCATTCGCTGGAGTGGATGCCTGAACTATATTATGGCCAGAAGGCTTTTTGAACACATATTTTTTTCAATGAAAATTAGGAAATATGAATAAATGTTTCTATTCAGTGGTCAAAAGAATAGGATTTAGAATAAAAATGTAACCAACACCAAAGGAAAAGCGAAGAACTTTATATTGATTATGAAATACTCAGGCTATTTTGTAATAAAAAGTTTCAGAGAATATTTAAAGTAGGAAAATGTAACAATTTTGTCTTGTAATTTGGAAAAGCTAGTGTGACAGAGACCTTTCAAACTACAAAATAGTTTCTACTTGATTTTAAGAATTATTTTATCATGTAAGAAACTTGAGAATTCTTGAATGTTACCATGTTTTAAACTTATTTGACAAAACTTTGGAATTAAATTGTTTATCAACATATAAACGTGTCCATTCCCACAAAGATAGTAGTAGTCCTTAAGCTGTTGAAAGCTCTTATTCATGATTAGAAAAAGCTAGTGATCAATTAACCTAAATCTTTCCCTTTAACAGATTGTGCCATTTAAACGTCATTTCTTCTCAGATATGAACAAGGAGCGCTAATGTTCATGATCACAGAGGATAACGTTAATAAGTTACAAATACTAAAGTTTCTAGAACAAAAGATCTGGGAAGTAAATCTAATGCAGGCTTCTGAGAACGAATCCTCACGCCACTGCACAGACAGGTGGCTGTCCTGATTGTATCAATTTGATCATTCTCAAGTGCACATTAGAAACCCTTGGAGAACTTCTTTCGTGTTTTTTTCCTTTTTTTGTTTTTCCCCTACTACCAAATGTATATATTTTTATTTATTTTTACATTATTATTATTTTTTAATTGTATTGTTTCCATTACCATTTATTCCCCTACCGTTGTCCAGGCCCTGCCCCAGAGATTCTAATTTAATTAGTTGGGGGAGAGGTGTGAGGGCCTGGGCATTGATAGTCTTAAAACCATTCCCTGGTGTTTCTAATGTGCAGCCAGAGTGACTAGTTGTTTGCATTTTCCTAAAAATTCCTCAGTGGTGAAGCAGCCCATTCTGTTTCGGGTACCACTTGGATCAACATCAAATATGCTTTAGTATGTTTCCTCTTAGGTCTCTGATCAACACCGAATCAGCTTTGGTGTGTGTTCTCTTAGGCCTGAACTTGGTCACTTGCAGCTCATCAGATATTTCCTGTCTCTTCCCCAACACTTAGCTTTTCCAGCCTAAACATTCCTAGTTTCTTCAGTCTTCAAGACTGGCTTTCTTGGTTCTTTCCCATTCTTGCCTCTCTCTGTAATGGAATTGCTCTTCTTTGTCAATGTCATTCTTCAGTAGGATGTCCTGGTGACTGAATCCATTATTCTAGATGTGTGGTGCCCAGCACAGGATGCAGAGTACAGTAAAACTAATTCTCTTGTCTGGACACTGCACTCCTGTTATTGGTGGCAAACGTTACACTAGCTTCTTTGGCAGCCATGTCACACTGTTGACTCATGGAGAGTTCGAACTTGGCTCAAGCTCTTAGTTCTTTTTCACATGAACTATGCTCTGACTCCATGCGTGTAGTTTTTTGTTTTGTTTTTTTTTTACTGCAGTTCCAGATTTACATTTACGCTTGTGAAGTATAAGAGGAAAATCCAATGATGCATTTATTCCACACAAGGAAAAGGATGTAGCCAAACTGAATGTCAAAAGTTTGTTATGTGCATAAATAACAAGTTTAATGAGTGATCTTGACCATTCATTTGAATCCACAGTTCAATTTAATCTGTTAGTTCGGTCTGTTTTCCAGTATTCCTTCTTATTTATTATTCAAAGTTAAGAACCCATTTGACTGTACAGCCTGTGTTAATGTTTGTAATCAGTATGTAGTGGAGGAAAAAATAATTTTCCTTTTGCCTATTAGACCATCCAGAAGAACTTAAGATTCTTCTGGATGGTCTAATAGTAAAATTGACATGAGGCAAATTAACAGGAGAAAATAACCAGGTTTATTACATATTACATATGGGGGCTCCAGGAGAATATGGCATCCAGGGACAAATTGGGCAGTTGAAGCTTAATATGCCATTTTGGACTAAGGACAGGGAGGCAGTGGTCTAGGGGAGTTTGACAGACCTTATATAAGGTGATAGGTAGCTCCCTTCTTTAAGCAGGTTTTTCTATTTAAATTTCTTTAGGCAGGAAAGAGGGAGGTAAAAGACTATTTTTGAGTCTTTTGTTTCTTAAAAATAACTAGCTTAAAATAACCAGTATCCCCAAAAGGCATATTTTGGGGTTGCACACTCTGCTCCCCTTCAAATACTATGTCAAATGACTTTCCAGTATCAAAATATATTCTATCCATGGTATTCTCCTGAACTATTTGTGTAGTATCTTTATTTTTAAAGGCACTCTGTTGAATTTGTCATGGCATTCTTGTTTAACGAGAGAAATAAAAGACAAGACTTTTGCAGATGAGTAGGCGAACTTGTCTAGGACCATACAGTTCACTCCATCAAGGCCAGGACCCACTTCCAGCTCTGCTGACACTCCCTGCAGTGCCCTGTGGATCAAACCACAAGTGCTAATTCCATTTGTTATTTAGGATAGATTTTAAAGAAAACGGAAAGGAAATAAAGCCTCCACTGTCTCTCTTGAGATATTTAATGTTTAATTCCTTACAATATAGCCCAGTCAACTTTGGATTTGTTTTTCATTTAATATTCTGCCCAGGGCCATAAGAGAGAAGTAAATGACTAGCCAGTATTATTACCAAGTTAACTGCAGAGAACAGTATTCTTAGGAGTTGGGCATCCTGACTCCCTTTGGAAAGTTATCCACCTACCCTGCCACCCCCTACCACCTCACACATGGTTGATAGTAGTATCACTTTTCTTATAAGGAATTATACCATGGGAAAGTTGTATATGTTAAGAGAGAGGTATATCTGGGCAGTTTTCTAACTTTGCAGAAGAAGAAATGGAGATTTAGGCAGAAAAGGCTTCCTGTATCCGTAATGCTTAAGAGTGCATTTAGTATATATATATATATATATATATTTAAGCATGCTTAGTATATAAAACATACTTAGTAAATAATGGGATATTGCTCAGCTTTCTTCAATATTGTTTTCTTCATCATGTGGGAATTAGATTTACCTTTCTTTTCCCCCAGATTTGCCTTTGGGCACTCATTTCCTTAAAAGTGTTGAAATAGAACAGATTTTTCAAGAATGCCTATTAGTTAACAATAAAAAAAGAACCCAAAAGAAAGAAAGAAAAACTTTTGTGATAAAATAAAAGCTCAGGTAACCAAGTTTATTTTTCCAACTTTTGACTTACAGGAAAATAAGCCCCTTTCCTCCCCTTTAAAAACTGATTTAAAACAATTTAGTTAAAAAAAGAACAAGAAGAGCATTAAAAAATGAATAGCCTGGGGCCAGCCTGTATTCATCCAGCCCATGACCACATCTTCATTAGGGTCCAATAAAAACTGATGCTCACAACAAGGCTGAGCCTAATGTATGATAAGCCCTGCAGTCACCAGTGATTTTATTATGTTCACTATACTGCACTTGCTAAAGTCACAAAGTATACCTTAATACATTTGGAAAGGTTTTCAATAGTAGTGGTTGAAACAAGAAGCCTTTATAAGTAAATTCAGTCAATCAGACTAAGCTGTTTTCTAGCCTTATGGTCAATACAGGGTTGACTGTATGTCCGCCTTTGTAGTTGGGGAACACTTGTTTTTATTAACCTGAGCCTGCTAGATCCATGTAATGCCCTGTGAAGCTGCATTTTTATTTATTTATTTATTAATATTTTATTTATTATTTTTAGAGAGAGGGGAAGGGAGAGAGGCAGAGAGGGAGAGAGACATCAGTATATGGTTGCCTTTCATCTGCCACCAGCTATGGACCTGGCTGGAGACCTGGCTTGCAACCTGGTTATGTGCTCTGGCTGGGAATTAACTGAACCAGCGACGTTTGGGTTTGCAGGCCAATGTCTTATCCACTGAGCCACCAGCCATGGGCCCTGAAGCTGCATTTTTAGAACATCTTTTGCTCCTTTTGCCCCAGTAGTCCCAAGTGTCTTATTTTCCAAGCATATATAAATTACTTTAATAGTGGTTATATTTTTACATGGCTATTGCTCTTAACTCATATCCTGAAATTCATTATTGTAACCCCTTCATTATTTTTATGCTTGAAAATGATGCTTTTAACAGAAGATGAGGAGTAAATATTCACAGAACTATAAACCATGTAAACATTAACCGTATAAAAGACTACAGTTTGAGGTCCTGGCCAGGTAGCTCGGTTGGTTAGAGTATTGTTTCAGTATGCCAAGATTGTGAGTTCGATCTCTAGTTAGGGTACAAACAAGAAGCAACCAATGAAAGCATGGAAATAAGTGTGTATTTCCAAAAAATTGATGTGTATTTTTTCTCCCTCCTTCTTCAAGTCAATAAAAAAACAACTTAAGAAGGGATACAGTTTGGAAACTGTAGTGTGATAGTTTAAGGTATGGTTATTACTGAAATTAGTTAATTCTTGGGTATTAGTACAAAGTATCCATATTTAATTTGAAAACAGAGATGGGATATTAAGCAAAAACATGGGTTGGGAAGTACAGAGTCATTGCAAATACTTCTTGTAGAATATTAGAATGTAAAAACCTCAGGCCCTGGCTGGCTGCTCAGTGGATAGGCCCTGGCCTGCGAACCCAGAGGTCACTGGTTTGATTCCCCCGCCAGGGCACATAACCAATTTGCAAGCCAGGTCTCCAGCCAGGTCTGTAGTTGGAGGCAGGTGAAAGGCAACCACACATTGATGTCTCTCCCTCTCTGCCCCTCTCCCTACCCCACTGTCTAAAAATAATAAATGAAATCTTAACAAGTAAAAGTAAAACCTCAAAACCTAACCTTTCTAAATTATTATATGGAGAGTTCTGAGAGATGTATTCTCTAAAGCTTCAGCCAAATTATTGTTTCACATGGCACACCTCAGTAGTCATATTTCTGTTTGTTACTGTTGTTACTGTTTTTATTATTATTTAGAATTGGGTGGAGCTCATCAAACTTGAGGAAAAGTGCTGGGTAACTGAACTTTTGTGTCAGTTTTTGGTATTTAGTTATGAAGCATGTGTTTTTTTACACAGTGAACTTAACCTCTAAAAATTGTGTGTGTGTGTGTGTGTGTGTGTGTGTGAAGTCCTTGAGGTCTATATAACATGATAAAGAATTGCAAGAAAATAGTGTACTGGTTGCTGAAATATTCATAATAAATAAGTCTAAGTCCACTCAGGCTGCTCTTAACAAAATGCCACAGATTGGATGGCTTATAAACAATAGTTATTTCTCATAGTTCCTGGAGGCTGGAAACCGGAGATCATGGTGCCAGCATGGCCAGGTGAGGGCTGTCTTCTGGGTCACAGGCTTCTTATATCTTCATATGGCCCAGAGGGTTAACGGTATTCTCAAAAGCACTAATTTCTATGCTGTACACCTGAAACTAATACAAAATAATATTGAATGTAAACTGTAATTGAAAAAAAATTAAAATGAAAAAATAAAGTGCTCTTAAATGGTAGCCCTAAAAAAAATAAAAGCACCAGTCCCGGTCATGAGGGCTTCACCTTTGTGTCCTAAGCACCTCCCAAAGGCTCCACCTAATACCATCACATTGGACATTAATATTTTAACACAGGAATTGGGGGGATTCAGACCATAGTATTCTACCCCAAGATCCCAAAATTTGTCTTCATATGCAGAATACATTCATTCCATCCCAGTTGCCCTCTAAAATCACATCAGATGTTATCTACATCAGATATAGGTGAGACTGAAAGTATGATTCAAACAAGTTATGGGCTTCCAAAATATAATGATAAAACAGTCAGAATGAAATTCATTCAAAAAGAAATGGGAAAGAAGGGGGTGTAATAGACCCTAAGCAAGTCAGAACCCAATAGGGCAAATGACACCAAATCTTAAAGCTAGAGATGTTCTGCTCACCAGACCCACTGGGACAGGAGGCCCACCTTCTGGATACACTTGTGCCCTGCCCCCGTTGCTTTGTTGGCACAGCCCGCAGTGAAACTCACCCAGGCTGGAATGGCATGTCTGTGACTTTATTGATTTGGGATTCCCTGGTGCTTTCAGCCTTTTTTGCTACATCTCTGTGGGGCATTGCCCTAGTGGGGAGTCTCTGTGGTAACCTCACCCTTACAATGTCCTTCTGCCTCTGTAGCTCCAGGTAGCTCCTTCCTTTGAAATCTAGATGGAGGTAGCCTCTCCCAGACTGGCTTCCGTGGTTTTGAAAACTGGGTGATACCCTGCCTCCTTTTGAAAGCAAGGAGGAAGCCCCAACGATCTCTGAATTGATCTTAGGGGCCCTTCTCTTATCTTGAAGAATATCAGTTTCCCAGTAGAATACCTCTGTGGTCCCATTCTATACAGTATATTCTAAGAAGTCTGATAACCAACCTTCATTTAATCTTGTTTCCTTTCCCTTCAGTTCAGATTGGCTGTTTTCCTGCTGAGGTGGCTGAATAAATTCTGTCTTCACATCCACACTAATATTTATATCCAAAGGTCTCTTGGTCATCATACCCTTAGTGTCCTCTTTCAATACATCATTATAATATAGAGAAGTCTAGAATTTTCCAATTAAAATTTTTTCCTTTTGATTAAAATTCTATTTTAAATAATTTTTTCTTGAATTTTTCTATAAGCATTCAAAAGAAGCAAGCTACACCTTAAACACTTTGCTTAGAAAAGGGTCTGCCAGATTTCCAATTTCATTACTCCTACTTTCACACATTCTGTTTTTCACAAAGTACTAGGACATGTAGAGTCAGCCACATTCTTTGCTACTTTATAAGAGGGATGACCTTTACCTCAGTTTTCACCATCATGTTCTTCATTTGCGATATCTCATCCCGGTGGCCCTTACTGTTCATATTTCTATTAGTATTCTGTTCATGACCAGTTAGTGTTTTCTCTGGGATGACGGAGGCTTTCTCTACCACTATTCTTCTCAACCTTCAAGAGGGTTGCTTTTAATGGTGTGTTCCCAGTAATGTAGGCTTTTTTTTTATCATGCACTCCAAAACTCAGCCTCTACTTGTTACCCAGTTCCAAAGCCACTTTACATTTTTAGGTATTTGTTGTAGCAGTGCCACACTTTCAGCACCAACTTTCTGACAACAAATACTGATTTCTCATAGCTCTAAAGACTGGAAATCTGAGATCACAGTCATAGTTTGATTATGAATGACATGGCCTCTTACCAGGAGAATTACTATCACTGTTAAGCTCCAGTGAAAATGGATGTTGGAGGTCCTTAGCAAATAGGCACAAGTTAACCTAGATAAAACACCAAGCCAAATATGTATGACTTATCCATTGAAGTATACTCTATTTATTTATACCTTCTAAATCTTTGCATAAACCTTAAAATTATTTGATTATTTTTATTAAAATACTTTAATTAGATTTATTTAAAGATGTATGAAGTCAGTCCAGAAGGTACCCAACCATATAATATGAAAAATAGAGACATTCATTGAAGAAGAGCCAAGAAAGGACAATAGCGCCTCAGTCCCCTTGGAAGTAAGCACCTAGGACCACACAGAGTTCTCCCAGTTGCCGAAAGCTGCCTCATTGTATTTTCCCAAATCTCATTGATGGTCTCTTTCCTTTCAAAGGTGATTATAGTTTTGGAAAAAGGCAGAAGTTGCAGGGTGCCAAATCTGGGCTGTATGGGGGCTTATTAACCTGGGTGGTCACATTGTCATGATGAAGCTACCAGTCACCTGTTTCCCATATCTGCAGCCTTCTGAATCATCAGCAGGGGAATGTTCAACCTTAATGCAAAGTTTGATGCAGATTCGTTTCTCTTCTCACTCAGTCATTTTGAATGGGATGGCCACACAGTATACATGCTTCCTCAGTGGTGTCTACCACCCCCATTGACTAGTACAGCAAAGTCGTCCTTGTTCACGCATGCTCGTTCCAGTCCACTCTCCTTGGGTGTCAGGTAACATCAGTGTCGCAGGAACCATCTTCATTGTATTAACAGTGGTTGAGCTTTTTCTGGATAGATCTTGTATAGGTAGCCTTATTTTTATTTAACAAGGAACCTATCCCTAGTCTGGGGGCTCAGGAAAACCCATCTTGGAGAAAGTGATGGGTTAGATAAGATGTGACTAGTAGATTCATAGGTAGATTGGGCTGGGAGTGGTAGGAGGAAGTGCAAAAGGCCTGAGGTGAGAAAGCAGGATGCCTAGAAAGAATCTATTATGACTGGAGTTTAGAAAAGAGCAAAAAGGATGGTATGATGCAGGCGGAAACCAGAATATGTGAAATTTCGTGTGCTTTGATGAGGTTATGGTGAGCATAGTGGGTAACATTGAAAACTTTTAAGCTAGGGTATGGGGTGTTGGGGTGTTTAGATTTGTATTTTGTAAAGATCAGTCAAGTTGTGACAGGAGGGATACATTGGAGGGAGGCATAAATGAGGAGGAAGAAATCATTTAAGAGATTGTTATAGTGGTAGGTTGGGCCAGGTGGTGGCAGTAGGGATTTAGGAACTTGAATTAAAGGTGTTTGACTAGATGTGTAGAGTAAGGCAAGGGGAAACCACACACTAGCCTTAGCATCTTGTGAATTGGACAGTATAGTGACACCATCAAAACACAGAAAGCCCCAAGAGCTGGAGGCTACAGGGAAAGATGATGCATTTACATGTACATAGATTGAGCTTGATGTGCCTCTGAGATACCTAGACTGAGTTTTCAGGTATCAGTAAAGTATATCTGGGTTTTAGAGGAGAGGATGGTCCGAAATACAAACTTGACGATCATTGGCATATGGTAATTGAAGCTTCCAGAATGAATGATACCAGCTAAGGAGTGTCCAGTGAAAGTAAATGCTGACTTGGTAACCTTAACCCAAGGCCCTGCAAAGGAGACACTGTCCACCCAAGGAATGAGAAACATGAGAAAACACAGTACTAACCTGCTTTTTGTTTATGGGTTTTTAAAAATCAGTATTGCTTTACAGATTTTTTTCATTAAAGGTTTTATTTGGAAGTAATTATGGATTCACATGTAGTTATCAGAAATAATACGGAGAGATATGTACCCTTTATCTATGTTCTCCCAGTGGTACCTTCTTGCAAAAACTATGGCACAGTGTCACAACCAGAGAACTACCATATATACAGTCAATATGCGGAACATTTCTCTTACCTAGAGAATCCCTCATGTTACCCTTTTTATAGCCATATCCAGTTCCCTCTTGTCCCCACCCCTTTATAACTCCTTATAACCACTAATCTGGTCTTCATTTTAATAATTTTGTTGATTCAAGAGTTTTATAGAAAGTCATATAATACATAGTCTTTTGAAATTGTCTTTTTTTTTCATTCAGCATAATTATTTAGAGATTCATGTAACTTGTTATATCAGTAGCTTTTTACTCTTAATAGTATTCTATAGTGTTGGAGGTATAAGTTTATTTAACCACATGTTAAAATTCATCTGAGTTGTTTCCAGTTTGGGGCTATTATGAATAAAGCTGCTATGAAACATTATTGCACATGTTTTCACATGAATTAGTGGAGTCATAATGAAAATTGTTCAAGTTTTACTGTTGCATTTTGAAAGTGTTTTACATATGGGATGGGGTAAAAGTAGGTTTACAGATTGTATGGAAAATAATAAAATAAATAATAATACAAAAGTAAATTCTGTGTTTTGTGTATTCACAACTGGAAACCTACTTTAGCCCCACACTGTATATCTTAAATACTAATCCTTTGTAAGCTATATATTTAAAATGTATTTTCTTCCAGTCTTGTAGCTTATCTTTTTACCTTCTTTATAGGGTTTTTAGCAGAGCAAAAGTTTAAAATTTTGATGGATTTCACTTTATCAATATTTCCTTTTATGTTATGATTGGGTTTTTGGTGTCAGGTCCAAGAATTTTTAACCTAGCCCTAAATTCTGAAGATTTTCTTGTACATTTCCCCCCCTGAAAGTCTTATAGTTTTGTCTTTAAAACTTCAGTCTATGATTTGTTGTGAGTTAGTTTTTATATATGATGTGAGTCTTAGGTCAAAGTCTTTATTTCGCCTATGGATGTTCTATTGTTCTTGGCACCATTAGTTTGAAATTGTCTATTCTTGCTCCTCAGTCAAAAATTAGGTAGGCATTGTTTATATGGATTTATTTCTAGGTTCTCCGTTTTGTTTCATCTGTCTATGAGTCTGCTCTTCCACCAATATCATACATTTTTGATTATTGTATAGCTGTATAATAAACGCTGCAATCAGCTAGATTGATTCCTCACCCTTCGTTCTTTTCCAAAACTTTTGAGCTCTTCTGTTCCTTTGCTTTCCCATACTGTCTTGCCTGTATTTACTGTATCTCCAAAAATCTTTCTTGGATGTTTTTTAAGAATTCTTTTAGCTCTGGCTGGTGTGGTTCAGTTGGTTAGAGCATTGTCCTGTAAACCAAAAGGTAGAAGTTTGATTCCTGCCCAGGGCACATGCCTAGGTTGCATGTTCATCCCTGGTTCATCCCTGGAGCACATAGGAAGGCAACTGATGTTTCTCTCTCTTATCCATGTTTCCCCTCTCTCTCCCTCCCTTTCCTTCTCTCTAACATCAATAAGCATATCCTCAGGTGAGGATTAAAAAAAATTGTGTTAAATCTGTATATCAATTTTGGGAAAATTGACATTTTTAAAAAATATTTAGTTTTCTGGTTCTTTTACACAGTATATATATATGTCTTTTATTTAAAACTTAACATTTTTTTCATCAGTATTTTTAGTTTTCAGCATACATGTGTTGGACTTATTTTGTTAGATTTATAATAAACTTTTGTTTTTTAACCATTGTAAATGATAATGTATTTTTATTTTGGTGTCTCTGTTCATTTCTAGTATATAAAATTTTTAATTTTGATGTCCATATATTCATATATAAAAATATAATATTTTTAACTTTATATAGTCTTGTACCCATTTAAAAAGTTTTTAAAAATACTTTTTCTGAATCTATGCTATGATCAGATGATTTTTCTTCTTTTTCCTATTAATATGGTATGTTATATTAATTGATTTTGAATATTAAACCATACTTGCACTCCTAAAGTAAATCCCTGGTTAGATTGTATAATTTGTCTTATACATTTCTGAATTTTGTTTGCTAATATATTGTTAGGGATTCTTGCATCTGTACTAATGAGGAATATTGGTGTGGGTTGTATAGCTTTCCTTTGGTACTATCTTTGTCTACTTTTGGTATCAAGGTAATACCAAAATAACTTTTCTGTTTTTACTTTCTTTGATTTCTTTTCTCTATTATTTTCTTAATTTCTGCTTATTTGGGTTTACTTTTATCTTTTGTCAGGTTCTTAAGGTGGCAGTTTAAATTATTGACTTGTAAGAGTCTCTCTTTCAAAGGAAAGAGTGCTACACATTCCCCACTAAGCACTACTTTTTCTGTGTCCCATAAATTTTGTTTTTCTGCTCTAAGACCTAACTTTCTGCTTGGTGACTGACAGTGACACCATGTTCTTTGATTTTCTTTCTAGGTGCTATTTTGGTCTTGGTTTTATATATACAATAGAGCAGGAAGCATATTGAGTGGGATTACACTTTTTTAAGTCATTTTAAATTCTGATGCTGCTTAGTTAATTTTACTGGACTTCAGTGAAAAGGATCAAATGCCCTTTAAATTAGAAAATTAATATATTTCATCTCATGAATTTTTTTGTAAATCATAGCAATTTGTTTTTCTTAAAAAAAAAAAAACTTGGGCTTTAATTAATCTTTTTAACTTTTTAGGTTAACTGGCAATAAAATCAGCTTTTTGCTTATAGTTCTATGAACTTTAAAAGATGAATAAGTTTTGTGTATGCTTTATTGTTAAAATTTAGAAAGTTCCATCACCCTCCAAAATATCATTATGGTATTTGTAGTCACACCTAACTTCCAAACCATGGCAACCATTGTCTGTTTTTGTTTTGTTTTTTTAACTTTTTTTATTCATTATTTGTAGACAGAAGGGCAGGGAGGGGGAGAAAGAAAGGGAGAGAAACAATCAATGCATGGTTGCCTTTCACCTGCCTCCAGCTATGGACCTGGCTTGCAACCTGGTTATGTGCCCTGGCTGGGGAATCAAACCAGCGGCCTTTGGGTTCACAGGCCGGCACCTTATCCACTGTGCTACCATCTAGGGCCTCATTGTTTGTTCTTTATTACTGTAGTTTTGTCCTTTGGAGCATCTAATGTGAATGGAATTATATGTTATGTAATTTTTTTAAAATATTTTATTTATTATTTTTAGAGAGAGGGAAAGGGAAAGAGGGAGAGAGGAAAAGAGATATCAGTGTATGGTTGCCTTTCACCTGCTTCCAGCTACAGACCTGGCTGGAGACCTGGCTGGCAATCTGATTATGTGCCCTGGCTGGGAATTGAACAGCAACCTTTGGGTTCTCAGACTGGAGCTTTATCCACTGTGCCACCAGCCGGGGCTGCTATGTAATTTTTTGAGACTCATTTTTTTTTCACTTCCTATATAATACCTGAGATTCATCCAAGTTGTTGCTTCTATTAATAGGTCATTCTTATTTTTCTGCAGAGTAGGCACTTATATATATCATAATATATGTAACATATATCATATATATACATATGTTATATGTTACACATACACGTTACACACATATATATATATATATATATATATATATATATATATATATACCATATTACATGCACCATTTCAGTTGTTTAGCCATTGTGTTCTTTTCATTTTATGGCAAATATAAATAAAGCCATTATAAACATTTGAATACAAACTTATGTTGAGCATGTTTTGATTTCTCCCAAGTTAATATCTAGGAGTGGGATTGCATGATTATCTCATAAGTGCATGTTAAATAAGAAAGCTACACCACCCTTAAGTCCTATTTTCTCATCCTTTTAAAGGATTATTTGCCTTACTTGTTGGAACATTTTTATAAAACTTCTCTAAAATTTTTGTCAGATAATGCTGACATCTACATCATTTTAGGGTTCATATCTGTTCTTTTTTTGCTATGCAAGTAGAAATTTTTGCCTATTTTTAAATATTTTATTCATTATTTTTAGAGAGAGGGGAAGGGAGGAAAGAAGAAATGGAGAGAAACATCAATGTATGGTTGCCTTTCACCTGCCTCCAGCTCTGGACCTGGCTGGAAATTTGGCTTGCACCCTGGTTATGTATCATGACTGGGTATCAAACCAGCGACCTTTGGGTTCACAGGCCCATGCCTTCCCACTGGCCCTGTTTCTTTATATGCTGATTAATTTTGGATTTTATCCTGGACATTTTATTTTGAGACTCTTGTCTTTTCTAAATCCTATGGGAAAAAAATTGGCATTTTAGTTTAAGTAGGCAATTGGTTCAGTTAAGTCCAAGATTCAAGTTTCACCCAGCTCTCTGTGAATTGTTTTCTATTATCAGTTCAGTTTTCAAAGGCTATTCAGTGTTACTTGGAGTTGTTTTCTCACATCTTTGCCACCCAGTGGCCAAACTGGGAATTGAGCAGTACTGTAGCTAATAGTTCAGTTCCATTCTCCAGGTCTCTGTATGATGTTTAAGATCAGATGCATGCATGTATAGCTTGGCTGGAGACCAAGAGTTCATAAGGACTACTCTGCCATCTCCCACTTCCATTTTGTTTCCCTGATTGGAAAGCTGAGGCTGTGGCAATGCTCTACTATATAGTTCCCATGCCTATGGATACAGGTGGGAAGATAAAGAGAATAAAAGCAAAGGGGTTTTGTCCCATCCTTTTGGAACCAGTGTTCCTCCAATCAGAAGAAACGAAGTTTCCCCTTGCTCAGAGCTTTTGCTTCTGTGGGCTTCTGTTTTTGTTACCACCCTTTGCTACCACAGAAATGCTCGAGGCCCAGCACATAAGAGAATGGAGAAAATAGCACTTCAAATTTGTTGTTATTCTATTTTCCTGCTTCTGAAATAGTTGCAACATGCATTTCTGCCCAGGTTTTATGGCTACATTTAGTGGGTTAGACAAGATGGAGTATATTTATTCCTTCTCACCCAGACTGGAGCCCATTGGCCTAGCTTTAGTGTTGAACTAATTAATGGGAAGAACAGAGGTTTTGAGGAGGCTGAAAATCAATTTGGGGGCCCTCTAAAAGGAAAGGAATAAAAGTTACGAACACAGAATTAGGCATGTGTCTTGGGTGAGGCTGTGAAAGTAAAGGACCGTAAAGCTTAAGTTTCATTGGCTTTAATAAAAACTTGCTTATGAGGAAAAGATAAAGCATAAATGAAAATTGATTATGGGCAGGGCACCGTGCAGGATGTTTTTATTTAATGTTCATAAAAATAAAAATGCATTTTTTTATCCCCATTTTACAGATGAGAAAAACAGGTTGAGAATAGTTACATCATGGAAAATATAAGGGGCTTGATAACTCATATATCCTAATTCCATATATTCTAATTCTTTCTACTATCTATAGTACTTTATAAAATAAGTAAATTGGAGCTTGAGACTCAGTATAGGCTCCTGGCTATTAAAGCACGGGCTCAGAAACCAGACTGCTGTGGTTCAAATGTGGCTCTGTTATTATGTGTGACCTTGAAAAACTTCCTTAACTTTCCCTTATCTGTGAAATGGGGATAATAGAACCTACTTCATAGGGTGGTTATGAAGCTTAAGTGGTTAATATAAAGCATTTAGAATAGGGTTTGGCATATAGTAAGGGCTCTTTATTTGCCATGTACACCTATGCATTTAAATAAACTAAGTCAAATTTTATTTGCTGTGTTAACACCCTTCTTGGGCTACAAAGACAGGTTACAGGAAAGGGGGATTTTCACTTACTTACACACAAGTCATATTACAGATTTGGACTGCAGGCTGAGACATGGCCATTGGTAAAATCATTTATTTTCTTTCAAGAATTAAAGGATTTTATTTTATTTTTTAATTTAGGAATGTTAAGCTGTTTAACAAGCAAAGGTAGAAGAAATGTTTTATATGGTTGATTGGATTATTTCTGGACTATTTAGGTTTAATATTTTAGGGAAATGGCCAAAAAACAAAACAAAACAAAAGAAAAAAAATAGGTTAAGTATTCAACAAAAGAAGATGAAAACTACACCTCTTTCTAGAAATACTTAGTCTTAAACATTCACAAATGGAGACAGTAATAATGTCAACCTGTATTGTCTATTCAAGTATAATAAATTGACATGAAACTTAAAAATATAAACATTATCTGCCAGTTTTTGAGGGTCAGGAATTTGGGAGTGGCCTAGCAGGGTGACTGGCTGCATTCACATTGGGGGCTTGGGCTGCATTCATGTGAAGCTTGACTGGAACTGAAGGGTAACTTCTAGATGGTTCACTCACATGCCTGGCAAAATTGTTTCTGGCTGGCAGGTGGGCTTACGAAGATCCCGGCCACATGGACCTTTTCATAGGAATACTTGAGTGTTTCCATGACATTGCAGCTGCCATCTATCAGAGCAAGCAGTCTAAAAGAGATCAAGGAAATCATAGTGCATTTTATGTGTAACCTCAGAAGTCTCTGTCATTTCTGCAGTATCCTATTAGCTACACAGGTCATCCATATTCTGTATGGGAGGGGACTACCAAGAGGTGGAAATCACTAGGGGCCATCTTGAAAACTGGCTACCACCTTACCTCACAGGATTCCTCTAATAGTTAAATGAGATTTACTTCAGTGAAGCTTCTGGAATACCTGTTTGATTAGCATGTTTTAAATTCATGCTCCTGGTCAGTAGAAATCAGTTTCTCATTTCCCAGATGGAGAGAGGGAGGTTTATATGTCTCTTCTAGAAATGAGATTTAGGTGTCAAGGGATAGTAGCAATTAGAGTTTGAGGCAGGAATATTGATAGATTATATAAGTAACAGTTTTGCTTCACAGTGAACTCAATTATATCTCCACCTGGCACATGATCATTAAGAAGGATAATGTTTCTAGTCTGATACATTTTTGTGTGTTTCGAATATCATTTAAACTCTACTATCTCTAAGGTTAAAAAGGTTCAAATATTTTGTTTTTAGGTAGACTATATTTTACTGTTGGTAGTGATAGAAGTATAGCTTATTATGAAAAGGACACTTACTAAGTTATTTAAAATGATTCATAACAAGAATGTACAATTATTCGGTTTATGAAAAATAAAGAGAACGCAATGTTTTTTCTTTCAATAGCACTATGTAAATAGTGTGCCACTAGGGGGCTCCATATTATAACAAATTAAAGTCATAAGTGGTTACTAACAGTTTTTAACAGTACATAAAGATATAAAGAGCTCCATATGTTTTGGTAAAAGATACTGAATTAAATTGTTGCTGAGTATAAATGAAAATTGTGTGTATATGCAAATAAAGTGTATTTGACATGTATTTGCTTTCTCCTTTATTCTTATATTTAAGAATAAAACATATCACCTGCCTTCTTCATAAATAAAATATCTCCCAGCTCAAGTGTCAAAATATAAAATTAGTCACTGAAAGTACCTCAATGAAAAAGGAGGTTTAGAGAGAGCCATTAAATTTTTTTCTTATTTCTGTCCTATATGTACTATTTTTATATGAGAAAATTTCTTGTCTTAAGGTTCATGGAGGTTATTTCCATTTAGTGTAACAAAATCTTCAGTTGTTGCTATGAATGCTATGACATATAATAAAACTCACAGAATACTAGGATATATTTTGAAATTGACCTAAAAATAAAAGTAGAGGTGATGTCAAATATAGTTGTCAAGCACTGATTATAGTAGGGTCTTTTGTTTGGTCTAGATGTGTAGTTTACATTGTTTTGCTCTAAAAACTTAGTGTCAGGGCTTGTTTTCCAGTATCAGAGTAAAATGGGAACTTCCGTAATTGAGAAATGAGAAACTCTTGTAAACGCCATCAGTACTAAAGGAAGAATCTTTTTATCTAGAAAAATGCTAGATAGAAAACTACTGTGATCCTGAAAAAGAGCATTTTTATCTATTTCCTTGATCTTTCCTACTTGAGAAAAACTTTTGATTTCTTCATAATTGTTAAGTGTTTACTTTTTAAATGTTTGATCTTAGTTCCATGGAAGGTTGCAATTTCTAGGGTATTTAAACATATCTCCCCCCTCCCCCCAATAAAATATGGGTTTCTTTGTACTAAGCTTACTGAGCTGAGGCTCACAGTGTTCTGTGGGTGATCTGAGTGGTGAAGTTCCAGTTTTTCACTCACTTTGTCCCTTACTTAGCACCTTCTTTTCAACAAAGGAAGCTGTAATGCAAATTGCTGAGGAGGAAACAAACCAAAACTGAAAGGAAACAAAGTGAAAAACAACTTTTATGCCTTTCATTTGAAAACTATTCAGAGTGTATGAATATATGTTTCTACTTATTTCTATATATAAGAACCAACTATTAATATAGGGGCTAAGATAAGAAAACATCATGAAAGAGGTTCAGAGAGATTAAATATTTAAGTTAGTACTGATTATGCATATGATGTTGAGTAGAATTATGGAATGTCTTTTTTTTTTTTTTTTCTATTTAAGCCAGTATCAAGTAAATTAAGCAATCTCACAGAAAGTAAGTCTTCCCTTATTACCACCACCACCTATTTCATCCATCACCCATTCACACTATCCTGTTGTGATGTCCACGAACCCTTTTTCCTTGATTTCCCCATCCCCTAGCGATTCTTAACACTTAATTTTCTATCACTTAAGTCCTTGTATATGTATCCATAATGGTGCTCAAGCCTGGCTGCAGTTAAGGATCACTTGGGGGGAAGCTTTAGTGCCATGGATGTCTGAGACCAGCCCGACAGATTATTCTCACATCAGTGGTTGTTGGTACTGCGAAGCATGGGGCACCTGCATTTAAAATGTGCCTTACGTGATTGTGCTTTGTAGTCAGGGCTGAGAGTGATTCAAGGAAACTTCATTTGTGGAAACTCTTTGAGGCCCCTATAGATTCTTATTAGTTAAACAAATGTCTCAGAGTAAATACAACTATTCCTTATATTTGAATATGTTTTTCCCCTACCCCCAGAAGGAAAAGACAAACCTGGCATTATTTTGGTTGCTGATGTTGACTAAATTATAGTATTTTGAACTGAGACAAGATGGAGAAAATAATGTTAGATTTTCAGGTAGGGTTTGCCCCTTTCTGATGAGTTTGTTATTTGTTACCTGCCAGACAGTCAGCCTATTTTTCACTTTTAAACCAGTTCTAACAGAAAATAGAATAAGAATATGTTCTGGCCAAGGGAGCCTAATTCAGCAAATGAAATGTGCTTTGGTTTATAGAGATCTTTTGAAGTGTGGGGTTGTAAACATCAGGAAGTGTGGAAGGACAATGTGTGCTCCCAGGCAGGCTATCGGATGCTGTAGGGAGAGGGAGCTCCAGGATGGATTAGTGGACCCTCACAGCTGCTCAGACCAACTAGAACACTCAACAGTGTCAGTCATGGGCAAGGTTGATCATCCCTCTTGCTTCTTTCCTAACTCTTCTCCCAGTGATGATGGAACTGTCCAAAGGTAGGCTGTGCAGGTTACTTGAGAGTTCAGTTCTTGAACCTCTGTTCTCCTTTTCCTTAGGTGAGGAGCCTGGATGACTTCTGTCAACAACAGGTTAAGCCTGTGTACCTTTAGATGACTCACAGATTCTGCTGTCTGCTCAACCTTTTCTGGTTCATTCCATGTGAAAAAAAGATCACAAATTGTATCTCTGACAACTAGAACCAACTGTTTACCTCCTTACCCATGACCAGCAGACCAGGAGACTCAGTTTTTCCATGACGGTAGTGTAATACCACCATGTCTTTCTGCTCAGGCCTCTAAGCCCTCAGGCTCACTTTGAATTCCTCCTGCATTTAACTTATAACATCTGACTGTTGCAATCACAGTTGTCTCACAAAGTGCCCCACGTATACAGTGGTGATAGTTATCCATATGGATGAAAATAGTGAAGATATTTAGGTTACAAAAAAGAAAAATAATCACGTTAGAATATCCATTCCATGGGAGAAAGTGAAGTGTTAGGAGAAAAATAATCTCAAGTTAAGTTCCCTGGTTTAGGTATCTATAAGATTTTAATGAAGCATTGTGTTTGACACCTAATATAGTTTGTCTTATTCTTTCATGTTTAGACTAAAACCATTCTCCTTGCTTACAATTAACTTTTAAAAAACTAAAAAAGAGAAAACTAACAAGTAAACTTGGGGTTCTCTTGTTTTTAAAGACATTGTCTTTTTCAGTAGGGGCCTTTTGAATATAAGTATTATCAGTGCATGCATTCTTTTTGCTATTTGTGGATTATCCATAGCAACCTGGTGACATTGTAATCTCATGTCCAGTTTTCCTTAGCCAAAGACTCTTTCTGACCTGTACCTAAGAAATGTAAAATTTATTTTACTTTTAACTACAAGAAACATCAATAGTATTTATATAAAATTATAGATATTTAAAAACTTCAAATTATTACAAGTGAATTGAAAATGCTTTTCAGAGTACTAAAATGTTTAAATTACAGATCTTAGTGAGAAGGTTTCAAAGAGTCTTAGAAATGCTTGTTTCTACTTATTTTTGCAAGTGTCTAGATGTATCTACCTATACTTTATTTGAAGTTTATTTTCAATGAGGAAATATACTTTAAAAAGTTAGAGTTACACAAGCTTGTTCTTTGCGTTAACGTCATATGTTTGGGATGACCTTTAGAGAGTAGCTCACAAAAATGTGCAGTTACCAGAAGAGCTCACCAAACAGGTATTGAAGTTGTTATCTGTACAGAGGAATTTTAACTGAAAAGGAATGTATGGTGGTGGGGAGAACAATGGCAGAATCCCACAGAAAGTCAATTATAAGGTCTGTTAATCCTACTAAGATATTAACCCCTTGATCTTCAGCTCCGGGTTGCATTTACTACCCTGCAAATTCAGCTAAAAATACTCTGAAAGGCAAATTTCATAAGGTGATGGAATAAGAATGTGGATTTAATTTATAAGATACAAATTAGAAAATAAAATTTCTAGTCAAATCTGAGTATCTGAAAAACCATTAGTTCCCTTATAATTAGTATCTGAGTCTTCAGGGATGGTCATAAAATTAGGATTTAAAAAATACACATAGAGAAGTCTTGTGGCTGAATTATTTACCCACCTGATAGTTTTTATTTTAGAGATTTATAACTATAGCTATTGGTGGCTCTTGTTAATATATATAACAGGGAGCTTATGTCAATTACTGTAATAATTTTTTATAGATTTGATTCAAGGTCCATAAAGTATTTTGGACTTCAAAACCAGTTCTATGAGAATAGATAATACTATTGTTTTTGAATTTTTGTATTACTTCAGTTAAATTCAGTGTAGCAATATAAGCATAAGCTTAGTAGGTTTCCTTTGATATATTACTACCCTAGGACATTTGGCACTTAGAGCAAGGGGATAGTTGCTGGGCACCATGATTTCTGGACACGATGGATCCCAAGCGTCATGGCTTCCAACTCTCCTGAGCTTTGAGTTCGCAAAGCTAGAGAATCTGGAAATATTTGGATCTTAGACCTTAAAATTTAGAGATCACCCATAGTGCCTTGCATGAATTTCTGTGAAGAAATTCTTCAGGTTTTTGCTTGAACATCTCTATTAAGGGAAAAGTATCCAAATAACTTACACAATTTTAGACAGATCTGACACTGGGGTGGTCAAAATGATTGTTTTTTCCCATAAGCTGGTTTTAGTAGTGCTTAGTTGTTTTTAACTTCATTCAAAACAATTTTGTTAGATTGCGTTGTGGCAGCCATCATATCAGTGTGCATTGAAAAAGAAGTTACCAAAATTGAAGAATTTTTGTATAGCCACTTAATATGTTGAAGGTGGAAGAAAATATGCAATGTTTTTGGTATATTATGCTTTATTATTTCAAGAAAGGTAAAAACTCAACTGAAATGCAGAAAAAGATTTGTGCAGTATATGGCGAAAGTGCTGCGACTGACGGAATGTGTCCAAAGTGGTTAGCACAGTTTCATGCTCGAGATTTCTCATCGGACAATGCTCCACAGTTGGATAGACCCATTGAAGTTGATAGAGATCAAATAGAGACATTCATTAAGCCCAGTGTTATATTACATGGGAAACAGCTGACATACTCAAAATATTCAAATCAGTTAAGTTATTGGTGAAAATGAAAAATATGTCTTTTGTTTTACAGAAAAAAACTAAACAGACTTTCAGGCCAACCCAACATTTAGAAAGGGTTTCCTTGTGCTGAACACCCTAGATTGCTGCCTAGAAACATTTGCTAATTGATGCTACTTTTAGACTTTGAATTCACCGTATAAAACTTTATTTGATGCCTCTTCCTCATAAGGTGCCAAAACATTAGGAAAACAGCACTTCTTTTCCAGAGCATTTTTGTTTCCTTAAACCACTCTGCCTCCAACAAGGTTGCTTAGCCCCTGTTTATAATATTTTAATGATCTGGTTTGGCACTTTGTGTTCTTTCTGATCTCATCCGACACAGACAAATAGCACCTCATAGAGTGGGCTCTCATCTTTTTTGGACAGCATAGTTCTACTAAGTTTGATTTCTTTTTGCCTACTCCACCCTGCTGACTCACATCACTCTATGTCATTTTACATACCTGCAGTTGAGGGTAGGCATCCCCTATTCTCTGCTTTCAGACTTCTAGTCATTCCAATTGATGCTACTAAGTTTAGACTAAAGGTGTTAGCTTTCAGTGATATAAACAGATAAAGAAGATGAAGTTTACTTAGAAATCTGTAGGTGTGCTTACATGTTACCTGCTCTCTCATTACTCCACTGTTGGAGATTTTTAACTTAGAGATAATGCCTGTTAGCATGCAAATTTTACTCCCTAGTTAATATTGTAAACATTCTTAGTCATTTAGTTAAAAACAGGTTTTGATGTGGCAGATGAAGTGAAACTGGCTAGTACCTATTGTGGGGTGAAGAGTCTTTGGGGGAAGGGAGAAGATTTGTGAAGAAAGTTTGAGGACACCAAACCCTGTCTTTCATTTTGCTTAGGACCAATTCTATAGTGCGTTTCTTCCTCTGATTTTAAATGTTTATGTCTCACTTGAGCAAACAGTTCTGTGTGTTTGTTCAGACCCTTTGCTGAGTAGATGAGTGTTCATGGGACAGAACCTGTGGTATTTCTTGGAACCTTATACAATGAAATATATTTCAATCCTTGAAAGATATAGCATATGGCATGTTGGGTACTGTCAGGTTTACATTAGCATCATCAGCTCCTCTTTTCCTACTTTTGTTTGTTCACTCCAAGAGTTAAATTCAAGGTGATGGTGAAGGTGGAGTGGGCAGAGTTGAATCTTGAATACATTTTGTTTTGAAGGGGAAAAAGCATAGCTCAGAAAATAAATAGAAGTATTATTTGAGTTCTTATATGGGAGCTTTACAAGAGATTTCCCTCTTAATAGCATCTTTCCTCAACTGCTGTTTATCTAATGTGCCATCCTCAGGTCTATGTAATGTTAGCATATGTTGAAAATGCTCAACAAACACGTTAAGATGGTTGTTTTTGGAAAGAGGAAAGGGAATGGGATTGGAATATAGGATTAAGGGGACCTAATTAGTTAGTTTGAATTGTCAACAAGGGTGTTAAATTGTGTTGCAGGTTTTACTCTAAACAAAGAGACTAATTTCAAGTCTATTCATGTCTGTATCTTAGTCTATCTCTTAAAGATCCCCCAAATTCATTATATGAAACTTTTGATATTGACTCGATTGCTGTTTGGTAGAAAGGACTGAACTGAATGCCCTCCAGTTCTCATCTGCCTCCAACGTTCTGTGATTCCTTGATAGAATGGAATGTCTAGCAGGAAATAACACGGAATTCTCAGAGGCAGCAGTATGGAGTAATGGAAAAAAGCTTGGTCACAAACCAGCTGAATGCTTTTTGCCTAATCACTTAACCTTTTTTAGGTGGGAGTTACAGTTACGGAAATGTTGTGATTGGATCTCCCTGTTTACCTCTAGGGCAGTTTCTTGGTTCTTTCCAAATTAAAATATCGAATTACTGTGTGGGATTATTTGTCCCAGGAACATCTGCTTTGTCATTAAGTAACTTCAGAGGTAGCATATTGACACTTACTGTGGATCACTTTTGAGCAGACTCCTTTGTGTTCTCATGTAGGAATATTCTTGCGGTTAACATAGCAGGAGCAAGAATCTTTCTGCTGCTAAGATGTATTTGCTAGAAATACTTCAGGCACACCTGAAAGGAGCAGGGATTCTTTTTGGATAATACAATTATTAAAAAATAACACAATATAAATTTTAATACAAGTGTGTTTTTAATAATGTTACAAAAGTTAAATTTATATTTAAGTTATATTCTTGCAACTTAATTAAAGGGAAAGACTAGTGTCCTTCTTAGAGCAGCATATTTTCCATTTAGAATGAGGGAAATTGCTAATGTCGGACTTCATTTTCTCTTATCAAATGACTTTGAACTAAATTGTTTAAGAGAATTTCTGGATACTGTGAATTATTGCTAATGTGAAAGTCGCTAAAGGAACCCTTTCTTAACCCCAAAGGACCCTGTGGTTCCTCCAGCAGGTTTCTTTTGCAGAACCCCTCCCTGAAGCAACAGACTAATTTCTAAAGCGTGTAGGGCCAGAGTTTCCTTGGGCTAATGTAGGCTAGGTGAGATCTCTCACAGGGCTGGCTTATCCGAACCTTCCATTTCCAGGCTCAGTGCTCAGTGGCTTGATGGAACTAATGAATCTTCCCAAAGTACCTGGAGGTTTCTTGTCAGTATTCCTGATGTAGCTGCTGGCAAGCCTGTTTTTATATTCTTCCTGGAAGTGGAACTCCTTCTGCCTTAAATGTGCAATTTCCCCTAACTGAGAAGGTCAAAGGCACATTTGTGTAGTTAACAGGAATATAGAAGAACCATTCAGAACCATTCAGAGCCTCCCTGCCAAGCCATCTGACTAGACTAATGCCTACTCATTTTCCACCTCTACTCGTACAGAAACAGAAGAAATTCATGGTTGCACCATGGTCCCTGAAACAGTATATGGCAGATGAGTATTATCATAAGATATCCATTAGCAAATACACCTTGAAATTAGCAGGAGTAAGAAATGGCTTATGAGACTGTCAGAAGTAAACATGTTAAAAACCTCTTAAACTAAAACAAAGTCTACAGTCAAACACCATTTAAAACTAGTAATCCACTTAATCAGGCAAGTGCTGAGAATATTCAAGGCAAATGCCATTTTATTTACAATCTACCTTTACTAAATGCTTTTCTATCACTTAGCTTTAACTCTAGTGAGACTACTATAGCATTTATTGAGCACTTACTATATACCAAGCCTTTTGTATTTAAACTATCTTCTAATAATTTAAGGCAATCTTTAGAGGTGTCTGCCGGGATTCTCATCTCAATTTTTCAGAGGTGGATTGGCTTTTTAGAGAGTCTCAAGAATTGATCCACAATTGGAGGGTAGTAAATGGCAGATACAAGGTTTGGCCCTAAGGTCAGTATGCTTTTCAGAACACCAGGCTGTTAACTGTAGTCTACTATTTAGGAGACTATGGAGAGAAAAAAAATAGCAAATTGTATTACTTTCTTATTTGCCAAAATTTCATGTTCCAGTTTCTGATAATGAACCTTGCGCTTCAACCAAATCTGCCTTTGGTCCCTTTTAACATGCTTTCCAGTGTTGAAGCTTGACTTACCTTGTGCCTGTGCCTCCAACACCCTCCTCTGTCCTCTTTCCCTATCCCAGTTGCCCCCAGCCAGTGCTTCAGGTTCCAGTTTCAACCATTTTCTGCATAAATATTCCCTGACTTTTAAAAAAATTGTTTTTTTATCATTTCGACATTATACATTTCTGCTTATTATTAAGTGATGTGTGTGTGTGCAATTACTCAGCTAAATCATCACTTCCAGAATATAGCAAGTCTTGTAATACCTTTTGCAATGTTATACATAGTAATGTTACAGAACATGCCTCACCCGTTAACCCAGCAGTCCTGAGCCTGGGCTGATAATATTGCCTGGTGTTCCAGTATCATAAGAAACACTACATTAGCACAGGAAGAGAAAAGTCCTTGGGATTCTGTGTCCTTTCTACTGTCTGGGAAGGAAAAACCTTTGAAGCTGTTTACATTCCAAGGCCCTAGAGGCCTGAAAAGGGTCCGTAGTACCTAAAGGAAGAAGCCCATTAGTACCTTTTGGTATCCATGCCCCAGTCCTGGAAAGTCAGTACTACCTTTACTTGCCAATCAACATGTAACTTCTTCACTTTTTCTCATTCAGCTTCCCCCATCCATCAACTATCTAAGTCCTAAGAACAAAAGACTTGGGGTGGCTGGCCACTGTGCCTCTGTGCACCACCTGCGGGCCACCGACCTTGGTTTTGCTCTCCCATTCACTAATAAACTTTGCTTGCATGCCGATTGATTTGCTGATCTATATTTCTTTGCATGCATCAGCAAGAAGAACCAGGGTTTCTCTGATAACAGTAGGTCATTACTAATATTTTCACAAACTGTAAAAGGTTGTAGTGTTTGCGTCTCTGTGCTATTGGCATGTAGATCAGCAATAGGTAGCTTTTAAGGCATACTTTTTCAATTGGTCAATAGAGTAGTGTAAGAGGATTATATCAAACAATGAATGCTCAGGTTTTCTGTCAGCATGCTAGTGTTTTCTAATACCTTACTGGAAAGTCCTAACAGGCGGACAAGTGTGGAATGACTTAGTTGCTTTGATATACTATTGGGTATCTAGGGAAAACTTAGGACTTGCTTTGCTTGTTTACTGTTTCTTAACTGAAAGGCGCTTTCTGGGTCATGAGGAAATGCAAGGGTAGTGGTGGGAAGGTAATAAAGATGTACTTCAGATTTGCATTTTCTTTTAAGAGATTTTTTATTCTCTGTAGAGCTGAGACTTGTGATTTCTGTGAAAGATCGATGCCTGGCCAAAAATGCCTGTGAAATAGCTATGATTTAAGTTTTGCCTATAAAGACAGTGGATGATTTAAAAAGTGTTGTGTCTATTCATATTTTGTATTGTTACTATTTTATAAAGTATGACTAAAGATAACAGTTTTGTTAAAGCATACATATGTATATACAATGTATACATGTATATGCATTTATGTAATGTATATGTGTATATATGCTTATGTATCTCCCTGTAGTTATCTTTATCTATATGAAGATATTTCAGAAAATGTTTTGACAGGAGGCAAACTATCAGCTTATCATTTCTAGGAAAAACATTCGTTGCCTTCTGGTGGATCACAGTGACCTGATTGCATAACAGCTGATACACATTTCTAGTACTATATTAATTGTATAACATGCCTGATGCTACTGTGGAGGAGATTAAAGAAATATATAGTGGGATGGCTGGGGAACCTTATACACATGCAGGATAGGGAAGGTTTTAGTTACATAAGGAAGTGTGACACATTAAAGTTTTATTTAGAAACATAATATATAAAATTGAGGAAAATATAAGAATAGTATTCATGTAAAGTAGTTTTAAGATAGGAAAACTCTTATGAAAACCTGCGTTGTAAAGTGGAGATTGGAATACCTAATTTTTGGGAAAATGGAGGCAGCTAGTGAACAATTTAGTGAAAGATTGGGTATAAGACCCAATCTTGTTATTTGTGACCTGGCCTTGTTTTGGCTCTCAGAGATCATGTTCACTCTTAGGTTAGAAATGGAACCTCTTTCAAAGCATAAACGTAAATTGAAAGTACTAATTTTAAAATTTGCTTTCTTGAGTGCTCCAGGTATAAATGCATGAGTATTCTATTTCCAGGAGCATGAGGAGAACATATATTTCCCCTTCTTCTAGCAGTTTGGCTATTTTTGTTGTTGTTTCTGGCTCTGTAAATGGAGAGGCATCTGAACTGTGCCTTGTATCATGCCCAGCAATTTTTTTTTTAATGTAATTGTTCCTTAGCAAATAATTGCAGTCTGGAATGACTTTTATTGAGCTTGATTGAATTAGGGTTATGTATGAAGATGAGTTAGTTAAAGCTTAATCTATTAACCAGAGAATTGATGAAAACATCAGGAAAGCAGTCATTCATGGGAATTAAATATTCTTTCGAGAAAGTGGGCAACATGGTTGCCTTGGAGTCCCTTCTGCACTGACTAGGTGGTTGTGACATCAGGGTGCAAACCCTATGTTGTTGGTATAGAAGGAGATTTTGCCTTGATGTGACTTTGAATGTTGTACTGGACATTAGCATTAATTGGGAGTCTGCCTCATTGCAAGTAGTGGCACCTCACCTTTTTTAGTATAATTAGCTTTTCAAAATATAGTAACCCCAAAGGGCAGTTTGTAAGCTGTGCCAGAAATCCAGTTGCTTTGGTTATTGGAGAAACCTTGGTTCTTCTCGACAATGCAGTAAAGAGTAACAGATCATCAAGCCCCTTAGCATGCACGCAAAATTTATTAATGAACAAAAACAGGTGGCCAAAGGCCAGGGGTGGCAAGCCTGCCCCAGAGTGTCTGAGGCCCAGGGCCAGAGGCCAAGAGCACCTAGAGTGTCAGTCCATTGTTCTGAGGATTTAGGTAGATGGCAGGATGGGGGTGAAGAAGTTACATATTGATTGACAGGTAAAGGTGGTGCCAGCTTTCCAGGACTGGGACGTGGATACCTAAAGGTGTTAATGAGCCTCTTCCTTTAGGCACTATGGGCCCTTTCAGGGCTCTGGGGCCTTGGGATGTAAACACAGCTTCAAAGGCTTTCCTTCCCAGATGGTAGAAAGGACACATAAAGTTCCAAGGACTTTGTTCTTCCTGTGCTAAACTAGTATTTCTTGTGATACTGGGACACCAGGCAATATTATCAGACCAGGCCCAGTACTGCTGAGTTAGTAGGTGAAACATGTCTCCCTCTGATACTACACCTCACGTAGTAGGTGTCCTGTAGGGTCCAGTGGCACATCCTCCCCGTTCGGCTGGACTGGACTCTTCAGGTGCAACTACCACGCCTTCCCATGTGGGCTTTGTACACCCTACTGTAGTAGTAAGCCTTAATTGCTGTTGCCCTTCAAAGAGAGGGATTTACCTCCAGGCCGACTGGCTGCACAGGACTGGCTGCTACCACTGTGGAGGGGCCCGCCCCATGGAGCAGGTTCTGATGCTCTGAATCCGCCCCTTGAATGTGGCACTTGTGGAGGTGGTTGGGTGGTGTTTCAGTGTGGCTTGAAGCTATCCATCATGTGCATTGGCTCTGGGGTCTGCCAGGACGTATAGACCAAGGTCAGCCACAGCTTGTACCCTGTCCAGGTCTGCTTTGCATTAGCTAAAAAGTGATCTGCAGCTGGCCGCCACTTGTGCTGGGCTTGGAGGTACCAGCAGAGGCCAAGCTGCAAACCAAGACTGGCCGCTGCTTGTGCCAGGCCTGGGGCCACTGAATGAGAGATACTGGGCACACTGAGGCCAGAATCTGCTTGTTTGAGAGATTGTAGGCAAGCTTGAAGCAGGATCCACGACATTCGTTCATACGGAAAAGCCACTGGAAACAGCTTGGGTGGGAGGGTGGGTCCACAAGTTGGGAGGGTGGGGTCACAGGGAATCACCAGTCGGAGGTGTGAACAGTAAATGATAGCCAGATGGATGCACACGCAGAATGGCTCCCTCCTGCTGGCTCTGTTGGTGGGGAGTTAGGGGGTGGTTAGCAAAGGAACGATGGCCTCTGACAGTATATCTCTCTTGGAGAAAGCTGCCCCTCCAGCTCTCACCCGGATGCCTGACAAATTCGTTCCTTCCAGTATGTTCCTGATACCTTTCGAGCTACTGCCCCAGTGCTGAAGCTCAGCAGGAGTGAGTCTGAGTAACTCCTGTGTTTGAGCCCTTCAAAAGGAACTGCCTGGGAGTTCAAAAGCACTCAGTCTCAGTTGTCCACAATCCTTGCTGGTTTCCACAGCCTGCAGTTATGGGGGCTTTTCTTCCTGGTACCAGAACCCTTGGGCTGGGGAGACTTGGTGTGGGGTTGGGACCCCTCACTCCTCTGCAGCTGAGATGTCCTGATTTTTATCTCACATGGTTGTGGAACCAGCGCCTTCTGCTCTCTGCCCCTTCTACCAATTTCCGTGTGGCTTCTTCTTTGTATCCTGAGTTGTAGAACTTTGCTGTTCAGTTATACTTCAGGCAGTTCTGAATGATGATTTTCCTGTAGTGTAGTTGTAATTTTGATGTGATTATGGGAGGATGAGAGTACAGCATTTACCTATGCCACTTACTGACCAGTAAATATCCATTTTGATATTTAATGTGTAAAAACCAGTTCTTTGTACCATAAGGACTGATTAGGGAAAATCATTTCTGCCAAAATGTAAAATGACTAATGATTTTGATAAACCTGTAAGTTGGTAAATGATGCCTGCTTTCTGGAGTGTGTTATAATGTACTGATCATAAAGAAATACATTGTCTTAATCTGAAGAGATACAGGAAATTGTCTTAGTTAAGTGTGAATTTAGTATAATTGAAGCACCCTAGAAACTAAATGAATGTCTCACATAGAAACTGAAATAACTTAATTCTTTTTTTTAGTTGTTGTTTTTCCAATTTTTCCCATTTGCTCCCAACTGCCCTGCCCAACCTCACACCCCATCAACCCACACCCTGTTGTCCATGGCCATGTGTCATTCATACATGTTCCTTGACTAGACCCTTCCCCTTCTTTCCCTACTTCTTCCCCTACCCACTCCCCTCTGGTCACTGTCAGTCTGTTATAATTTAATTCTTAAAAGTAATCAATTTAGGTATATGTTTATATTTGCAGTACAATGTCAAGTTTTCTCTTTAATTCATGAGGATATCCTTTTACTGATTATGATCTTCTTGTATTTACTGGATCACTTGTAGCTAGAAAGTAATTTTTTATTACCAGCTTTTCTCTATTTGTGTGTGTCTTCCACATCCCCCATTTAAAAAAAGAAGAAATAAAAAGATCTTGCTCCAGTCTTTAAAATATATTAATATCCAAACTACAGTTAATCTGGTTGAGTTGGGCCAGTTCTTTATAGAACTTAAAAGAACTATTCAGGATGCCAGCATGACATCATGTTTTTTCAGGGGACTTACCTGTAACTCTATACTTGCATTTAGCCAAAATGTTGAGAAATAATTGCTATAATTCTTTGTCTCTGTAACTTTTATCTCAGAATTCCCATTGATTAATTTTAATGACTGTCTTTTTATTAAAGTTGACAAAAATACCTTTGTCTACTTTTTCTAAATAGTGTTAACGTAGGGGTTTTTACTAACTTGTCTGATTTTGATAGTTTGGCTGTTCATTTCATTTTCGGGGATTATTTTGGTAAAGGACAAGAAGCATTAGCTTTGTTTGGAAGGCCTTCATGGCTCACCATTTTAACTACTTTGCTGTGATCTTTCACAGAATCCTGCTGCATCACGGGAGCTGGGAATTCTGATGTTCCATTGACATCACAATGGAAAGTCTTGACTTGACCGGTAAGAACAGCACTGAAGGTGCCATCTTACTTACTTAACTGGAAGCAGTTAAGCAGTCAAGGAAGGACTACAGGCCCGCAGAGCGGATCTCAGCCTTTTCTTATCTGATAGATTTACCTTCCTTATTGATCAAGGAAGTGTGATAATTGTGGTTTTTATTTTTTCCTGTCAGTTTTATTTTTAAAGTGGCATTTAAATCTCCATCAAGTAAGTTAAGTATTTCTTTAAAATTATGAATTTATATAAATCAACAATTTCAGAGGCTCTAATTTGTTTCTCCATAGTCATGTACTGTTGGCGAAATGTCAGTTTATTCAGGTCCTGAATATCTAGAGGTTACATAACTAAATAGTAAATTGGTCTATTTCCCAAAAGTTATTTTTGTACTGCCTTAGGTTTTAATTGAAATATTAGTCAGTATCAAAGCATTATGGAGCGCATGTTTACCTATTAAAAATAATAGAGGCGTATATAGCAACATCCATGATACTGTTTTGAATGTGAAAACCACCCAATGAAGAAAATGTTAAGATTATAAAATATATATGTGACAAAAGATAACAAACTCTGAAACTCACAAATATTACAACTCTCCTCTTACATATGTTATTTTCAAAGTTGTTTCATCAGGAACATCATTTTTAATGGTTTAAAATATGGCAATAATATATTAAGATTAATTTTAATAATGGTTACTTAATGTATTCAGTTTTCTCATTTGAGAATAAAATGTGTGATTGCTCTACTAATGCCTGAGCACTCAATGGTGAATTGATGATTTCTAAGACCGGGAGATTTGATATAAATTAAAATGAACTTATACTTTAATTTTTGGTTAAAAATTGATCTTAACTCCTTTCTGTTTTTAAGAGTTTTATTTGTTATCTTATTAAATTTGTCTAGAATATCTGTGTGTCTTATTTTGGTAAATGTATGACTAAATGCTGTTTGTATAATGTGAGCATAAATATAAGGCCTATATTTATAAATACAAATATACAGTTCATAAGAAAATGAATCATTCTTATGAATGTCATTATGTAGGATTATACACATAGCAGAAATATATGCAGTTTAGCTTGAATATCTATTTACTAGGAATTTTTAACACCCAACAAAATCTTAATGCCAGTGAGATTTTAGGATTTGTCACTTTTTCCCCCTTTCTATGCTGTCCTTTAAGGCAAAATTAAGTTGGACATTCTTTATTTAAGAATGCCAGTTAGCGTACAGTTGATTATGGTTTTCCTAGATCAGCAAAATGGACTATGGAATATTTAAATATTGATGCCAGAATTTGAAACAAGGGGTCTGAGCGTAGTGAGATTTAAAAAATTAATTTGTAGCAGTATTCTGAATTAGCTAAATATGAATTCATATAAGTAAAGCAGGACACTGTCTGACCTGTTCAGAAAACTAAATTGTTAATCAGCATTAGTATGACAGTCTTGACTTTTAAGCAGCCATCCAATCTGTGATTTCTGAATGTTAATCAGATTATTTCAATAAAATGTTTTTATTGACTATAAGCAGAAATTGACAATTTCAAACTGCTGATAAAATTTTAAAACATCAATTAAAATGACTAACACCATATGCTTCTAGCTTACATATATGTTCATCTTAAATGTAGTGTTAATTAAATAGAGGGCCCTGGGTGATGGCTCAGTGGAAAGGTGCTGGCCTGAGAACCCAAAGGTTGCTGGTTCGATTCCCAGCCAGGGTATATAACCAGCTTGCAAGCCAGGTCTCCAGCCAGGTCTGTAGCTGGAGGCTGGAGAAGGGCAACCATACATCGATGTTTCTCTCCCTCCCTACCTCCCTCCCTTCCCCTCTAAAAATAATAAATAAAATCTTAAAAAAAAAAGAAATAGAAAAAATGCCATTCAAAACCAGGAATAATTTAGGGGGAAAAATCCTGGAAAATTGTTCGTGGCAAAAGGACACCAAGGTCCAATAAATACAAGAGACATGTTCTATCATTCAATTTAGGCAAAGTTATATTTCATTATCCAAAGCGTTCCCAAGACTTAGTGGTTCACTCATGTTTATGTTCCTGATGAGCTTGCCACTCTGCTGCATGTCCTCTTCATTTCTGGACAGAAGCTGAAGGTGCAACCTCTCTAGGATGTACAAGTATTGTGGCAGAAACAGATGGTGATAGAATGGTGGCCCTTAAAACTTGCTTGTAGGTGGCGTGGCATGTCACTTCCCCTTGTGTTTCCTTGGCCAAAGACTTCCCATGGCCAGCCCTCACGTCATGGGACAGGAGTAGCCTTTTAAGAGGGTGGAAGTAGGGAACGGTGGATAGGAAGGCACCATGCATATTTTCACTGTAATATCTAATAATATAAATAATTCCATTTATAGCTCTTCTACAAAAGGCAGAGTGCACATAGTGTATTTAGCTTCCAAGAAATTCCATAGTAAATGTATTTGTTTAACATGGAAAATTATTTGACCCACAGATCCTTTTGTTGTTACACGGAACACAGTACCCTATCTGTGACAAGTTTTAAGGAATTGAAGAATTGATATAATTCAAGCATTCCTTGATGTTCTTGAACATTAGAACTTTCTCCACCATGCAGTGAGGGTCTGTGGTATACATAGTAGGCTTAAATTATAGTTTTTATTAAGTAGTTTTAAAATAAATGAAAGTTACTGTAGACTGGGCCCTCTTTAGTTTGCATCCAGAATTAGAGAAGGGAAGTAATAATACTCATGTTTCTTACCTATGTTTAATAGGTTTCAGAACTTTGAGAAATGTTACCAAATTGGATATAGGAAGAGAAGGAGAGAATGGGTGCTTTGCTTTTTCTTGTAAAATATAATAATTTTACTAAATAAAAGTACCCAGATATTTATAATCATCATCAATTTCAATAATCATTCTGGAGAGAAAGAATGCAGACACTGTATGGAGGTTAACAATTGTATACCAGTTTTCTCAGGTACTCCACCTGAGGTCATATTCACTGTATGGGTAAAGATGATATTAAAATCTAGGAGTATATAAACAATACTCTTTTATTTTATTTATTTATTTTTTGGGTAGTTTTTAGTTCCTTACAAGTAGGGAAAAGGAACATTCTTAGACATCTGTGGATTCTGAGAAACAGGCATAATCTTAGATCTGGAACTTTTTAATTGAAGGGACTTGGGCAATCTTTTAACCTCCCTGGAATTCTGTGTTGTCATCTTAGTGTGGGATAATGATCTCTACCTTGTGGAACTATGATAATTACATGAAGTAGTTACATCAAGTAACTGACTGACCGACTGACAATGTTGCCCTGCTCATGGGAAGCATGCAAGAAATAGTACTTTTAGAAAAGAAAAATGTGATCAAAACTTAGGAATTTTGAATGCACTATAAAATACCTTTAAAACATCTGACAGTGTGTGTATATATTTAAAATGTATTTGTGTATTCATATATACACAGATACACACACACACACACACACATACACACCCTTACCCCAAACCTCCAGAGTTTTAAAAAATTGTCTTGAAAGCATAAGAACCTTTGTATTCTACAGTTCTACCAAAAATTGGAAGTAGCTTTATCTTTATCAGTGAATGGGTGAATCCTATAGAAATAGTAACCATCCTATAATCTAATAATTTACTTCTTGCCACTGAGAATGTAGAAGTTCTAAGGAAAGTGATTTCCAAATGTGGATATATGGCCTTTACTCTGAATATTAATGAAGTCAGCATCAAAAAAATAAAATTTTCTCATATGTGTTCTGGCCAGATATCGAATCCACAACCTTGGTGTATCAGGACAGCCCTCCAGCCAGCTGAGCTACTTAATAGGGCACAAAGAAATAAAAATTTATACCATCTTGTGTCAAGGTGCAAGAATAGGAGATAGTGCCACTGAAATTTTCTTCACCATATAGAGGAAATGCTATTGGGTTTCAAAAGAATCTGCATTTCAGTTTTCAAGATTTTTTTTATTACTATTCTGCAATGAGAGTTGATTATTTAGACTGCTTTGAGGACTTCTCTAGACATTATCCCATCATACTGTCAGAGTTAGGCACAGCATGGTGACACGGTGGAAAGCTTTATGCTGTTTTAAAAATGAAAATTTCATTTGTTTAATTCAGGATTACACATGTATAAAATTCAGGGAGGTGTGTATGTGTGTGTGTGTGTGTGTGTGTGTGTGTGTGAATTATTCTTCAAGTTGGCCTAGTTTCTTGTCTTTTATAAATAGATCATCTTTATAACAATCAACCACTTATTTAGCTGGACTATCAGTAGAGTGAAACTATCTCAAAAATATAAGCTTCTCATTTTTAGAGATTTTATAGTTTGCTTGGACCTTCATAAGAAACTACCATAGACTGGATGGCTTAACATATTTTATTTTTTCACAATTCCGGAGGCTAAAAGTCCATGATCAAGGTGTGGGCAAATTCTGTTTTTGAGAGTATCCTCACATGGCATTTTCTCTGTATATGAGAGAGAACATTTCTTGCTGTGTCTTTCTCTTCTCATAAGGATACCAGTTCTGTTGGGTAATGGCCGTAATGTAAAGACTTTACTTAATTAACCTTTACCTACATATAGGCTCTATCTCCAAATACAGTCACATTGGATTGGGCTCTGACATAGGAATTTGAGGGCAACCAATTCAGTCTGTAAGAGAGGTAATTGTTTTGCTGTACCAGAGAGTTAAGTGAAAGCTAAAAGAAAATATTTCCTATGTTATTTAATATATAAACAAGAAAACCTGGTGTATTATAGTCATCTAAGATTCTAAAATTGTCTTTGGGTCTTTTGAGGTGGGAGACATTTGAAATTACTTAAATCATATTTCTTTCACTTTGAAGTTACTGTGCATGAAGAAAATTAGTTTCTTACAAGTGAAAGAGTCAAGTTTAAAAACTTGAAAACCAGAGTGTTTAGTATAATGAAAGAATTACATCATTGTAAAAACTAATTTCCATGTATATTCATTATAAGAATAGAATGTATTTGGAAATTAGGTTGAAGAATAAAACAATTATTTTTGGGTTATAGTTATAGATGTTTCTGCTTACTTATAATCAAGCCAATTCACATTTTCCAAGACAATATTTTTTTTACTTTGTGAATCATTTGAGAATTCAAACAGAGAATGGTATATATACTGTACTTAAGATTTTGATAAACAGAAAGAAAAGATTATGCATTTAAAGTAATGAGAGCAGAATTCAAGAAGTCCTAAATATGTTATATCTACCTATTTATTTTCCTGTTTCCATCTTTTTCCTCCTTTTTTTCCTTTCTTCCTTCTGATAGAGGCTCTTCAGTCAGGTAAGAGTTGTTTGAATTTCAGTAGTCTAATGTAGTTCATTGAATTATAGTTCTTTCTTTCTACTTTGCAGTAGTATACTTGTCTTTTGAGTAAGTCAGCTGATGGTTATTTGGGATAAGTGATGGGTAAATAATTCATTTACCTGTTGGATATCGATGTAGACTCAGCTGAACTTAGTTTTATCTTTGAACATTAAAAAATATGTGTAAGTATTCTACGACTAGAATAATTCCAATTTCTGGTGATTTGATACCTATCTAACACATATAATCCAAAGGAAATAAACTTTTGTGACCTAAACACTTGATTGGTAAAATTTATCATCTCACCTGGTGTGTTTGTAGACAAGACTAAAGGATAAACTATTGAGCAGTATTCTAGTTTTGGGATGTCAGTTAATTGGTGGTTGAAATTTATATTAATTTTCTCATTTATTCTTCATTTCAGTTTTCCTCAAAACCTATACAAAGAATGACTTAAACTCATAGCCCAGTATATAATACATTTTAACAGTGTTTTTCTTCTCAATGATAGGGTCAGTCTACTGGTTATGAAATTTACTAGTTACAGGCAGTATAAATAAGTTCAGGAATGACTTCACTTCATGCTTTAATACTACTCTGAAAGGCAGTGGATGAATTAAGTATTTTTATATTGAAAGCTCTATATCCTCTGATCTCTATTATAGAGAATTATGTTTCCCTAGGAAAATAAATGAATATATAATGGGACAAAATTTCTTGTAACATTTCTCTCAGAATTTCTATGCATTTTAGTATAAAATGTGTGCTGCATTTCCTGGATATTCTGTATATACACATATAAGTGTTGTATATATGAATGTATGCATGTAGTACTTTTATATAACCTCTTTGAGAACCTAAGGGACTTAAATTTACACTAGAGGACATTTTATTCATGACTGTATCTCCAAAACCTAGATACAGTGTCTGGCAAATGGAAGTTGCTTGTAAACATTTGGTAAATTACTATTATAGGAGTTTACATTTCATTAATTCTGAATTCCATTGAACTTGGTGTTAATAAGCATTTCTGGTCTACTTGGAAATAATTATATTTCCCAGTCTGAGTTCAGGGAGGGGAATGGTCTTCTAAAATAACTGTCTCTTTATAGGGTGGGTAAATGGTAATGGGAAAAATTACAGTTACAAAAAGCAAGATCCCTGACTGGTGTGGCTTAGTAGGTTGGTTGTCATCCTGCAAATGGAAAGGTCAATGTACGTATCTGTGTTGTAGGTTTGGTCTCCTGGTGGGGCATGGGTGAGAGGCAACCAATTGGTGTTTTTCTCACACATTAGTGTTTTTTCCCTCTCTTTCTCTTTCCCTTCCCCTCTCTCTAACAATAAGTAAACAAGTGAAAAAGGGGAAAAATAAATATGTTTCTGTGTCTTTAAGTTTGCAATTAGTTATTTAATCAGTAAATGTTAGCAGGTTTAAGAACTTAAAATGAGCATCAAAATAATTCCAAGTACACTTTTAGGTGTTTTATTGTAGCAGGATGGGGTGGGGTATTTTTCGGATATTCCCTTATTCAAATTGATCTATAAAGATTATATATACAATTATTGTGTTTAGGTTTTATATTGACTTTTTTTTTTTTTTTAAGATTTCATTATTTTTAGGAAGAGGGGAAGGGAGAGAGGCAGAGAGGGAGAGAGACATCAATGTATGGTTGCCTTTCACCTGCCTCCAGCCACAGATCTGACTGGAGACCTGGCTTGCAACCTGGTTATGTGCCCTGGCTGGGGAATCGAACCTGCGACCTTTGGGTTCGCAGGCCGGCACCTTACTCACTGTGCTACCAGCCAGGGCTTTATATTGACTTTTATAGCTTGCTTAGTTTAGCTTGCAGTTGTTCTTCATCTGCCATAGATATATTATTCTTTTTGAAAAAATGGATGAATTATGTAATTATTTCAGTGTTTCTTAATATTTAGAATAGACCATTTATTACCAAGTATCTCTTAATGGCAGAAAGACTACACTTCAGGTAGTGTTTTAAGGAACTTCAAACTATTACCATAGGCACATGCAGTTCAGAGGTTACATTTTTTCTTTTCATTTTAAAAATTTATTAGTTGTCTCATGATTTTTTCTTTTGTCCCCCTCTATACAGCCCATCCCTCTAGCCTACAGTCAATCCCCTTTCTGTTGTCTGTGTCCATGCCTCATTCATACATGTTCTTGGGCTAGTCCCTTCCCCTTCCTTCCACCATTCCCCCAACCTCTCCTCCTGTCCTATAGCTATCAGTTTGTTCTGTGCTTCTGTATGTTTGGCTCTATTTTTCTCATTAGTTTTTTTGGTTCATTAGATTTCTCTTATAAGTGAGATCATGTTTTATTTGTCTTTTGCTAACTGGTATATTTCACTTAACATAATATTCTCCAGTTGTTCTGTCCATCAGATCACAAAAGATAGGTTTCTTTCTGCTGCACAGTATTCCATTGTGTAAATGTGTCAGCTTTTTAATCCACTCATCTAATATCCACAACACTTGACTGTTGTAAATAGCACTGCTATGAACATAGGGGTGCATAAGTTCTTTTGGATTGGTGTTTCAGGGTTCTTAGGGAATAATTCCAGCAGTGTAGTTGCTGGATCCATTTCCAGTTTTTTAAGGAAATTTCATACTGTTTTCCACAATGGCTGCTGCACCAGTGTGCATTCCCACCAACAGTGCACTAGGGCAGCAATCCCCAACCTTTTTGTCACCAGGAACTGGTTATGTGGAAAATAATTTTTCCCACAAATGGGGGTGGAGGGGTGGGGATATGGGCAATAGTTTCAGATACTGAGTCAGGTGGATTACATTCAAGCTCACCTCCTGCTGTGTGGCCTGGTTTCTAATAGCTGTGGATGAGTACCAGCGCTTGGGGACCCCTGCACTAGGGTTCTCTTTTCTCCGTATCCTCACCAGCACTTATCGTTTAAACAAGGATTAAATAATGAGACTACCATTAATGTGATGAGCCCTGTCCTATGCATTTTTAGTTATGTGACACTAATGACAATAAAGAATGCCAGACTAGAGAGATGCCGCAACCTATAAAATGTGAGTTGTATTCATGTGCAAAATACTGATGTGCAGAATACTGTTAAGTCCATTTATCCATCTAGGCACCACCTTGTTGAATAGATGCATGAAATTCTAAACCATGCCTTCACTATAGTTTTTGAATATTTTTGTTGTCAGCATATTGGAGTTACCAAATCGTCAAATAGGTGTATTACATTATACAAGAGACAATAGAGAAAAATTTGAAATGAGCAGTCCCTGTCAGCCTTCTTTTTAAATACCAAACCTCAGTCCTGGCTGGTGTCTCAGTGGAATGGCGCAGGCCTGTGAACCCAAAGGTCACTGGTCTGATTTCCAGTCAGGGCACAAGCCAGGTCTTGCAGCCAGGTGCGTAGTTGGAGGCAGATGAAAGGCAACCATACACTGATGTTTCTCTCCCTCTCTTTTTCCCTCCATTCCCTTCTCTCTAAAAATAATAAATAAAATCTTAAAAATAAGCAAACCAAAAAACAAAACCTCTTTCTATAGCATTTAGTCAGTCCTGCATGTGATGACATATACAGCTAATGTTTCAGTTCATTTGGTGATGTGAATATGTAAAGGAATAATAAATGTTTCAGGTTTGAAAGTTTAGTTGTTCCTGTTAAAATGATGGCTATTGCCTTTCTTTATTATTCACTGTGAGCTTGCTTCTCTTTTTGGAGAATATAGATAAATCTTTCTAATAAGGCTGTTACAATATATCTTATTAATAGTAAAGGTGTTCCATTTATACAGTATCTGTCTTTCTGAGTTTTTACTTAATAATTAAACTCATAGACTTTCTTACCAATTATTCCTATTGTAATAAAATATTTCAGACATAGTTTATAATGTGTCTGTGGAAAGTAGGACTTTTACTTTGGAATACTGATAAAACACCTTTATTTATGTGTCTAGATGGTCACCTGAATAATGCTTACTCTTGTTTCCCTGAGATTAATATGTATAGGTAGAAACTTAAAGGTTTCCTTGTAGAAAAGATTTGGATTACATTTTTCTTTTGCGCTGTCCTTTATCTCAGAAGCATGAGAGTTATGGAATCAGATGGACCCAGAATAAGACTAAATCTAACTCATCTGTTCATGAGGTTGGGACAAAGGAAACTTACTTTGCTTCATTGTACAATGGGATGAATACCAGTCAAAGATTGTTCTGAGGATTAAAAGTGCTGGAGGGTGCAATGCTATCCAGAACATGACAGGGCTACTAAGAAATCTGTTATCAGAAAGAACAGAATGTCAGAACAGACATTTGACATTTTTGCTGCTTACCTAACTATTCCTTAAAGTTGAATTTGAAGTATGTTATCTCCCTTCACAATGAGGTAAACGTCTACCTTCAAATGGTACATCTTTATTGTATTGGAAGTGGAATTGAATTCAGGATGAATTTACTTTAAATCATTAGAAAATCATAGCACTTACTGTTTATATTGTGAGATATCTTAAAATATATTCTATATAGCCATATGTGATAGAAATTTCATTTTAATTATACTTTTCCCAATTAATTTTGCAAGTTTATTAAAATCCAAAGTTCAAATACCTGAAAATATTAGGAAATGAGCCTCATCCATCATTCAGTGGATTATAGTTATGTTAGAAATATATTGCTTCATATTACTGACATTAACAAAAGTATCACCCCAAACAACAAATTATTTTTATAATTGACACAATTTTCTTCAAAGACTATCATTGTTTTAACAAAAGTAGAACCTATATTATGAAATCTTAATGAATGTTAAAGTAGGAGAGCTATTTTTGTAAATTGGTTATCTCAACCTGATAGCTATAAATACTTTTACAAAGTTAAATAGCTAATTCAGTTAGGACCTACCTAAGTTTATTCATAAACTAGAAAAGCGATATTTTCCTTTATTTTAGGTTAGTAGTTTAGCAATTTACTATCAATTGATCCAAGAGAAGAAAGTATTTTTCCACATCTGCAGAAAATTCTACCTCAGTGAAGGTACTTAACTTTCTAAAAATTTTCAAGCACTACAACTTGGTATTTTGTCTTTAGCATCAGTAACTTACATTTATCAATTTTACTCTAATTAATATGTGTTGTTCAGAAGATGATTTAGAACGGTCTATGAGAAGACCTTGTTTCCTTCTAGAAGCTGCTCTATAAGTTAACATGTATTCGTTACATGTTTGTGGTTTTAGAGAAAGTTTGCCTTTGCCTAATTGAACATGTGAACATTCTAACCATAACCAGCCTGGATTTTATAGACTTAAGTTATATGTTTTTTCAATTATTAGCGTACCTTGAAATCCTAAACCATTCTTGCCCACCTGTAAGAGTATTTGCACTTTTCAAATGTAGACTGACTTCGGTATTCTCACTGGAAAGATGTTTAGTTTAAAGGTATAATAATTAGTTTCTATTCTATTTGTTTACCTAGTAAATATTTATTAGAGCTCCTCTGTGCAATATGTTAGACACTATCAGGGTCATGATATGATGAGAGAAGGCAAAATTAAATAAGCAGAGAGAAGAAAGAGAGGAAAATGTCGTAAGAGTTCTGAGGAACTTAAATCCCGGTAGGAGTATCAAGGAAGACTAGGCAGAGGGGAAATACAGAAGTATGGGCAGATGAACAAACCCTTTGCCATTCTGATGGGATATACTCCTGTGTAAAGGTCAAGTGGGAAACTAGTGGAAAGCCAGTTGTAAGACGGCCTGGAATGTCAGGGTGAGTTTACATTTTCCACCACTGAAGACAGTTGAACCACTGGAAATCTTGAAGCAGACTATATAGATGGGATGGGTTGGAAGGGAAAAGAGGCAGGAATTGGAAAAATTGATTTGGGGGCTTTAGCTATGCTAGGGAAGAAGAAATTTGCCCTTCTAATAGGATTTGAGAGTTGTAAATGGGACCACTATGAGAAACATTATGAAGGTTATACCCTGTATCTCATGATATTTGGATTGATGTATACAACTCACAAAATCAAGTCTTTCCCAGCCCTTGGGGCAAAAATTAGTACTTTGTTTTAATGATTCCTTCATTGAAGATGTTCTCAAACACTTGTTGCCTACTACCGTTTAGCCTGTGTGTGTGTGCTTGTATCTATTTGTATTTATTATAAATCTAGCTTTCACTGTTTTTTGAGGAATACATTTCCTTTCCAATTACCTGAATCAAATTACTAACCTATAGAACTGGGCAATGGACTGAACTTGTGATGGGGATGTAGGCGGGGATCCTAAGAAGGAAGAGAGCAATGGAGAGTGTTGAAAAGGAGATTAAAGATAGGATTTACCAAGTGTAGGTATGGAATTTGGTTTGTGGGAGGGAGAGATGAAGTTTGGGATGAATTGGGTTTGAAATGCAGAAAGGTTATATATAAGATATAGTAATAAATGTGAGACGAGTTTGAAAGAGTTTCAGGCTGAAGATAGGTATAGCTGAAACTTTGAAAATTGGTGAAAGAAAATGTGGCTCAGCCAAGACTTTCGTAAATACCTACTTATTCTTTGATAATCAGACCTGTGGTGGGAAAATCAATCAAGTATGGGACTGAGGAAAATGGGAAGAGTTTTCAACAAAAGTGTTAAAAAAATATGTATAGACATATCTAAATGCCTGAAAAAGGTGTTTGGGTTATGTGACCCAGTGTTCTTTGGTAAAAGCAGTTTTTTTACAATTGTCAAGGCAGAAGCCATGTTGTAGAATGTTTCCAGCATTCCCCCTTTCATTGTCAAGTTTTTTGATTCTCTCTTTAACTGAAACTGTATGTTGAGCCAGTGTCCTCGTGGAGCAATCTGTAATGATTTACAAACCCACTTACTAGGAGCGTAAAGTTCATCATCTTTAAGTATAGCTTAAATATTCTTTTCATTAAATATGTTACCATAGACAGTTTTAAATCAAAACTGTCTATGATATGATATTACCCAGGTGCTGATATCATTTTCTTAAATACACTGAAGTATGTTGTCACTTTATTTGAAATAGCATTAGCAAACATACTTTCTAAATGCCTCTCCTGTGGTATATAAATTGGCATCACATAAGGATAATTATTTCCCTGTCGTTGCCAGCTCTTCTTTTATACTCAGTACAGCCAAACTTTAACTAAGATCTTACTATTTTAATAAAGATCCTTTAGGGTTTAGAAAGCTCTTTCGAGTAGCAGGGCCTCTTGTACATGGAAGTTCTAGGATAGAACCAGATACAATCACATATGGAGCCACTTTTGTTTTCATGTGCACAGAATAGTTGTAAGACTCACCCTAACTAGTAATAATGCTTATAATGATACAACTTCAGTTATTACTTTGGCATCTTGTGTTGTGTACTAATATCTGTGTGTATATGTGTTTGCATTTTTTCCTAATCTTCATAATGACCCCTAGATGTCGGTATCATCATTTCTATTTTATATGCGCAAGAACTGAGGCTCAGAACATTATGAATTGTCTGAGCTTCTTGACTAGTTAAAAACAGAAGGATGACACGCAAATTCGTGAAGCGTTCCATATTTTTAAAAAAAAAAAAAAAAAAAAAAAACAGAGCCAAGATTCAAGTCAGCCATTTCTAATTTTCAAAGACCATGTTCTCCACATGCCCCATGCAGTTTTATGCTGTATTTGAAATTTGAGCCTTCATACTCTTGATGGCAACAACTCACTGCAATTTGGAATGCCTTGTTACTTTCCTATTATATTCCTCCAAATAAGAGGAATGTGCTTAAGCACATTGCCATTTGTCATTGCTGATTGTCAGGTACATTTCTGTATATTCAATATTTGTTACCTATATTTAAACTTTACATCAACCCTATGTAAGAGATATATTTCCCCCTTACTTTTTTTTTTTTTTTTTTAAGATTTTATTTAATTATTTTTAGAAAGAGGGGAAGGGAGAGAGGCATACATCAATGTATGGTTGCCTTTCACCTGCCTCCAGCCACAGACCTGACTGGAGACCTGGTTTGCAACCTGGTTATGTGCCCGGGCTGGGGAATTGAACCTGCGACCTTTGGGTTCGCAGGCTGGTGCCTTATCCACTGTGCTACCAGCCAGGGCTTCCCCCTTACGTTTTATTATAAAACTTTTCAAACATAACATTACACACTTATATAGTCAGCCATTAACATTTTGCTATACTTACTTTAATATATATCTATAATCCATTGTCATTTATATTTTTGACACATTTGAAAGTAAATTATAGACATCACTACACTCTAAATAGTTCCGCATGTGTATAATTGACTTGAGTTCAATATTTACATATAAGGTTTTCCTTTTGATGTAAAATTTACATTTAATGTAATACACAATTTTAAATGTATATTCTCTCAGTTTTGAAAAATGCATGTACCAGCGTAACCCAAATACCTATCCAGATCATAAGCATTACTATTGGTAGGTGTCTGTTTTTATTCTCCTTTGTAGATAAGGAAACTGAGGCACACAGAGGTTAAATAATCTGCCTTAAGGTCACACTGCTAGTAAGGGACAGAGCTGGAGATAGAACTCCGACATTTTGGCTATAGGTTTGGTGCTCCTAACCCCACACCACCACACTGCTTATGGTTGTCCTCACATGTTCAGGTATCCCTTTACATTCATATTATAGATGTCATGTTCATTTTAAACACAAGTGTGTAGATGCAGAAAAAATACACTTTGGATTAGTGAGAGTAGAAATGCTGTTTTAGAAATGCATTGGTTCTTTGCAAGGGAATCATGGCAAGAGAAACTAAGAGGAAAGAAAGTTCCCTTAATTGAAATAATAGGATGATTCTCTGTGTAATTATACTTTTTAACTGGCATCCTTGATTAATATTTCCACATATGAAGTGATCATTTCCCAATGACAACACTGAGGCTCAGGAAAATCCTAAAAGTGCCACTTGAACAATAAAGGGTAGATGATCTTCAGTATAATTTTTTATTTAGCATATTTTGGTCTATTAACAGAAAATTGTTCATCTGTATGTGGTATATACGAGGTCAAAGCACTTTGATACCTTAGTCCCCAAAATAATAGAATCGTCCAATTTGCAATTTATAGTTATGAAATTTGGAAAGTTTTTAACAGAGAAACTGAACTGAATTTTTGGCATAAAAATATAAGGATCAGCATAGATTTATATTAAATTTCATTTCTAGTTTGCAATACTTAGACACAATTTCTTTTCATAGGAAAGGTTCACCTCTTTTCTAAATTATGTCCATATTTCAAGCCAAGTCTTAAAAGTTGACCAGTACATTCCGTTCACTATTCAAATAATGAAAAATTAGTTCTCATATATATTTTTTATAAAATCTTCAGCTTTGCTCAAAAAGCAATTAAAGAATATATTTTAAAGCATTTAGTAAGCAAGTCCTAGCCGATCACTAGGGGGCAGAGCAGTATTATACTTTAGTTCTTATTTGAAAATTACTATTTTAAAAGTTGCTAAACATAGAAAACACATTGATGCATACCTGAATAGAAATTTCTTTGTATTCTTATTATTATCTTATGTGAAATCCAATAACATGCTTACACTTATATTAAAGGGGCTTTTCTGACAATTATATTGATTGCTTCCCTAAAGGGCATGCATGATTGTTTAAGGGAGGATAAGTGTTCCTTAAGAGAAAATACTAATGTTTACAAAGGGTGGTCCTCTATGTACCAATTTAATTTAATCTGAAATTAAATTGCACTATAGACTTTTAGGTGAAATATTATGAAAGAATAAGTTTGAGACAAGTTTACTAGTATATTTAGATCTAAGAATTTATTGAAATGTAGACCATCTTTTGATGTTTCAGCTGAAATTTGTTGAATCAGTAACACTTTCAGTTACAAAGTTGTAAAAGCAATGAACTAATAATTCTAACTTCTTTTTTTTTGTTTTTTTTTTTTTTTAAGATTTTATTTATTTTTAGAGAGAAGGAAGGGAGAAAGAGAAAAAGAGAAACATCAGTGTGTAGTTGCCTCTCGCACTCCCGCAGCTGGGAACCTGGCCTACAACCCAGGCATGTGCCCTGACTGGGAATTGAACAGGTGACCCTTTGGTTTGTAGGCTGCATAGGCTGGCACTCAATCCACTGAGCTACACTAGCTAGGTCTACCTCCTTTATTAAATCTTTAAATGTTGTCAAATGGATGTTCACTTAATTTCAGCCCTGGCTGGTGGCACAGTGGGTAAGGCGCTGGCCTGTGAATCCAAAGGTCACTTTCCCAGTCAGGGCACATAACCAGGTTACAAGCCAGGTCCCCAATCAGGCCTGTAGCTGGAGGCAGGTGAAAGGCAACCAAATATTAATGTTTCTCACCATCTCTGCCTCTCTCCATTCCCCTCTCTCTAAAAATAATTTTTAAAAATAAAATTAAAATCTTTTAAAAATTTTCTATCATTCTGAGATACTTTTTTTCTGGTGTATTTTTTATGATAGGTCTTTAAAATAAATGAAACCCTGAGGTAAAGTAGCGTAGTGAATAGCCTGGGTATTTCAATGCCTCGAAAGGTAGAAAGTTTTATCTTGACTGTGTAGTTTGAATTTTATTTTGTAAAAACATGATTCATATGATTCATTTCTAATAAGAGTCAGGATAGGATATCAAGAAAAGCGCTGGGCAAGAACTCAGAAGATTTGGGGCCCCAGTTACTTTGTGCTTACTTAAGACCTTGGGCAAGTCACATTACCTCTCTGAAGTAACCATGTTCCAAATCAGAGAGTTACTTACAGCTGGGTTATTTACAAGATTGTGCATGTGCCTGTGTGTATGTATGTTCAAAGATGAGACCTTGTAGAGGTGACCTCTCCTAAAGATATAAGCTCAGAAAAACCTTAGAAAAAACTTTGAAATGGTTGAGGATATCATAAATTTAGTAATATGAGGGCACCTATTACATGAGTAAATATACCAAAAATGTGGTTTCCAACTCCAAACCCCAGTTCCGATTGCTGACTTCCTCCTGTCTCTGAGTGTCTTTGGCTGCCTAATCCCTCTGTAACCCCTGGATCTTTTGCTCCTCTTATTCTTTATTCTCTCCTCTGTTTATTTCCATGTTCCCTCTCTCTGTGTTTCTCCTGACTGTCTTTGGTCTCTCTCTGTGTTTTTCTTGTCCCAGGTACCCTCAGGAAGACCCTACGCCTCTAGCGGTACCTGGTATCATCTCCAGCATGTTTATAGATGTGAAGGATTCACTGGGATATTGAGAAATACCAGAGGCGAACTGTTCCACTGTAGTAAGTCAATATGTGTTTATTAAGTGACTACTATTTATGGAGCACAATTGGTTGTGCTTTGGGGAAAAAGGAAGTTAGTGCATAGGTAAGAAGAAATAAACTTGTAAACTCTTCTCAGTGGTTCTTGCAGTATTACACATACAAAAACAAAATAAAAAGCTGGCAAATAATTACATTCTAAATAAATTATTTATTGCATGTGTGCTGAAGAATCTCAGAGTTCATGGAGTAGAGAAAACCAGATGGTATTAATCTGGTCTCCTTTGTGAGTTTAAAATTAGATTTTGAAGTATGATTGGAAGAGAGATGAGGAAAAAGAGGGTGGGAGTAATTTCTGCGGGGCTTCCAAAGCCTGTTCACTTGCCTGAGTGAATTCCTGTGGTGGGTGAATGCTAAATTTCGGACTGCCAATGACTAAATTTCTTAAACTTCCCTTTAGTCAGTATATAAGTTTTGTGGAATCTTTAGCTTTTCTATATGTAGTGTCATGTCACCTACAAATAGTTATAATTTTACTTCCTCCTTTCTAGGTTATATATCTTTTATTTCTTTTTCTAGTTTGATTGCTGTGATTAAAATCTTAATGTTGATTAAGAGTGGTAAGAATGGGCCTCTTGTTTTGTTACTGATCTTAAAAGAAAAGCTCTCAGCTTTTTACCATTGAGTATGATACTAGCTGTGGGTTCATCATATATGTCCTTTTATGTTGAGATATGTTCCTTCTATACCCACTTTTTAATCATTTGTATCATAAATATATGTTTAATTTTTGTCAAATGGTTTTGTGCATCTATTGTGACGATCATGATTTTCATCCTTCAGTTTGTTTTTGTGGTGCAGGATGTTGATTGATTTGCGAATATTGAATTATCCTTGCACCCCTAGAATAAATCCTACTTGATTAGAGAATCACTGTTTCTCTTCAGTTCTGAATAGTAGATAACCTTGTTGGATAGAGTATTGTTGGAAGTAGGTTTTTCCTTTCACCATGTTGAATATATTGTGCCATTCCTTTCCAGCCCTCAAATATTTTGCCGAAAAATCAGCTGATGGTCTTTTGAAGGCTCTTTTGCATGTAACTAGCTGTTTTTGTTTATTTATTTTTTGTTTTTGTTGTTACTTTTAAAATTCTCCCCTTTTATTTAACTTTTGGCACTTAAATTTAAAGGTGTGTCTTGGTATGGGTCTCTTTGGGTTCATCTTGTTTATGGTCATCTGAGCTTTCTGAACTTGGATATCTATCTATTTCCTTCATCAGCTTAGGAAATTTTTCAGCTATTATTTCTTCATTTAAATTTTCTGTCCCTTTTTCTCCCTCTTCTTCTGGGAATGCTATGATTCAAATGTTGATATGCTTGATTTTTGTCCTGGATGTCCCTTAAACTATGTTCATTAAAAAAAATTTTTTTTTTTTTTTTTTCTTTTTGCTGTTCTGATTGGGGGATTTCTAGTTCCTTGTATTCTAATTCCCTGACTTGTTCTTAGGCATCCTCTAAGATGCTTTTGATTTCCTCTAGTGTATTTTATTTCATTTATTGGACACCTCAGGGCTTTTTTGTTTTTTGGTTTTTTTTCTCCTGCATCTTTGTTGAAGTTCTCATTGAGTTCACCTATTCTTCTCTGGAGTTCTTTGAGCATTTTTATTACCATTGTTTTGAACTCCATCTGGTAAATTGTTTCATTTAGCCTGTTTAACGGGTTTTGTTTTGTTTTGTTTTTCTGCACTTTCTTTGGGAACAGTTTTCCCTGTTTCTTTATTTTGACCGTCTTGGTGTTTATTTCTGTGAATCAGGTAAAACTGAAGTCTTTCACAATCTTAAAGGAATGGTCTTGTGTAGGAACTTCTTTTCCTTTTTTTGACTATGTGTAATGGGCATCTTTGTCCAGCCAACTGGAGCGGGAGCTAAAGTGAACTCTGGGCCGCAGAAAGACTTGGAGCGAACTGCACTGGGACACCTTGGCAGGCAGGTTGGAGCTGGAGCAGGTGCGAGCTATGGGGTTTCCTTAAGATACAAGCCTAGCCAGTGCCACCTTGATAGAGTCCCGAAGAGGTGGCTCCGGCGGCATGGTCCTGGGACTAAGTTGCACTGGAACTGCCTGGGAAGGCACACTGGAATCGAAGTTGGAGCGGGCTTGGGGCATGGGGAATCTTGAAGGCAAGCCACGTGGCAACCAGGGCTATGGGAGCTGGACAGGCTGGTTGAATATATAGTTGGAGAGGGTTGGAACCGCTCTGAGTCTGGAAGCAAATCACTGGACTGTAACCGGGCGCCGGGGCTGAAGTGGGCGTGGCCTGTGGGAAGTCTCCGGGACTCGTGACTTGGGGGCGGGACTGGCGTTGGAGAGGGTGGGACTATCGGTCTATATAAGGCTAAGCTCTGGCTGGAGAGAGCGCGCATTCCGCGGGATCTCCCACTGGCAAGCGGCAAGCTGCGAACCTGGTTGGAGGTCTGAGGTCTGGGGTCTGGTGCGCCACAGGTTGCTCTTCTCCCAACGTTGGCTAGAGTGCCTGGATTCGGTGATCATGGAGGGTGAGTGCAACAAATGGGGCTCTCCAGGTGATCGTGGAGGGTGAGGGCAACAGACGGGGCTCTCCGGGTGATCGTGGAGGGTGGGGGCAACAGACGGGGCTCTCCGGGTGATCGTGGAGGGTGGGGGCAACAGACGGGGCTCTCCGGGTGATCGTGGAGGGTGAGGGCAACAGACGGGGCCCTCCGGGTGATCGTGGAGGGTGAGGGCAACAGACGGGGCCCTCCGGGTGATCGTGGAGGGTGAGGGCAACAGACGGGGCTCTCTGGGTGATCGCTGAGGGTGAGGGCAACAAGCAGGCCTCTCCAGTGTCTTCAACATGGGAGCAAGATCCACGGTTCTCCTTGTTTGGAAGATAATCTAGGTTTTGAAAATGAGTTTCTTTACCAATATTCTGCATGATTTTTAAACCACCTTTTTCACCTCACCCCGGGTCGGGAGTCTATGCGGGGGTCCTTTAGTGGATCTCTCAATACCGCAGGTCTTTGTATTGGGGGTGGGGTTCCTAAGGTACTTACTCCCAATTCCCAAGGTATTTGACTCTCCTATCCTCCTACCCGTTTTTATGTGATCGATCTCTCTGGTTTCTTGGGCAGAAGCCCTCATTTCTTCCTGAGGTGAATTGCTTTGTCTCCAGGAGTCAATTGGAAGTGGTCTTGGGAGGAGGTAAGCTCTTTTTACGCCACCATCTTGGACCTAGAAAACCGCAGCCTCGTGTCTGATAATCATCTTTGCTTGTAATTTATTTGTGATCACAGCTGTTTTTCATGTATGAAAATTAAGTGAAAATACAGTAAATAAATGTTTTTTATCTACTTTCTCTTGATGGCTTTTTTGGTTGTTTCCAGCTTTTGTGCTATTAGAAATAAAGCTTAAGAGGAAAAATAATTGAGATTCCTGCACATTCCTTCTTACGTAAGTTTTTTTCTAAGAAAAATGTACAGGACTAGAAGGCGGAGTCAATAGATATGCCCAGCTTCAAACTCTACCAGATAATGGCAAATGGATTTCCGTAGAACTTGTTACATTTTATATTCTTTTTAGTCAGGAGAGGATTCCATTTTAAAAGGATTAGTGCTACAGCCACTTTGAAGGAATAATCTGACTCCAGATTCTTACATGACTGTTAGATTCTGAATGTGTCTTTTTGTTCAAATTTCATTTTGTGAATACTTCTGACCTTGTGGATCAAAGGCAAAAGGTACCAGAGAACAGGTCACACAGAGCAAGGGACACAAACTCTCTCAACTTTTCTGTAAATTATAACCTGCCTAAAAACTCCCTGAGGGTTTTGGCAAGAGAGCTGTGTATTTGACCATGAACCAAGATTAAGTAGGTTCTTTCTGATTTTCATAGAGGGACACAAAAGAATCTAATTTCATCATGATCTCATGTATCTGCTTTGTAAAAATCACAAGTCTGGTAAATTTTAGGCTAAGATGAGAATAAGGTAAGAGAATAATTTTGTAACCTCCAAAAAATGAAAAATGTGGAAAACTTTAGTGAAGAACTTCTTTTTAATAATATTAACTTATTCTCAAATCAAACTGGAATTTTAAAACTCTTTGTAGTTTTAAAATTTTTAATGTTTAATTACTTATTACTGAGAAGCCAGTTGTTAATCTTCACCTCCAGCCTTCATAAACACAGGACCAAGATTCACTGGTCTGCCCAGAAATGAAGAAAAACTGGCTAGACTACCTTTGATAGTTCACCCCTCCTAGCTGCTTGCTTGACAAAACTCGACAAAAATGCGTTCACCGAATATTCTATTTCGCAAGAAGCACTTTACAATACCTTCCTATCTCTAGAAGAACAGATAACTTTGTTCCTTAAGAATGCAGGGAGAGAAATATCCTTTTATGCTTATGAGGGAAAAATGGAAGAAATTACCTGACATGAAACTTTACTTGATATAATACCCGAGAGTCTTACCAGTCTTATATTGTGCCTTTGATTAATGTAAAAGGCTTGACCTGCTAAATATTCACATCAATATTTTAAATTATCAGTGACAAAACTCTCCTTTGCAATACTGATTCACTTGGTATTTTATTAATTCAGACAGGCTTGAAAGTGATTTTGAAAAGTCTACAGCACTAATTTAGTATTCTTATATTATGTTAAGTTCATGTCTTTGAAAGAAAACCATATATTCCCAAATGAATAAGTTGCAACAAATCTTAAAAATAGGTTATTAGTTAATAAGTTGGATCCTAAATATAGCAGAAAACTTATAAATATATATAAATATAATGTATATAAACATAAAATTTTCAGAGGGAACTAGGAAATGTATTTATTACAGATTCTGTATTGAATGGCTTAACTTGGAGAGGAATTTTTAAAAGCCAACTTAAAAAGAAAAAAATTTAAATTATGTATTTCATTTCTACTCATATTTTAAATCTGTTATACAGCATATTTAGTGACATATAAAAGTAAATTCAAAGTTGACATAATTACACAAAATACAAATTTATTTAGGTTATCTTATTAAAGTAGTTATGAATAACCACTTTAGTTTAGGTATTGCTGGAATAACAATATTCATTTTGTCTGGGAGTTTATAATCTGGATAAGAAAAGAGTAAAATGTTCAAATGGGTCTAATTTTGAGGAAAAAGTAGTGAGCAATTCATCTGTTTTCCTGAAGTTAATTTCCTAGTATATTACCATTCATTATCCAGCTGTAATCCACATTTCTAAAAGCCTGGCCAGGCTTTATTAAATCTGAAAAAATTAGTCACTGACTGTTTAATAAAAACAACAGAACAGAAAGTATAGCAATCGCTGTACTTTAATATTGATAGTTGTTTTGATGAATTGGGACCTCCTAGGAAGCTCACCTAGACATAGACATCATAATCTTATTCAAGCTCACTAACTATGGCCTTGGCTGGTGGCACAGTAGATAAGGTGCCAGCCTGCAAACCAAAGGTCACTGGTTCGATTCCCAGACAGGGCACATAACCAGGTTGCAAGCCAGGTCTCCAGCCAGATCTGTAGAGGGGGAGGCAGGTGAAAGGCAACCACACATTGATGTTTCACTCCCTCTCTGCCTTCTCTCTCTCTAAAAGTAATAAATAAAATCTTTTTAAAAAAGAAAAGATCACTAAATATGATGTATATGCCAATTTGTTTTCTCCCCTCAAATCTTACTGGTAGTTTCTTTTGTACTTAGCTAGTGAACACTTGACTCCCCGTTTCCTATGCCAGCCAAGCACCATGTTTCATTTGAATGACATCATTGCTCTTAGGTTAAGGCCTGTTTTGAGCTCAGAGGAATCTTGGCTTTGGCTTTTGTCCATTTATAGTTATTTGCTGTTACTTAATCCTTCCACCGATAGATGGCAGTGTGACTTTCTGTGAGCCTCAGGCTGCCCTATGAACACAAGCCTTGTGTGTCTCTCAGTTAGTAACCTACGAACAGCTCAGAAACCCTCTGAATTTAGGGAAGGTGGCGCTCTGGAACTCTTTGAGTCAGAAGTTCTAGGTAATGAGCGCCAAGGCAACAGTGGGTCTGATTTTTACTGAATGGAGTCATCCAGTCAGCTGTTCTGTTGGGCTTAAAGCTCACCAAGATAGCTTTTCCTCTTACTGGAGCTTACTCAAGGATTGATTTCAGTGTGTTTCATTTTCCTTCAAATTAAAAACAATGTGCCAGAGATTTTTATTCATTTGTGTGAATTTTTTTGTACCGAAATAGTTTCAAAGACAGTTTTCATTGAGAGGTTCTGGCTGTTTTACTTCTTTTGCTTAGTAAGGATGAAGTTCATGATGGGATTTCATTCTCCTATTTCTTCCTTTACATTTTTCCTGGGACTTCAAAGACCAATAAGGAATACCAACCCTTCTTTAGGCCCCTCCTCCATTTAGACTTTACATTTGTGGGAAAGATGAACAATGGGTCAATTTAACTTAAAAGATTTAAATCTGATTTTCACTGAGAGACTTTAAGATTTACAGACTGTAATTAAGAGGCTGTTGATGATCATGATGTGGATGTGTCTGGAATGGGAAAAAAATCAGAGGCTAAGAGCCATGGATTTAAAATAATCATCCAAAACAACCAATGAAGAGGATCAGAAATTGATCACTTGTGCTGTTGGGTGTTTAAAAATTTGGGAGAAAGACATTATTTTGCCCAGGTTCATATTTGACCTGCATGAAGAGAATAGAGAAAAGGGATTTTAAATAAGGGATCTCTGGGCAAACAATAAGAGACAAGAAAGTACCCAAATACCAGGGAGCTGGGTCTTGACTTTATCTTTCCAGAAATCAAAAAGATAAAGTTTGCCGGTGGGAGTTATGGTGGGCAGGGAGGCCCACAAATGTGTGGAATACCAATATCAGGAGTTAAATTTTGAGAATATACTATGAAGTGTCATTAAAGAGCTTGAATTCAGAGAGTGAAAGACTCAAAGCATGATTCGGAATAAATGTGATAGAGATTAGCTTGGAAATGGAGATCATCATCATTTAGAAGGTACTATAGTCATCTCTTGGGGTAAGGTATCAAAGAATTTGAGGAAAGGAGAAATACTACATTCATCTTTTTTTTGTAAGTGAATAAGGCAGCATATATGTGGCACTCTAAGAGGGATTTCCCATATTATCTGGTTCTATTCTTAAAATTCTATTTATGAAGGTAGATATGAGTAGTGGTAAAAACTAGCCAGGCCAATCTGCCACATCCCTTGCTCTGGCTCAGAACATTGAAATAGAGAGCAGATAAACTTTTTATTCTTTGATTTGTCATATACTCACTTCTTAGGAATTATTAAGTGGATCCAAATTAGGACTGTCTTCATGTATATATATATAATAGCATGTAAATTAGTACACTTGAATCTGAGTTTAATACGGATGTGTTATATACGAGGCTTACCTATTCTCAGTCACAACATTTGAGAAAAATGTCAGTTGACAAATTTGGGTCATTAGTATATTTTGTATTAATTGAGAAATAATAAGGATACCTTTCTTACTAATTAGAAATTTTAGTGTAGAAGAGTTGCAATCAGTGTCCTAGCTTTCTAGAACAAAAATTATACGATAAACTGGAATATTTAGAAAAAGAAGAATTTTGATTAATTTTCTTAGTCATTGAAAGTTAGCTAAAAAACAAGTCATTGATTGCATAAGTGTCAGTACACAACTGACTTTCTTAATAGTGAAGCCTATTTTCAGTGGGAGTAGATCTTGTTTATCACTTTAATGATTAATAATTATTTTACAGTTTTAAAAATTATACTCCATGGAAGAGGTTGGAGATTTGTAGGTAATGACATTCAACAAATGAATTGCCCACTACCCATACAAACAAATCTCTTACCTAAGACATTCTGGGAATTTAAATTTTTTTATGATTGATGCTAACTTAACTGTTATAAATTTTTCACTCTTTTCCTAAAAGGAGTTTCCCCTTATAATTGAGAAATGTCTATTAGTAGTGTTCTGGTTATGTTTCAGATTGCTGTTTGTGCTTAAGTGGTGGTCTTTTTTTTATGAGAACATTTTTTAATTTTAATTTTTATTTCTCTTTGTATAATCTTCAACAAAGTGGTTTTAGGTTCACCAACAAGAAGCAGCTGTCTGATATATGTTCACTGAGTCTGCAGTTTTTAACCAAAGTTTTTGATTTGGGAAGTGAAATAAAAATAAACATTCAGATTTGATTATGGCTGATATAATAAGAACTTCTGTCTGTAACTTAAGTCTTGAAATCCATATGCAGTGTAGTTGAAATTTTGAGAGATTTGAGCTTAAACACCATTGAGACTGTGCTTAACTTTTCCTCTAAATTGTTTCCTTGCCCCTCAAAGGAAGACGTAGAATCTTCATCTCAAGATTGACCTGACAAGGGGTACATTTCAATATTATTCACAAGATGAAAAAAATGACAGTTTTACTTGTGTGTGTTATTTGTGAAAAGCAACAAATGCTTTAGTTCACTTAAGAAAATGAGTTCAGGAATAAAATGGACAAAGCTAAGAAGCATATTGAGAAAGGTATCCCAAAAGACTTTTAGGAACTGTAAAGTGAGTGCAGTGGATAAAACTATTCACACATTTTATTAGATCTACACATAGAACTGCAGACTGTCTCCTTGAGATACTGTTGCTATAAATATTTAGGAGAATATTGTTTCTGGAATAACTAAATATTCAAAATGGAGGTGTGTATTAGAAGAATAAATTTTACTTATTGCACTTAGAAATCCAGGTTAATTTTATCATTCTGTTTTCTGAAATCCATTTCTTGAAAATCATTCTTCAAAGTTCCTACTTGTTACTGTTCTTCCCTGGTAGTTACAGAAGATTAATATAGTTGGGAATAGTTCTAAACACCGAATTACAACCATTGATAAAACTCATTATTAAAACTTGGTGAATTGGAAATTCACCTCATGTTTGATGACTTTCAGTTGAAATGTAACCATATATCTGAAATGTTGTATTAAAACTTAGAGACGTTTTAGAGTCATTTTTGTGGGACTTCAGGGATCACTTCACCTTAGCTCCCCAAGTGTGAAATAAGAATATTATATATAAGTCTTAGCACAGGTTACTTGAGAAAGATTGTTCTTATTCTTAAGTCCCTATTTAAAGAGTAAATATTTGGAGGATTCAACCTCTTAGTAGAAGGCCTTAGCTACTTCATGGACTTATGAAGTCAGTCCTGAAAGTATCAAGCCACATGTTTTAATTATATTGACATTGGCTTGATACTTCCGGGACAGGCCTCATATGATGTGAAGTGGTATTTTAAGTAAAAAGGGGCTTAAGATAATGTATGACTGCAGTTTTCAAGCCATTGAATAGGACATTTCAATGAGATAGTTAAATTGGATAAAATTTAAAGTTTGTTTTTAACTCTATAAAATCTATGATTTAGAATGAAGAACAAAGTAGTAATTCAAAATAGTATGAGTGTTCCTATATCAGGATAGATGAAGCTGGTAAGAGGAGTGTCATATTAAGTTTTTAGCTGAATTTTGATTAGGAAAAAAACATTTTGGTAGGGAAAACCATCCTAATCGTAGAAATGGTACAAGGAGTTTTATAGTAGCAAAACCTAGTATGGGATATAACGGGAATGAGATTTGTTTGATACAGCAGAATTTTTGTTGGGGGAAGATAGTGAGATTTCATATTCTTTGTCTAAAAGTGCAATTTATGATTAAATGGGCTATTTGAAATCTGTTCTTAGTAAAGGTTTATTCTACATTTTTCTAAATGTCAGCATTTTTGCTTTATTGCTTTAGTACCTCTAGATCACAGGAATTATATTATTCATTTCCTTTTTTAACTGAATTGTATATTTCTCACAAAATTAAGAATGTAGCCCAAGCTAAAAAATTGCTAGGCTGTTAGATAATTGGAATGATGCTGATAAAGGTAAAAGAGTGTCTAAATTCTTTATAATAAGATTTTTTTATAAATTGGCTCTTGATAAGAGAGCAGATTATTAGTAAGATCATTTAAATTTTTCTCTTAAAATATCTCTTATTTAGGATAACATTTGCCTATAAGCTCTTTCAAAAATAACATATCAGATTACATGATTGTATTAGAAATACATTTTTAAGTATCTAAACAGGTGCTTTTCTTCATTTGTTAGTTTTTTATCCAAGACTCAGAATAGTTTGTATAAAAGAGGAGCTGTCTTAATTGACAATCTTCAAGTATCTCATTTATGTTGGAGAAATAAATTGCTTTGTACAGAGTGGTATGACTACAAATGTAAAGTTAATTATTCTCTTTCAAAAAAAGATGCATTCACATTTACACATGATGTAATTTGACAAAAACCACTAATACTCATGATGACTTTTCAAGGGAGAAGAGCCTGTAAGTAAATCATCTGTTGTAATGTCTTATAAGTTTGAAATAAATGTTACAGGAGCCTGCAAATGAGGTATTCACATGTAAATATCTTGGAAAATTCTCAGATTGTGTAAGTAGTATTTAAAACTACACTTACTGATTCTACTTAATACACACATTGTGTAATTCCTAAGCCATTGTCTCACTACTCTTAATTTTTCACAAATTATTCTAAACTTACAATAATGACATAAAAAATCTCCTTTGAGCTGAGGCTGGAAACCTTTGCACTAGTAATAAGGTTGGGACTCTTGACATTTAGCTGGATGACTAATCCCAGTGTATGTAGCTGCCAAGAGGGAAGACACTGAGGCGTGTAATGCATAGAATTGCCTTGACTCACTTTGTCCTCTGGCAGCGCTTGCGGCCTGGTGGCAGCAGCACCGAATCTGCACTTAACAAGTTTGAAAGCTGCTTTTCTTAGGCTCCCACAGCAGTTTGCATAGAGGAGGAGCCAAATAAGATGTCTATAGAGACTTTTTCAAAAGCAATTCACTTACAACCTACAAAGAACCCTTTTTAGATTTGGTACCATCACTACATGCCTGACTCCTGTTAAAGCCTTTGCTCAAGAAGTAGTGTTAGGGACAGGCTTGGTAAGTTTTGTTGTGTTAAAATCTGTTGTAGAGTCTTTTCAAGAAACGCTTCCTTAGAATAATTTAGAATTGAAGGGGCCTCTCCAGAACCAGATAGAGGGAACTAGAGATTCTCAGAGGTTAGGTGATTTAACCAAGTTGGTATTCGATCCAAGTTTTCAGGTTTTCACTTATGTGGTGCATTTACTATGCAAGGAATATGTTCCTGTGAGTAGTAAGAAATAAATAGCTAAATAGTAACAAAAGGGACATTTAAAACTGTAGCTTAAAAGATAAATAGAAGTGTAGAAGTGTTAATTGCCTGAAATCTCATAGGCAGACATACATAGATAAAGGTGTTAGACCTTGGACTTTGGGACTGATTCAGATTCAAAAGAATGGTATGTATTGTATGTATTTACTCTGAGATGATGAGAGGTAAAACGTGATGGTTTTGAGGTAAATAGAATGTTTTCTTCTCAAATGCTAAAGGTTAGTTCTTGCACTTCTGTTTATGAGTCATCACATTTTAAGCACTTGTTTAAGAAACAATGCCTCCTCGGCTAACACAAACTCATTGGTAGGGAGCAGAAATGGCTTCTGCTCCTCTCAGTAAGTAGTGACGGTTCCCATTTTAGTAACTGCTGGGTCTGTTCCCTGGTCTCTGGTCCCCTGGTCTCCGGTCCCCTGGTCAAAATCACTGATGTAAATTGCTCCATAGAAGCTGCTTTGCCCATCTTGTTATTTTTTTTGCTTGGAGGATTGTGAAGAAACTCAATTTTAACACTCATTCATGCACACCTAGACAATAGTTATCACATGAACCTTTTAGATTAAAAATATACAACCTTGTACCCTAAGAAGATGTTAATGGAAACATTCCTTTCATTTTCTTTGCCTTTTTTTACTGTTGTTCTTTTACAGTTGTCCCACAGTCAATCCCCACCCTGTTGTCCATGTCCATGGGTCATTTATACATGTTCCTTGACTAGACCCTTCCCATTCTTTCCTTCCTTGTCCCCCTCTCCCTTCCCCTGTGACTGGAAACATTAATTTCTTTGTGGAGAAAGAATAGAGGTGGTGTGATATAGTGGAGAGTTCTAATTTTGTGGTCAAGGGACCTGGATCTTAATTAGCTCTTCTATTAATTAGTTTGATGACTGTAATCTAACCATTGACCCCTAGGAATCTCCCTCCAATGACTGGATTTGCAGTCCCTAACCATTCTATAAAATTAGCATTTCATTTTTAGAAGAGTAGCTCCTTAAAGAGAAAATATCCCATGAATTAAATATGACAACCATGAAAGAACAGCTGTAGAATATGTGAAGTTTTCTCAAGGAAGCCAATTACAACAGGTTGCTGACAACTTTTTTTGAAGTCAAAACTTCCATCAGTGAGTTAGGATGCTATCCAAATAAACTGATCATCTCTGTTTAGCAATGTAATATCTAGATAATTAGCTTTAAAAAAAGGTTATTTTTATTGTATTTTTCCATTACCATTTATTCCCCTTATCCCCTCTTCCACCTCCACCCATCCCCTTAGCCACCACCTTGCAGTCACCACAATTTGTCCATGTCCATGGTAGATAATTAGAAGTTTTAAAAATATATTTTATAGACTGTTTCTGAAGACAAAATATTTAGTTTATAACTAGGAAAATTTAGATGTGGATTTCATCTGATTAAGTCTAGCTCTAAACTTTCATCTGAATGATTACAAACTAAAACTACAAATATCTGGTTGTATATCTCAGCCTTTGACTTGATTATATGGTTGTTCCATATTACTTTTATTTATTAATTTCAATTTAATTGATCATAACTTGTGTGATTGCCATCCCTAATGGTAAAGGAAAGCCTTTGCAGCTTACACACATAGGAACATGGTACTTAGAAGGCTTTGCTTCTAAGTAACCCTACTGATTTCTAAATATCAGATGTTGCCGATTTAGACCAAGGGAATTTGTTTTCATATAGCTTAGAGCAATGGTATCAGTAATTACTATCCTGATAATAACAATGCTAATCTTTTGTTATCAACTGAAATGGCTGATAAAAGCACATTTGTTAAATTGGATCTTTCTAACTTTTGCATGCTGTCATTATTGATTCTGGATCACTTCAGAGATAATTGGGCTCTTATTCTCTGTGGTGGTAGCAGGGGCTCAACTTGAGATTTAAAATTAATATTATTAGTCAGAGCTGTGTTTTTAAAAAAATGATATGTTATCCACCAGATCAGTAATTGGTGAGGAATTGCAGGAAGGGATAGCTATTTCCTCATACAGAGCAGCTCTTTATTTTCATTGAGATACATTGACACACGTAGCATTATCTTAGTTTCAGGTTTACCACATAATGACTTGATATACGTGTAACTGCCAAAAGTTCACCACAGTAAGTCTAGTTAACATCCATCACCACATGTAGTTAGAAATTTTTTCTTGTGACGAAAACTTCTAAAATCTACTCTCTTAACAACTTCCCAGTGTACAGTAGTATTAACTAGTCACCATGCTGAATATTACATCTCCAATATGTATTTATTTCATAACTGAAAATGTGTACTTTTTGACTTCCTAGAGAAGTTCTAAAAATTATTTGATTGAATTTAAATGTAAGCAGAGAAACTTGATGAAAATGTCCAGTAGATGGCACTTCATAAATGTGTTTAGAATTAGCCCTGCAGCATTCTTGCCTAGAAGATATAATTAAAACAGAAAATGTCTTTCTCCCAAAGGTTGATGAGCATCTGGACTCATAGAAATGTGAAAATAATTTTAAAATTAAAGATTTCTATCAGACATTTTGTTGTTGCCCACTCATTGTAAGGAATGTTTTTACAACATCCCTGACATGTCCCCAAACAGAACTTGACATTGTAACCTGTATTAGTAACATTGGGAAGCCTGCTTTCCTAACTAATTTTATTGGAATATGGAAAATATTTTTTTTAAAATGGTACTCTGTTAGAATACCCACCATTTAAGAAAATAATGTTTTCTGGCAAATGTAGGACATTGTGCTTATAACACATGGGAGATTACAAAGTTCTTTTTAAATTAAGATTCTAAGAATCACTGTCCTGATCCTGCGGAGGATCTTGTTAGTACCCGATTTCTTTTTCCAAATAGTTAAATAATTAACAGTGCATACAAGTTTATGATTTGTTTTATATTTGTTTAACCACTTAGTGTTTTTAAAGGGTTATTTATGAAAACTTACCCCAGTGTTTTCTAGTATTTTTGTTTTTGACCTATTTATGTTTTAAGTTAAAGTTATAAGATAAAGTTAGCAAAAAGAAGAAAAACGCACCCATAATCCTGTCATACAGAGATAATTTTGTAAACCTTCTAATGTTCATTCTTCCAGGCATTTTTTTCTTATCTGTGCTTATACAGTACATATTAACATGTCTTTTATCAAAACAAAAATCATAATCCTGTGTAACCTGTTCTTTTTTTCTCTTAATAGTTTATCTCAAACTTGTATTCATGTCAATAAAAGTGTTTTTATACAACTCATTACTATAAATATTTTTCATTTTTAACTGATCTCCCACTGTTTATATTTAGGTTTTCCCTTTTTTTTTTTTTTTCCTACTCATAGAATTTTGAAATGCAGAGGTCATCCTTTACTTGCAATATTTACTAATGACAATACTGGATTATAGCAGCATGAATCAAACTAGCACAGCATCTGTTTATAGTCAGCCCTCAATAATGTTTAATTGAATTTGTTACTTTTTGGCTCTTGTGAGGTAAATGGTAAATGATTAACAGTTGTTAATTGTAGTTTATTTCAAATTGATTTAAATGTTTATGTTCTTATTAATCATCAGAATGATAATAGCAAACCCTCATATACACTTTATGAAAGGTGTATACACACACACACACACACACACACACACACACACTATATGCAAGGCAATATATTGTAGGCAGTTTATGTGTATATAAATAAATTGGTTTAATTTTCATAATGTGGTAGATACTATTATGGTCCCCCTTTTTATAGATAAGGTTGCCAAAGCACAGGGAGTTTATACTTGCCTCAGGTCACACAGTTAATCTGTTCTTCCAGGTTCATAGACCCAGGGGAAAACAAGGGTCCGCACAGTTAACCTCACAGTATACCAAACTACATGAAGCATTAGATATAGACAAAGTGGAGTTAAACAGATGGTGTGGGAGTTCTTTCACACCTCTATTTAAGAGCTTCATTTAAAACATTATAGATGTATGTGGTTCCTTTAAAAATGATATCATCACCATATTTTCTACCGTTATGCTACATAACAAATATTTTGTGAAGGTGACACAAAGATAGATAATTTTTAACTCACAGAATTCATAGTCCATGATAATAACTTAATGTATACTACCCATAATTTAGGCTTATGGAGTTTTCTGGACTTTGTTTCAGAGCAGGCTATGTCCAGGTTAAACTCTGAAAGTGGAAGCTGCAGATGCATTTAGTTAATGAACATTTTATTAAGAACCTAATACATGCCAAATACAGTGATGACACTGAACATATAAAGATAAATAAAATGTAGCCTTTTTAGAAGTACATACATTGTGTAGCATACTTCCGTGATAGGTCTTACAGAGCCCATGCGCATGTAGATAAGGGCATCACTCATGTTTCAACTTCCACACTGATTATTTATTTCTTATAATGAAAAAAAGTACAGATTTCAATTCCAGATACCTTTCAATAATTAAGTTCGGATTCTTAAAATAACTGAACATAAGTGTAATGGTAGTGTGAATAAATAATGCTTTAGCAATCTGTTTTAAAATGGTTAAACCAATTTAGGTAACTTATATGTAATCATACAAACATACTTGGAAGTGTTAACTGACTTAGAAGTTTTATGATACCACAATTATAAATGAGGTCACAGAAAATATTCAAGGTGACCAAGGACACCTTAGCAATATAGTGTTGGTGATCTTATATTTTCCTGAAATTCTGAGGGGTGAGGGGGTCAGGGAGATTGTGGTGTTAATGTAGTTATTGAGGAAAAAGCCTCTTGGAGCTTGTTTTGTAGGAGGTTATAAAGTCTTCAAAATGAATTTTTATACATTGGGTTTATTTAGGGCAGTGAGTCTCAAGTAGGGGGCCATAATATTTATGTAATGTTCTTTCAGTGATTGGAAGATGCTATCACTTGGAATTGGGGGTGGAGGTGAAAGGATGTGGAAGGAGCAGAGATGTATATTGACTCAATCGTGAGTGAAACAGGGGAAAGAATTGTCCCACCCAAAATGCCAAAAAAGCGCTCTCACCGAGAAATGCTGATTATAGTACAGGATATTCCTATAAATTAAGCTGAACTACTTAAGTGATTGGAAGTTCCTGCCCTTTGGACATTGAGGGTACATGCCACATACAGAAAGAATAAGGAAGATGGTACTATAATTTTGTAGAAATTTTAGAGATTTCTACACTTAATACATATTTTATTAAAGTGAATTATCTTGTGGATTGTTTTTGCTGAGTTGCTTCCTGAAGGTAAATTATATTTCCCATTCTTAGAGTAAAACTAACAATGAGGGAGGGAGGCAGTTGATATAAAAAGTCAGTCTAGATCATGAAGAAGACTGTTCCTACAGTTACACTTACACCATGTTCTCCACAATTATTGCTAATATAATCAAAGACAAAACTAACACACATTCAATATTTCTTCATAACAGTGCAGTGAAATGAAGTCCAAAAAGTAATTTGTAGTTAGGAAGAATCAGGGTGTTGGGGTTTTTTTGTTTGTTTGTTTGTTTAGTGTACTATATATAGATAAAACTAATTATGTTCCTTTTTAAAGGAAGATGTTGAGTAAATTTATGAAGATGTTAGAAACATGGTTGGGAGTAAGTAGAGTAGAAGACTTAAGCCTTAAGTCTTAAGACTTAAGACCTTTCAATGTTTTATATTACTGAGATTGTAGGTGACGCGATGTGATTTCTTGAGCCATCTCTGACTTTTGTCTCCAAGTTCAGTTATTTCTAGGACAGTTCGTTCGTTCATTCATTCATTCATTCATTCATTATTTATTGAATGTAGTCTTTGTAATACAATATGTATGCCTCAGTCAAATGTGGAAGACAAACATGAAAATATCTATCCAAAGTGATAATCTCAGTGGGACTGTGTGAATAAAATCCTATGGGGCCCAAGGAATACTCTAGATAATCAACTCTGGTTTTGATCAGTGTGGAAACCACTGAAGGTCCATGGAAATTGGATGGAACAATGTTTCTACACTCCCACCAGAGCCAGAACATTAACTAATAAGATAGGTTGACTGTGATGTAAACAGACAATGAAATTTCTAAATTCACTCCTAATTAGCATATGATATGTAGAAAGTCTGCTTTATTTCTGTGATTATAGTCAAGTATATGTGTCACTTCTTAATACTCAAACTATAAAACCTTCCACAATAATTGAATTTAGAGTAAAGGCCCATTTGCTTGTAGTTGCAGTCATTAAGTAGTAAAGTAGTTAATTCTGAGCAAGTGTGAAAAGATGTCACATGGTCACAGACAGGATTAGACTGAAAAAGTGACTTTCCACTGCAGCGTTATTGATTTGGCACCTCAGAAGCCTGCCACTTTGGTCTTCATTAAATTACATTTACAATACTTGATTTTAAAATAACTTACTGGCTTTCTTTTTTGCTTTAAATTTGTTTAAAATAATAAATGTCAAAAACACTAAAGAGCATGAAGACAAAAATGGAAATTGCCCTCAATGTATATTATACTCCATATCCATTGTGAACATTTTGTTTATCCTTCCAGTGTTTTTTCTAGGCATAGATACACTAATACAGTCTGCTTTCTTCTAAGTCAGAATCATGGAGTATAAACGTTACTGTAAGTGCATTTAAGAAAAAATTTTTAATTTATTGATTTTACGATCTTAATTTCTGTGCCCTCTCTTGTTAGAGTTTTCCTTCTGCTTTAGCGTTTTATTTGTATTTCACAAAGATGCTTAGATTCAGGGTTTGATATTTTGGGGAGTTGTACATTTTAGAAATCTATACTTTATGTGTTTTCCATATGTCTGTGCAATCATTGCCATTTGATAAGGATGGGAGGCAGAGTTTTCTTTTTCAAGGAAAAGAAAATAGCTATTTTGCTAGAGAGGAAAAAAAACCATGGCATTTATACAGATTTATTTATGATGACATGTGCTTGATGCTAAACAGATACAATGACACTTTAATTATCATTCTTTAATCCTGTTTCTTAAGACTATACAGTAGCTGCTGGGAGTTAACTGTGTATTCACATGCTTAGGTAGTTAATGTGCCTTTTTGACATTGAGCTGCTAGGCTGTCAGTCAAGAATATGGTGAGTGCTAACTTCATGGATGACTTTCAAAATCTAGATTTGGCTTTTGTTCAAGTAAAGCCATATTTTATGAGAGCATGAAATACTTTACCATCCAAGTACAGGTAGTAAGTTGTCTATTGTCAATCTGTCAGCGCTGAGAGAGAGAGAGAGAGAGAGAGAGAGAGGAGAGAGAAGAGATTGCATGCACCTGCATGTATTAATTTAAAAAAGTTCTTTTCCTTGAAAGATATTCTTTTCCTTAGTGCCTGAAAAGTGTCTCTTGTTGTAATGTGAGCCCTTAACCTATGATTGCAAATTGTCCTTACTGCTTCTCTCTGCTAACTGAGCTTTAAGGACTATTGGTTAGCAAAGATAAGAGCTTCCCCATAATTTTACTATGTCCGTATCTCTTTTTTTCTGCTTTGGATTAAAAGACCTAAGAACAATAGCTGTTGAAGTTAAAATATTTTTGAATAGGTGATACAATGCTATGATATTCATTAAAGTTACTTTTGAATAACTGATATAATGCTGTGGTATTTATCTTCCCTAATGGTTTCAAATGGACTGTCGAGACACTAGGGATATTTTTATTGTTTTAAAATAGGCTTATTTCCTTGTTGAACCTACATATTATCATTAGCCTTTTTTTTTTTTTGGTATATAAAATGTGAAAGGTTGAGAATAGGTTGTTTTTAAATATGAACCTTAAACTCTTTGACTTTAAGGTGCTCAATTTTTTTCTCATGGTTTGCAGTATGTTTTGATGAAATAATAGTCCCCACCCAGGGAGATCTGAATGATTCTCCAGGACTGTCTGACATCACATAGAAGGAATTGAGGGATCGCCAGGAGGTCAGATGTATGCTGTTACTAAGACAAGTTCTTCAGATCATCCTAACAGGCAGAACTATCCCAAGCAGCAACAGTGGTGAAGCATAAGGCAGCCACTTCTAGGCTGATAATGAAAAGCTAATAACTTACATGATTGGATTTCAGGGAATCTTTTTTCCCATAGTCAGGACTGGGTGCCTCACTGAAATATAAATTCAGCTATGAACAGTGAGGAAGATGCTCATCTAAGATCAAAGATATATAAATATATTTGGAATTTGTTCAAAAATGGTAATTCTACAATTACCATTTAACTGTGTATGGTATGTTGTTATACATCTTCAAAGGAGAACTGCTTGTTGATGGGCCACTTCCTGCCTTTCTAACTATAGACAAAGCCAAAAAAAACCCAACACAATTGGGCAAATGAATTTGATATTTTAGTAAATTCAGCTCTCAATAGAAATGCAGTTTGAATGTTGGCTTTTAGATAATTTCCTGCCGGATCAGTAGCAGAGGTCAGTAGTATTAATGTGTAGGGAAACTGGCGGATGGAAAAATAAGAATTTATAAGTGTTAGGAGCCAGGACCTTATATAGATCAACAGGAGGCTGCCAAGATGGAGAAGCAAATTTTAAGAAATGGGAAGACTGACAAATACTGACAGGAGATAGTATTTGACAATAAAGACACTAATTTATTGACTTTACTAAGGTTCCTGTTCATGGAATCAGTGTTGAGCTACCTTGATCTGCTTCACCATGGCCTGTTTTACAGGTGCTTTCTGTAAGGAATACTGAGGGCAGTAATTTGGGGCCACATTAGGCTAGCTGCAAAGCCACACCCAAGCAACCTAAATAAGATGGTTTTTCTAAATGAAGTTGAAGGAAGGAGAGGGAAGAAAACTCATCCAAGATTGAGTTTATCAAAATTTGCTGGAAAATTACATGTGAAAGATACACCATTCCCTTTCTTAGCCTTCCGGTTTCTTCTCAGCTCTCACCAGGGATGCATCTGTAAGAGCGTTAATGCCGGTTATCCTGCCAGGAGTAATGGCCCCTGATTTCCACTTCTGGTTGCTTACTCTGCCTTAAGTAATGCCTTACAGAAATGCCCTTGAGCATTTTGACCAATGCTGTGCTTGGAGCCAAAGTCCTAATAACCACAGACTCTTTCATTCAGCTTTTTTGTCTTTATTGATTTTCAGTTTAAACAGTGAGGGTTTTTGCTCTCCTGCATTTGGTGGCCACAAGTTTTTTGTTGGTATGTGGTTTTTGTTTGAGATATTTTATGATTTCAAATAGTAAGAAACCTGGAAAATTATAAATTGCCCTCAGAATAGATTGCCTGCTCTGTTCTGCAGTGACTTTTCTGATTTGGATAAGAGAATAAATTTGCCATTTAGAAACTTTTCCTCTACTCTATACTGATCCAGTTCATTTCAGAAGCTGAAAGTGGCAAAGAAAAAAACCAAGAGTTTTTTCTGTTACCTTATTGTAAATAAACTTGACAACTTTTGATTTTAAAAACAGTACTTCACCCATTTGTCCACTTTTAAAGATTTTATTTATTTTTAGAGAGGGGAAGGGAGGGAGAAAGAGGAGGAGAAATATCGGTAAGTCGCCTCCCTCATGTAGGGACCACACACAACTCAGGCCTGTGCCCTAACTGGGCATTGCCCACCTCTCAAGTACAGTTTTGGGGGTTGTCAAATTCAGAGAGCTGAGAGAGCTCAGCAAGATTCAACAAGCCTTACAGTTTGAGAAATGGCTTAATGTGAAATAAATAATGTGTCTGACATTTGTTATTAGATTGTGCATCACACAACAAGTTTTTGTTTCATTTTTCCCTAAGATCAGGCTGATCAAGCATATTTGTTCGGCCTGATCATACATATTCCCACCAGTTGGTTCTTTTTCAAATTCTCACCTAAACTTACTTTTATTCTCAAACAATATGTTATTACATATTTTAAAATCCAGTAGATACCTGCACATATAAGAGGATCTGTTTTGTATTAAATATGTTCTGAATTTTTGCTTGTATTAGAAAAAAGATTTGCAGCAAACAGAAAATTGTGCGTCACTCTGGGGTTACATGACAGGTTGGTAAGTACCCTTTCTTTACATGCTGTGTTGCATATAGAACACATACCTGTTACAGCTTTCATATCTGTTAAATTGCAACCTGCTTATTGGGTTCAGTACCTCTCAGAATAATTAGGTCGTGATGCATGTGCTGTCCATAAATAAAACGTGTTTGTTTTGAAAGACAGCACTCATGGATTGTCAGTGGCACTTTAGGAGCCACTGCACTAACATTTACAAAATGCAAAGTGAAGAAAAGTGCCCCAAGTCATAGATATGTATGCTTTCTTGTTCCCTGATTTCCACCCTCCCAGCATGTATTTAGGATGGCTAAATCCATACAAAGGACTATTTTAAAATAGGAATGAAAATTTGGAAACCCTCTCACTAAAGTAAATGCTGAAAGACAGACTGAATGCTGTAAAGGTAAAATGAAGTTACTTTCACTTCCAAAATAAATGTATTGATTAAAAACTAAAGTCAGTGACAGATGGGAGAAAGTACCATATTTTGAGATGAATGTTCAGAGCTTTTAGGCTGAGTCCCTGGTTTGCACCTTAATGGCATTGGGAAAATTAAGTAAATGTCTCTGAGGCTTCCAATTCAACTGTAAAATGGGCATAATTATACCCACTTCAAGGATTGTGTAATACTGAATAGATCAATGTATGCAGTAAAGGCTTTTTAAGTTATAAAATGGTACCTAATTGGGAAGTTACAATTAAGGTAGACAGTGAGGCTTTAATAACAATACTGGTTTTTCTTTTATTTTCTCTTCAAGTCTTTAATGAAAGTTGTATATAAGATTTCATTATTCCTCCATATTCTCCATTGGTTTTCCTTATATTTGCCCTTTTCTTTCCTACACGGAGAGATAGGGATTTACATTCAAGGATCTTTCATGCAGTCTTGGCCCAGCTTTAGTCCAGTGATAACTACCTTGTTGGGGTGAATGCCCACATGAACAGTTATACCAGTAGCTTTTTCCCGTTGCACTTGTGCAATGGAGATGATGTATTTCTCCCTGTAAACCTGGACTTACTTCGCCAGTCTGCTGCCCTTTGCAATGTCCTTGCACAACCTGAACTTCATCATCCTTTCAGATGGGCATGGATGGAACATTGTTCTTCTTTCTGTCTCAGCTCTTGGGAAAGAAGAGAGGACATAATATTCCTGTGAATGTGGAAAGGTGCATTGAAATGCCTTTTATGGTTCTAGCTCTGATCAGAAGTCACAGAGGGCTTGAACTTAATTTTGACTGATAGCTGGGAGGGGGACTGAGAAGGACTACAAAACTCTCTTCCTCCTCTGGGCCTGGTTCCTTTCTTTGGAGCTCTGGGTTCTGTAGCTGCATCTTCTGGGGAGTAGCAAGGACTGCTCAGGGTCTGCCCCAGGGGCTGGTGAGAAAGCCAGCAGTCCCAGGAGACTCCTATACCTGCACTCCAAAGCCCCGAGTGTGGACACTGAATTATTCTGAAAGGCTGATTTTTCTGCTTACAGAAAACATGTTTAGAGCTTCTTAACGAAATGTACTCAAATTCCATATTATATAGTGCCTTCATTATAAAAACCAAAATAATTCAAAGTGAAAGGAAAAATAGTATGAGCATATGGGTAGCACTATAGTCCTTGCTGTTATGTATTTTGCCCACTAACTGCTGTGGCTGGGACAAATGAAGTGTGTGTTTAATTGAGGGGACTCCCTCCCCCATGCCTCCTTTATGTAATGCGATCTTGTAAGTATGGAAAGACTGGGTATAGATACTCATAGCATTCTGGGCTCTGTGTCAGGTCCTGGAGACACCATTGGGAACATTCCGGAGCCTTTGTTCTCTTGTTTACAGTCAAGTGGGGTAGAAAGTAGGAAACTGGCATTTTATTGTGGGCTATTGAGTATAATGTATAGTGGGACATCCAGTCTCTCTCAGACTGGAAAGGGCCAACAGAGGCTTGAGGTGACATTTAACCCAAGGCCTGAAGCCAGAGCAAGAGTTCCCCTGTGGGAAGCTGGTGTTGGAGGCGCTGTGAAGTCAGATTTCATGGCAAGTTCCAGGGGCTGACGTACTTACTGTTCAGTGTGGATAGTTTCAAGAGTGAGAATGGAGCGAAAAAACATGAGCCCTAATTCTAAATGGGCCAAGTCAGAAAGTCTTTGTGTTACATTAAGGAAGCAGTTTGGACTTTTTCCCAAGTTCATTGCAGGATTGTCAAGAGAGTCATGCAGGAGAACGACGGCCCGAGCAGCTATTTAACAATGTAGAGAATTGAAGACAGCACAGCTATAAGGGAGACCAGACAGCTAGACCAGTATGGTGGGGATGCAGAGGTGTGGACAATATGTAAGAAGTAGAAGGGACAAGGGGCAGAACTTGGTAAGAGAGTAGATATCAGGGCATGACACTAGTTACAATGATCTGAATTTACAAGTGAGAAAGTAGAAGAGATACATTTACATTTTCCAGATGTTTATGTGAATAGAACGTTACCAGTCCAAAGTCCATGTGCCCAGTACTTTGAAGTGTTAGAGTTTAGAGTAAAAAAGGTTTATTGATAGAAAAAGCACCAGATGAGAAGATGGGAGACCTAATCTTCAAATTCATTTCAAGGAAGTTCAAAGTTGAGACTTCTTATATGTAAAGAGAAGGGAACTGGGAGAGGGAGAGAGGTTATTGACCACCCCAGGCATCTGGGTACTAGCAGGGGTCTAGGAATGGTTTTTACGTGACTCCTGTCACAAGAAAGATTTTGCTTGTTGACATGACTACTGTCACAAGATTTCTGGAAATCTTGGGTAAACAATACATACTTCCCTTATCTCCTCAGGGGTGGTACTTTATGGTAAGAACCCAAGAAGCAAACAGAATTCCTCAAATGATGACATATCTGTATGCAAGATGTGGCAAAAGCTATCAGCCTAAAGGCCCAGGGATCAAAGCAGGCTTGAACAAGACCCTGCAGGGCTGAGCATTTCCCTGTTCCAGGAAGGAACATCAGTTTCTTGGCATGCTCCCCAGGGATATGGTAGAGGCATTGGTCAAGCCCAGACTTGGTATTTTTCCTGAGAGGCTAGAAATCAAAAATATTACCATGAATCATAGTGAGGTAAGAAGCCAGAATTGGAATGAGTTGTGAGTGCTTTCTAGTAAATTAATCCTGGGGTTTAGAATCAAGAAGATTAAGAACCAAGGAAGTAAATGAGGTGCAAGGTGGTGCCTATGAACCACGTTAGCTAGTGCTAGGCAGGCCATTATCTGTGTGGCTTAGAGTTAGTCAGTTTCCTGTCTTGAGGTCTGGGACAAGTTTGTCCCTCGCCCCCTGCAAAAAAAGAGAGGGATTCAGAGAAGGCTTTAGATTTGAGGTCCTGTATAGACTGAAGGAGAAGGTATTAACTAGAAGGAACTGTAGACAGTTTATGAAGTTATCAAAGAAAGCAACTGAAGGACTAATAGTTCAGGGTGTCAGAGAGATAGATCAAAAGTACAGATCAGGGGTGAGAGGAGTTGACCTTGAATCTTTGCCTTTGAGGGAAGATGAAAGAAACAAGTTTTTAAATTGGTAGGCAAGGTGGGGCTTTGGGAGAGTCCACATATGTTGTTTTGCTAGAAGGAAGACCTCCTATTAATTAGAAGTCAGACTTTCTTAGAGTAACAAGGATTGTGGTGGGAAGGACAGTGTGGAGGAATAATGGGAAACTCAAGCTCAAACTTCATCATTCTCAGTTGCTTCATTTTAAAATGTGACCAATACAGTACCTTTCTCTAAGAGTTGTACCAAGGATTAAGGAAATTAATTCATGCAAAGTATTTAACATATAGCAAACTTTCCAAAAAGTTTTTTACTATTAGCAGGTAATATTTTATAATGTTCAAGAACCAAACTCTGAAGTCATACCCCCTGGGTTCAAATACTAGCTTCACCAATTATGTGCTAGCAGTGTGACCTTGGACATTATATAATTTATAAGCGTAATGCATACTTGTCAGGTGATCAACTGCATTGATAATAAATGAGGAGACTCTGTAAGTTTGTTTTCTTTTCATACTTCGACTTATTCCCAATGAGATAATTATGACCTACCCATATGACAAATGCATATAATAAAAGCCTTTGTTAATTTATAAAATGAAAGAGGCAACCCATGTGTTATCTGTACCTCAGTTTTCTCATTTGCTTAAAGAAGGTAATAATAGTACCTACATTTTATGCTTGTGAGTTGAATTAAAAAATATAAAGTTCTTAGTTTCTGGCACATAGGAAGCAATACATGTGTTAAATATGTTCATCTGTCATATATAGATTCATTTTATAGAAGTTAAAATTTACATAAAATTATTACATAATTATTTAAATAAAAATTATTATCCTCAATCATCAGTAGGGTAACTGAGAATTTATAATGGACACTGTGGGACAGGGTGAGGCTAAATAAATAAAATGCTTTCCAACTAGCATGGAAGGCTAACCCAAGATTGGAAACTTTTTGTCATGGTGTCAGACCACATGAGCAGCCGACAAGCTGGGGATAGACCTAGAGAGGAGAAAAATGATTGGATGAGTTCAGAGATGGGGTTTATTAGCAGACCAATTATGAAAGGAAAAGAGCCAGGAAGCTGAAGGTGGTGCTATTATGTCCTATTTTGAGAGAATAATAAGAGTCGTTGACAAATAACAGAAGGGAAAAAAGCTACTACTACTGAAACATGTTTTTAGACTAGTGCTGACAGCTGTTGTGTGGAGGTGACTTAGATTTTATTATACTTATTACGTCATCTTGTCATTTTGCCTGTTTCTGTTCTCTCTCCCCTCCTCTCCTGAACAGCTCTTCCTAGGTTCTTATTTTTTCTTCTCTGCATATTTTCTTTTCAAGCCTTATATTTTGTCTTCCTTCTAGCAAAACAACACAAAGAAATATAATAAGAAAGCAAAGAAGCATTGTTTCTATGTTCACTTCCTCACATATTCTTTGGAGCACTTAGCACAGTGATGTTTGCTCTGACAGACCCAGGAAAAAAGCATCTGGCATGTTCATTACCTTCAGGGATTTCTGTGGGAGGAATTCACATGAGATTATTATGCATATATGGTTCATAAAAATGATAATCAGCCCTAGCTGGTGTGGCTCAGTGGATTGAACACACCTGGCCTGTGAACTCAAAGGTTGCCCGTTTGATTCCCAGTGAGGGCACATGTCTGGGCTGCAGGCTGGGTCCCCAGTTGAGGGCATGCAGGAGGCAACTGATTGATTCAGTGTTCCTCTCTCCTCCCCTCTCTAAAAATAAATTAATTAAATCTTTAAAAAAAAATTATAATCATCATGCAAACAAATGTCAAAAATATGGCACAGCTATTGAATGTTGGTGGTCAAAAAGGTGCTCGGGAAGGAAAGATACATGAACTGGGGCAAATCAGGACAACTTTTTAGAAATGGGAGTTCTGAGAGGCTTATGTAGAAAATGAGGATGGGGGGTTGGGATACAGTGTGGGGGTCTGGGAGAGCAGAGGAACAACAATCCAGCAGCAAGGGCACTTGTGCCAATGGGAACAGGACCTGCCTAGCAGGAGAGCGGAGGGTGGTGAGCTGAGTAGGGGAGGTAAAGCTGGCCACTTAACCCATGGTACGCACGCAGCTTACCAGGTAATTAATAAGTGAATATGTGTTATGCCGCATTGAGAATAAATGAGGAAGAGACGCCCCTGAGCTTGTATTTTTGTGTTTTCAGATTCTTGTCATTGTGGTAATGATATCCTAAACTGTAATAAGTGTATTAGAAAACCTATGTTAGTTTAAAAACTAGAAGAGGCAAAATGTTTTAACACTAGAATAGTTGAAGAAGGGAATGTGGTGACTTTCTGATTAAGACTATAAACACCACCATAAAATTACAGGAAAACAAAATTGACCTTTTGCAAGGTTCAGGGTAGTGCAGGCAGCGGAGTGGTCTGGTGGGGGAAATGAGTCCTAGCCTGTTACTGTATTCTCTGCGTAAAGGTCTTTTTCTCCATAAGCCACTCCTGATGCCTTATCTCTTTCAAGGTAGCTGTTGTCTCCATCTGTATGTAGCCTAAGGCAGCATGCAGGTCCGGGAACCGAGTTCAGTTCTCCAAAGACTAAATGCCAGGGAGTTAGAGATCATAAAATACATATTTTTTCATGGGATAAGGGCACAGAGACCAGAACTGCCAGCACAGGAGCTAAGCCCATCTGAATAGTGGGTGCCTTATTAGTATTCATGAAGAGCATATCGATAACATCTTGACAGAGTTAAAGTTTCCACTTGAAGAGCGATTGCTTTTCAATAAGGAGGGCATTTCAAGACACTCCCTGAATGAATCGAGTTACTGAATTGTTTCTGAAATGAGAGTATTTATTGAATGAGACATTTTTCATTTAATCTGTCTACAATTTAGAATTATCATTAGAATGACAATAAAGAATGATTAGCGCTAGTAGGGCTTTTATCTTCAGCTTTAGAGTTCATCTAACTTAATTGTCACTTGAAGTCACCAGAGAGGTGTGCTTGCTTTTTTCTCCCAGGAACCCTGAAAGTGTTTGCCTTGCCATGCCCCTGTGCTCTCTGTAGGTATCTCCATGGCCCATAAGCTCTGTTTTTGGGAGACTCCTTGAGGGTCAACTTAGGGAAGGCTTTCTGTTAGAGCTCCTTGTCCTAGCTGCTGAGTTGGGCTTCCTGGCTCCCCGGCCAGCCTTCGGCTCTGCTGTTGTGTGACCCTAGCCAAGTCACTTAACTCTCAGCCTCTTCATCCGGGATTCATTGTTGCACCTGCCTCACAGTGTTCTTGTGAGAATAAATAAGATAATGAATATTAAGTATGTAACATAGTTTTTAATAAATATTAGCTGTGTATTAGTAGGGTTTTAAATTCTTACAGGAATATGTCATTCTGGTCAGTTGCTATATGTGGTCAAGTGTTAGGTGAAAAAATGGTAAGCCAACAAGCCTGCCTTCCAGGGACTGCTGCGTACCTGCCTCTGTGCCAAGCATTGGGACCGGAAAGCAAGAAGCCCTGGCCTCCCCTCTAGAAGCTCTAGTCTGTTGAGGGGTGGGGGAGAGAAAGCTCACTGGGAAACACTGATGAGTGCTTGGTCAAGTAAAATCAAAGTTCAAGAGGTTTTGACTTAAGGTTTCCACCGAAAGCTTAAAAGAGGAAGGGGTATGGCACCACTGCCTTGGGGAGTGAGAAGAACTTTGACAGAAAACAGGAGAATTTTAGGGTGAGCCAAGCCTTCCGAGTTGGGGCATTTGCCAGCTTCCGATCCCCTGAAAGATTGACAGCAAGGCGTGCCTTCCAAGCGGCAGGACTCTTCGGGAAGATTCTAAGTAGCTCAGTCCAACTTATGTGGAAGCTCTAGAGTTACCACTTTGTCACCATTTTTTGGAGCTATTTTTTCCTCTTATCCACAGGTCTGAGAAAGCTGTGAAGCTTTGCAGCCTCAGCATGACCCAGAAGAGGCCATCCTTCCTTCCTGGCAGCTAGAATGTGTGCTTTTCTGACAATGAGCCTTCCTTACCTTAGCTTGTCTTAATACATCAGAATTTCTTTTAATATGATTTGAATGGAATTTTGTTGGCCATTTAGAAAACAGCCTAAAACTCTAAAATACCCCTGTGACACAGTTAAATTCACATACTGTTCTCAAGACTGAAGTGTACCAGTTGCTTAAGTTGTAAGACGAGATGATAGAAAGACTGAGAGGATATATTATCCACAAAACATGACTATGCCAAAGTGCTGTTTCTAGCTGAATATCTCCCAGACAATGTAAAAGGAAACTTTCCATCTCAATCTTTTTATTTCTGAGGCTGGAGATTATTTCATCTGGGCCACATTTGGGCCACTTTTAAATGAGAGCCATCTGTGCTCCTCTGAAGAGCATCTTAGCCTAGGCTGAGTTTTAGCAATTAGATGCTGCCCGTTAAACCCATACCTGCTCTATCTACAAAGCTTGCGGGTAAAGAGAGGATTTACTGACATTGAATGAGAATCTTCTGGGTGCCGGGCTCTGTACAGGATATTATAAAAAGTGTTCTCACAGTAGAGCTGCTATTTAGTTTTAAATTATGAGGAAGGATCGGCAGAATTAGTAAGTTCATAACCGGTAGATAGTGGCAGAGGCAGGATTCTAAGCAAGGCTTATCAGGCTCCAGTGTCCACTTTTTTCTTTTGTTAAATGAGGTTTTTGCTTTGTAGTCTTTATTCTGTGATACTTCTTTAAATTTCTCATCAAGATGGAGCTCAGTAAAGTCTTCATGAATGGGCTTGCTGAATTTGCGAATATTAGATAAAGTTTTTCCTAATTTATCACCAAGTTGATTTACATTTAATTCAATACAAAGAGTATCTAATTGCTCATCCTGGCATAGAAAGGGGTACACATGGGTTGGTTTGTTTTCATAAGATAAATGAATATTCAGTATTTTGACTAGATACCGTCAACCTCCATCAGTTGACAATTTCAAAAGCATAATTTGATATTGAGTCTTTCATAGTTAAATAACCTGACTTAAGTTATTCTATAATTGCAGTACAGAGTAGAATGGCCCTGTTGGGTAAACTCTACCAGTTGCTTTATTTATTTCATATAGATTGTTTGCTTAATATACCCTTGTTCAGGAACAAAAAGCCAAACTTTATCCTGTATATGGGGTTTCGGTGGCAAATAATTACAAGGGTAGTTCCTTGTAATTAACTATCAAAAATTAACTATTTTTTCTCTTCCTCATTGTTGATGTAAGATGAGTGATAAGTTTAAGTCTTAAAATTCTGCTTTCTTTGCCCTTATCTTTCCCACACTTTCTTTAGCTTCTCATCATTCTTTTTCTTGCTTTCATTCTTCCCATCCTTTCTCCTTACTTCTGACCAATAATTAGGAATATCATTTACTCACTCTTTTGCCTCCTTTTAACATTTTGGAAATAGATCCATAGGGAATTAAAAATAACTAGGTAACTATAAATTATTAAAATTTCCCGTTAGTAGCTGGAGGTATTTCATTGATACTAGGTTAGCTTCACATTTCTTGACTATCTTGTTTGAGGTGAACCCTCTCCAATTTACTTATTCATTTATGCCTTTTTCATGCAGGCTAATAACACTTATTTCATGCCTTTTGTAGCCTAGGCACTGTGTTAAGAGTTGTCAATCATATTTCTCCCGAAGTCCAGACAGTTCTTATACACCACATATCACCTTGGCCTGCATATTAGTTACATGATTTTCAGCCCTCCTCTTGTTTTTCCACTTAGGGAATAATATATGGATTCAAGAGAATGAGAGAGATGGGAGTTAATTTTGAAACCATTCTAGTGTATAGAAATAGTGAATTATTACAAAAATTCAGCGTGGAGATTCATGCAGTCACCTATGACAGCTCTCACAATGACCTGACCTTGATGTTCTGGTGAGTCAGGGTACTTCTGAACACATAAAGATAAAGTTTTGGATCATCAAGAAAAGAGCCTAATAATAGAAGTAATTTGCATCTAAATAATTGTTATTTAAGGTAAAATGTGATTAAGTAATTAGCAATACAAAATCTTTCTAATCATTTCTGGGGAAAAGGGATTAATTTGGGGAATAATAGAGATATCCACTATCTTTAGTAGCATGTCAGCTACGTGGTAAGAATTGGAACTGTTGGGGTGGGGGGTTAACGTGGTCATTTTGAACTCGAAAGCCACACGTACCATCCATTAATGTGATTCTTGGTATTCTGTTTTCTGGTTAAATATTGAAATTATATACATATACACAAAAGTGGATATACTTAAACACATTCACACATAAGTGAAATAGCATAATGAAAATCCTTAAAGCTAAATAATGTATTTTCCTCTAGGCATTGGCTATCACTTGAACCTCTCTTGTTGATAACAACTTATAATTTCCTATTGATTTCTGTTACTCTTTAAAAAATGTATCATCTTATGAAATATTGGGCCTCCAGTATGGGATTAATTACCACTCAAGCAGCTTATCCTGAAGTGATTAATAAGTCACAGAAATAACTATTTCCTCTTCTCTCTATATAGCATTGGTATTTTTAGAAATTGGGTTGCCTGTGCCAAGTTTTATTTGTAGATAGAATGGGAATTGTTAAATGGTCTATCATTAGTTCACAAGAAGTCTTTGTTCCTTTATTAGGAGCAAACCAGATAACTAATTCCATTTAGAGTTTTCAATAACGTCTTGTACTCTTGAGGCAGCCACACAAATCATGTAATTGCTTCAGATACTCAGCAGAAGTTTCTTTCAGTGAAAATGATAGAAACATGGTTTTATTTTCTTTCCTCTTTTAAAATTTTTTACTAGACATGGCTTTTAATAAATTAATAAGGATTTTAATAAGATGAATATTTGAAAAATACAAGTGTGGTATATTTGAAAGGAATGAGAGAAACCTGGATTATTTAATAAATGGTATTGGAACAGTTGTCTAACTAGTAACAAACTGTAGAAATGATCCCTGAAAGTGTAATCTTCAGTTGTCTAACAAGAAATTTGGAAAAAGAAGCTATTTCCCTTCCTCACTCCTTTTATCAGAATAAATTCCAGATCAAATATATATTTTTTAATTTAACAAAGTCATGCAAGTTCTAAAAGAAAACATTATTGATTTCTTATTGATTTCTTTAAATTTTTTTTTTTAAGTGAGGAAGACCTAAGCATGACCCAAAATCCAGAAATAATCAAGGAAGGGTAAATTTGCCTATGCCATATTGTTTTGGCTTGAGAATTAGATGTGTGGACTTCATTTTTAGCAGCATGACATTAAAAGTTTACTGATAACACTTTTCAAGTGTGTGGACCAAGACATATTTATATTGATGAAAAAGGCCACTATCCTATGTTTTTAGCAATGGCCAAAACCATTTGTGTTTGTAATTGTCATCATGAACCATTTAAGCTGGTGGCATTTAATTTCATTATTGAATGACTGGATGTGTATGTTCAAACCATAACATGTATATTGTTACATATTATTGTTACTTCAAGTGAATGCATGAAAAAATAACAAACAGATTGTGATAAAATAATTAGGACGTGTAGTTTACCTCTTGGCTGTGGGTCTGGACATGATGACGTAGAGAAGCCTCGTGCTGTTTTTACCTTTATAATATAAACATATGTTGTTTTTATTTAGAGACACTTTCTTTAAGTCATGGAGAAGTAATTTAGAATTTTGGGTTTCTGAAAGATTTTGTCACATAATACAGCCCGGCTATTGCCTAGCTGTTTCAGCGAATGACCTGTTGTGGGAGATAAAACAAGGCTTTGAGTTAAAATGTTGCCACTGGTTTACAGTGGGTGTGTAATGGAGAGACACAAAGGCATTTGTAATTTGTGTGTCACAGCTGCCTACTGGGCTCCTCATCCCACTAAGTGAATGACAATGTTTATTCACTGCCTCCTTGGAGGCTGCACATAACCAGTTTTTTTGAAAAACATGTCATTTTATGATAGTCTTATTTTAAAACCAAAACATTTGATTCTTACAAAGTATTCATTTTATTTAATAATACTTCCAATCTCAGATTTATCATAGTGTAGAATGCACAATTTATGTAAATAATCCTACAGGAGCCAACCAGGAAGGTATGAGGGCCACCTCCATCTACCTCTATGCACGCCTCTGCTCCCCGGGGAGGCATCTTTCACATTTCTCTGATGGAAACTTGGAGAAACGATGCCCTGAATAAATGTGAACAGATGATGGTAGTTTGTAATCCTCCTAACATTTTTTTTGAGTTTTGAGTCCAGAAGTTACAGAATGAGTAGAAGGAAGTAGATTTCATAAAAGGCAAATTTTATTAGCTCCATTTGGCCTACTAAAATGAACATTTGACTATGTAGTCAGAATTCTTACTGTATTCAGTAAATGCCTGAGCTGGTAGACACCTGAATCATTAAAGCTAAGGAAGCTAAATGAACTAATTGTAATGAAATATACTTCCATTTCTCTGTTTTTCTCCCTTTTTCCTTTTCACAGGTCACAGTAATGAAAGGCAGTAATAGGAATAAAGATCATTCAACAGAAGGAGAAGGGGCTGGAAAACGACCCAAACGAAAGTGTCTTCAGTGGCATCCGTTGCTCGCAAAGAAACTCCTTGACTTTTCAGAAGAGGAGGAAGAGGAAGACGAAGAGGAGGATTTTGATAAGGTAATTCTTCCATTTATTTATCGAAGTTTTAAGTTCATTTGAGTATTCATTCTAGAAACTTCAGTGAACATCTTTGGGGCAAAGTTGCATTTCTACAGTCTGTGTAATTGAATCCTATTAAGCTACATTTTTATTCCAAGTATTGATGATTTTTAAAGCGTTGGTACTTTCTAATAGGTTAGACTAAAACAGAGCTTTCATAAATAGTATTTTCGTCCATCAACTGCTGATTCGAAGGTAATGTTCAGATGCAGTGGAGATGGAGGTATTCATAAAATGTGGTGTGCTCTCCTGGCAACCAACCCATCGCTCCTCTGGCCTCGAGCTTTGCCTCCAGCCGAGCCCTGCCACCGCAGGCAGTCTCAAAGCTGTGCAGGTCCTGTGGCACCAGGCTGCTCCCATCCCACCCCACCAAGTCTCTGCAGCAGTCAGTCCTCCAGGGCTTCATCTATGGACTCACACTTGAGCAGCCAGCTTTTATTTAGAAAGTCACACGACCTTGCAGGGGACTTTAGAAAGCCACATATTCCTCTAGGTCTTGGCATAACTCCTCATCATCAAGGACTCTCTCTCCAACAGATGGGACCTCCTCATCATTTCAGGTGTCCCTCCCACCCAACTCTTTCCAGGTCAAAGGATTTCCTTCATAGTACTTCTTACTCTTTGGCTGGTGTTTAACTGTGTCCTTGTTTATATCTGTTTTTCAAGACTGGAATGTAAGCTCAGTAAGAGCAGGGGTCTTGCCCATCTTATGCTCATCTCCTTCCTTAGAACCTAAAATGGTGCCTAGCACATAATTATTAAACAGGTATATATGCTCAATGGAAGAATAAACGAGTACATATTCTAGACTATGATAGGGAAACCCTGCTTAAAACCACAGGTGAGACAGAGCAGCCAGAAGGATCCTTTCAGAGTGGAAGGCTGGTTGTGCTGCTCTTCTGCACCACAAAGGCAGGAGAATAATTTGAATGCTCGCTGCTCTACGTGCATCCCCTCCAACAGTGTCTGGTCTTTGCCGAGAGCCACTCCCGAGTTCAACCTCTGCTCCATGCTGATCTTGCTGCTCCCCGCCAGATCTAGTCCTTTTCCTTTGAGAGAACAGATTCCCGGGATGAAGGGGTCTTGCCACTGAAGCTGGAAACAGTGTTTCCTTTTCAAACTTTAAATCCAGTTAAATACCACTCTTGGTTTCACCTCATAAATACATATTATCATTGTTCACATTATCCATTCTCATTGTTGCTGCCTTGACTCAACCTTGTTCCCTTTTTTGATCTGGGCAGCTGGAATACACTTTTATCTACTCTCTTTAGTTTTGCTGTTATAATTCATTCTTTACTGACAAGATATATCTTAAAATACAAATCTAACAATGTCTCCTGTGGTTTAAGCAGGGTTTCCATATCTTAGTCTAGTACTAATGTTGATTTGTTATAAAATATTACAGTACTGGGCCCCGGTGAAAGAAAAATAAGTTCATATGGTTTGCATTGTTATTTAATTTTATTTAGTCACATATTTATTTGTTTAGTCATTTTAAATTAATATTATTAGATAGTGAAAAAAGTGTTTTCCATGTCTGTACTTGGTAAAATAAAAGATTGGCTACCTGTGTTGAGTCTCTAAAGTTGGATCCTTATAATCTGAAGCTACTTGTTGACTTGATTAAAAGCATGATTTTATTTTTTTAGGTGACAGAACACGTTTTTCATGAATGGCTTCTACCTTCTATCATCTCATGTCCCAGATCCCTGTTCTAACCTTATATATAATCTTATACATTGAATTGCGTATTGATATTTGAATAAATTATCCAGCCCTAATCCCTGTTAGTTCCCCTTGTCTCCCCCTTGGCTACCTGACAGATTCCACTTCATCTTTCAGAATTTAGCTCAGACACCACCTTTCCTAGGGAGATTTCCGTGTTCTTCTACCCATCTACTAGAGCTTCCTCATCCCACTGGTTCCTTGTTGTAGTCAGCATGCTTCTTTTTAATTTATTTGCATATATATCTTTCCCCTGCCAAACAGTGAGCTCCTTGAGCTAGGATATTATATTATTTATCTCTTTTTCCAGCTCTTCGCTTGAATTTTATAATTTAGTAACTGCATCAAAAGCTATTCTTTTGTGAAGGGAAATGTAATTGCTTCCTCAACCTACATACAATTTTTTATGCCTGGTTTTTCTTTAGTTTCTTAGCCACTTTTAGGATGCTAAATAAATATTCCTTGAAAATGCAAATTATTTGTTAATGGTTGTATGCAAGATGAGGAAAATAAATCCGTATCCTTTAATCCAATAATAATCCCTAATACATTTCCAAATCTTGTAGCTATGATTTCAGGTTTGTTCTGTACTGTTTGTGTTTGAAGATAATCGATGGTTAATTAAATGCATTTTCAATATTTAACTTAAAATTAAACCTAAAAGACTTTTAAAAGATGCCAAAATAGATTAAGCTAGTAGTTTATCCTAGAGTATTTTATCTGTAACAGTTGCTATATATATATGTATATATATATATGTATATATATGTATGTGCGTGTATATATATATATATGTATGTATGTATGTATGTATAAATAGAACATTTGCCTTATAGTAGTGGTTCTCAACATGTGATTTTCAGACCATTAACATCAGCATCATCTTGGAACTTGTTAGAAATAGAAATTCATAAAGCTAATCCTAGATCTATAGAACCAGAAATGCTGGAAATGGAATCTAGCAATTTGTTTCACCAAGACCTTCAGGGATTTCATTGCCCACCCAACTTTAAGAATTATTGACCTACTATATAATGCACATTCACAACTACCTTGATCCTTCTTGATTTTAACTATGAAATAAGAAATTAAAGAAATGCTTTCAGTAAGCATTCTGGACTTCTCTTCACAGTTGCATTGTTTCTAAGAAATAATCATAAAATCCTATTTTAGCATTAGAAGATATGTACTAATCTTAATATATTCTGAGATTCTGTGACCTCAGGAAAGTTAATATTTGCAATGTAGTTCTTCCTTCAAATTATGTTAAATGTCTATTTTGAATATCACAGTAGAAGGGTCTCTACTTATGATGTGCACAAAAACATTGTGTATGTAGTATTAGATTTTTATTATCTATTTTCATGTAAAACATTTTCATATTATTAGCTATAAAAAGCACTTTACAAAGAAGAGAAAGACAACTCTTAACACTGGTATTCTCTATGTGAATGTTGTTAATCTTGAGACCTGTATACCACAGTGGGTTTATTCATTCATTCAATAGGTAAGTACCAGTGCTACTACATCAGACATTGAGCTAGATGCTATGTAAGAAAAAAAAGTAAGCAATTACAAATACACACACACTCACACACACATATAATACAACGTAATATATGTGCTATAATAGACATGCACAGGTTGCTATAGAAACTAAGCAGAAGAATACATCATAAATTGCTTACCAATCACAAACAGTGGTTGATAAATTAAAAAAAAAACTTTTTCCCCACAATTTGTAACTTGTTTAAGTAGGGCTAAGACAAAATACAATTTGAGCCCTGTCTGGTATGTCTCTGTTGGTTGGGGGTCATCCCACAAAGCAAGAGGTCCCTGGTTCCATTCCCCATCAGGGCACATGGCTGCATTGAGGGTTTGGTCCTTGGGCTCCCCAGTTGGTGCGTGCATGTAGAAGGCAACCAATTGATGTTTCTTTCACACTGCTGTTTCACTCCATTTCTCCTTCCCTTCCCCTCTCTCTCAAATCCAAAAATAAAAAAGTAAATACACAGATCTGGTATATTTCTTCCATGCTTAAAACTCTTTAATGTTTAAAAAAATACAATTTGAGCCCTGGCTGGTGGCACAGTGGATAAGGTGCCAGACTTCGAACCCAAAGGTGGCTGGTTCAATTCCCAGCCAGGGCACATAATGAGGTTGCAAGCCAGGTCTCCAGCCAGGTCTGTAGCTGGAGGCAGGTGAAAGGCAACCATACAGTGATGTCTCTCTCCCTCTCTACCTCTCTCTCTACCCCTCTCTCTAAAAATAATAAATAAAATCTTTAAAAAAAATACAATTTGAAAAATAAGACTAATTATTAAAGAAAAATTGCCCAGTACGTGTTAAACACCTGGTTTTTGTTTTGGTTGGAAATAGGTTCAACTTCTTGGAGCTGAATGCCTAGAGCAAGATGTCGCTGAGACTGAAGATGATGAATCTCCGGAACAGCGAGCTCGGAGACCAATGAATGCATTTCTCTTGTTTTGCAAGCGCCATCGTTCCCTTGTACGTCAGAAACACCCAAGGCTTGATAACCGAGGTGCTACTAAGATACTAGCTGATTGGTGGGCTGTTCTTGATCCAAAGGAGAAGCAGAAATACACAGACATGGCAAAGGAGGTAGGTTCCAATAACAAGGTTTTTATGGTGGATGGAAGCAACCAATCCTGTAACTCCTGATAAGCAAATAGGAAATTCCTGCTGAAGGCCTAGCAGTTGGAAGGTGAATTGTGAATTAGGTGTTAAGTGAAAACATATGAGGCTTATTCCTATCTCTGAATTCTGGGTTCACTTCCCACACACTGGTGGAGTGCCAAGAGCCCTCTGTTACCAGGAAGTGTATTTTCTCATTGTGCATCCTCCATTGATTGATAGAGGGGATTGATTTTTATGAATAATGACTTATTTATTATAAATTGTGTTTGCTAAATAATTTTTCTAAGAACTCAGCTTCTGCTGTCAGAAAATGCCTGTGGTAAGGGTGACATACATAAGGTACTCTAGTTGCATCAGTGGAAAGAGTCTTGATCTAGTTCTGATGCTAAATAGTATTGTGATGGCCCCTAAGTCAATCTCTGGATCTCATCTTTCTTCATTTTTTATATTAGAATGAGGAGATTAGATAAGAATTTGTATCCCTTACAGCTCTACCATATTTTGATTTTTTTAAAAGATTTTATTATTTTTAGAGAGAGGGGAAGGAAGAGAGGCAGAGAGGGAGAGAGACATCAATGTGTGGTTGCCTTTCACCTGCCTCCAGCTATAAATCTGGCTGGAGACCTGGCTTGCAACCTGGTTATGTACCCTGGCTGGGAATCGAACCAGTAACCTCTGGGTTCACAGGCCTGCGCCTTATCCCCTGTGCCACCAGCCAGGGCCTGATTTTTGTAATATACACAGTTATTAAGAGATGTGCTTTGATTTCTGTTTTGTTGGTAGCATGTATTCATGTAGCATGAATATTTAAAACTAGTAAATGAATAACTGACAGTGGAATTGGATATACTGCATGTTAACACCGTAAGGCAGTAGTTGGTGAGAAACATTTCCATGCAGGAAGACTATTGAGAAAGGTGGGGCATTAATCAATTCTAAAATTGTAGCAGTGACTAAATTTCTTCAAAAATTGTATAGTGCCCTGTTTCTAAATTAATTTGAAATTAATGAGTTCATTATATATTTAAAATATATTGTGTAAAGTCTTTATGTAAAAGATTTTATTTATTTATTTTTAGAAAGAGGGGAAGGGAGGAAGAACGAATGAGAGAGAAACATCCATAGGTTCCCTCTTGCATGTCCCCAACCGAGTACCTGGCTCACAACCCAGGCATGTGCCCTGACTAGTAATTGAACCATTGACCTTTCAGTTTGTGGAATGATGGCCAACCCACTGAGTCACACCAGTCAGGGTGTAAAATATATTGTGTAATGGATTTATCACATAAGGGAAAAGCAAAGCAATATCATTGTTGTTAAACCTGAAAGGACTAATTCTAACTTACATTTCTTCAGTGTTGCCACTTGCAGACAATCTTGATTCATTAAAACCCCGCCACCCAAGGATTTGGTTAAGTTCCTTGAAAAGCTGAACCAGCAAGGGACAAAATACAGAGTTTCAAGTGACACATATTATTAGACATTTCAGTGTGTGAAAAAAAAATAAGTATTTTAATCAATGTGGTTTTATTGAGTTATTTAACAAGCTAACATGGAACATAAAAATTTCTTAGGAAGTATTCAGGGTTGTTTGAATCCAGAATAAACGATTAGCCTAGTTGCTATGTAATTAATGCTCACATAATACTTCAGAAATTGACTACTATTAAAGACAGGATTTTAACTATGTAGAGTGTCTGGAAATTTTAAAATCTACTCCAGTAACCTATACAATTTTAAATGTTTCAGTAGATTCTCACTAGCATAACAGTAATTAACAGTAGAACTTTCTCATTAAATAGCTTTGGGTCTTTTCATGCTTATATGGTAAAATAAACAATTACCTGAAGCCTCATAGGGAACTCCATTAGCTTCCTATAATTAAACAATTAAGTTTGCTTTTGGATTGCTGTTTTTGGATAACATGCAGCCTATACCAAGTACATATGTTTTTTGCCTTTGCTTAAATGCTGCTAATTTACAAATCCAACATGGCCACTTGGGGAAGTATTATTTTCATACATGAAATCTCTTACCAATTACTTAATTAGGGTCACAATATTTGCCATAGTGGTGCTGTAATGAAATTTGTTAAGTTAGCCCCTTGCAATCTACTGCAAGTGGAGACCATAAATGTACCTTCACTTTGCCTCTTGCCTTGTTCACATATGTTCCTATGAAATGTCTTATTTACAGTGCCCAGTATGGAATATTCAGCTACTTCCAAAATCAATTGGTTTCTGGTCATAAGTGATACATGTTTCAACTTACTAAATGGGTACGAAATTACATTAAAGTGCAGATAATTGTAATGTTGCTTTTTTTGTGTTAATATTGCAGCCTTAATTGGAATGTCAGTTTAATAAACAAAAACTTCCTGAGTGGCTTCAGGATGCCATGTCCTGAGGTGGTTGCTAGTGATGAATGTGTTCTCAGTTCCTCAAGGTCCCCCTTAGGCAGTTATTTTTGAAAATCATTTTCTTTGGGTAACCTTTTCATTTCAAACCCCCAATTTAAAATGTGTTCTCTTTTAGGACAAGACATATTCTTTCGGCATAGTTGTGTATGAATATGAATGCTTACATGATATTTGTTCTGTGATCATTGAGTAAGAAATCTTAGTTTTTTTCGTTTTGTTTTAAAAGAAACATTCTAAAAACAGCAATGAGTAATAATTCATATAACTTTAGAGAGCTTTTTTTTTAACCTGCCAAAACTTTCTCTTTTATTGCTTCTGATGACCTATTAATGCGTCGAATGAGAGGAAGTACCCATTGTGGGATTTATTTTCAGTTTCTTGAGTTATTGCCCAATGCTAATTTGCATTGTTGAAAAAAATGATTGAATGAAGGTTTCAGGTTCTCTCATGAATCTCACTGGAGCAATCATTTGGTTATAAGTAATTTTAAAATGCTACCGGAAGAGTATAACCTGGGTAGCTGTCTTAAATTCAGCAATGTGCATGATGGTCCAGTGTTGTGGCTGCTCACAGATTCTAATCTCTAACTGTGACTGCCCATTAGGAAATGAAGAAATAATATTACTTTTCCTTATAACACCTTTATGTACGTACTCTTACAAATATAGGAATACAAATCTGCCATATTGCCAAGGTATTGCTTCCACTATTCACTTAAACTAATGATTGTAATTAATTTACAATCAGAGGATCACATATCTTGACCTTCAGGTTGAGTGGAGTCAGTACAAAGAAGAGGGGGAAATTTGGAAAGTTAAGGTAATTTTGAATTACCTTTATAATAACCTCTCCCTAGTTTTCTATAGAACCAGAGGGAATGAGGCTGAAGGCATGCATTTGTTGCTTGATTGATTCATTCTGGACTCAATGTTATTTAAGCACAGCATGTAAAGTCAGTTGTGATTATTTCCATCCTTCAGAGCAGGGATCTCAGGTTATTTGGAGTTAATATCTTGACGATTCATATATTTGTGGAGCTGGGATACTCTTGGTTATTTTGACTTTAGCACCCTTTTACTACTATATGCCGCTCACTTTAGATGACAGAGAGCAAATTAAGTAGATTTGAGTAAGTACGGTAAAGTGATAACAATAAAATGTCATGGATCTTAGAGGAAGAGTCTACCTGTACTTAAGGGCTGTTTCAGAAGAGGCTTTATGAACTTGATAGAAGCCGACCTGGGCTTTGGTACAGGAGCCAGAGAAAAAGGCAAGGATAAGAGCAGAAGTGAGAAAAAAAGAACAAGTTCAAGAATAATAGCCTAGGATATGTGTAGGAGGAACAGGAAATGATGATGTTAAGGAAAAATTATGAGAGACCAAGCTGAAAAGTTTGGAGGTTCATTTGTACGGCAATTATGGAATTAAATGCAATAACATCTAACTTGAATGTAAATCGTAAAAGCCTTTTATAAGTGTGGGTATCTGTTGTCAATATTCTAGGAAACATTGTCATCACACAACTCCATGGAGTTTTTAGTGATTAGTTCTTCCTCCATACGTCAAGAAAAAATTCACCTGTTTTTGCTTATTTATTTATAATCTGGATACTTTATGTAAAGACCATCTATTTCCTTGGACTGGAAAGGATTTCTGTGGTATCTTGCATACTACTAACCTGAAAGTAGCACCTCATTTATCCAGCATCCATGGAAACAGATATTGCAAATAAGTGATTTCCATAAAGGTGACACTTTGCCATTCCATTAAATACTTTTTATTTTATATATTTATTATGGAAATTTTGTTTAAAATTTTGTATGTATGTATGTATATATGTATATATCTATCTCCTTAGTATTCAGAATGCCTTTTGAATTTTATTTGACAATTTTAACTTACTGTTTACAAATAAGAATTCCTTTTTAATCTGTAATTTGGTAAGACCTTTGTGAATAATTGCATTTTATTCACATTTTTGTCTGTATTTATTGAATCCCAACTATTTTGTTCTTTTCAATTTCCTCTTTGCTTTCCCATGGGTCTTTCTTTTGGATCTACTCTCCATTGCTAATTGACATTTCTCTCCTCTGTCAGTTACTTTTGGTTACCTCTAATGAAATGACTTACTGCCTATAGGGTTTTTAAATGTGGCTTAACTCATAGCTCCATCACTTTGGCAGGATGTGGATAATAAAAAGAAAGATCTCAACTCATGTTTCACAATATTTCTTGTTTCTGACACTTTACTAATTCTGTGTTTTGGCTATTGGTGCTTTCTAACTATATTTAAAAATATATATTTTAGCATTTGTCTCTGAGATAATAATAATTTCCAAATATAGCACTATCCTGTCCAAGGTTCTTTTATAAAATTTAACTCATCTAATCTTTAAATGAATCCCATGAGGTAGATATTTTTCACAAAGATGAGGACACTGAGGACTAGAAAAGTTAAGTGACTTATGCAAGGAAACAAGTTAGTAGAGCTACTATTCTCCTACTTGGCCTTCTTCTCAGTTTCCACATCTGGAAAATGGCAGTGAGATGCCTGGCCTCCCAGGGTCAAGGTGAGGTACAAAAAAGGGAATGTAGGTGCAAGCATTCTGTAAAGTTTAAAATGTTATATAAATGTTAGTTTTATTGTTGTTTTTGACAAGCAAACTTATGTTCAGTTGTATTTGATATTTCACTACCTAATTATTATTTATTATTTTTATTAGGAACTGTGAACACAATGAAGGGCTACCAAAATGCAAAATTTATCTTTAGAAACACAAGAATCAACAAAGCTAAATGCATCATTTGCCTGATTTAGCAGATGTTGGCCAATGTGATTAATAACCCCTACAAAAAAATAGATGTTCCATTAGGTGAACTAATGATTTGATTTAAAAAATATCAATTTGTTAGTCATTAGTAAGTACCAGCATTTAAGTATTAAAATAAAATAATATTATAAGAACTTTATAGTGACCCTACAAATAGTGATAAATAGACCACATAGTGAGTGATAAATTGAGAATTTAAATTCACTCTTACTCATTTTGATGTTGGTTTCAAATGTTAATTTATAGCTTGATTGAAGGACTTAAAACTGAAATTCATGTAAGATTTTCAATAGTTTTATTAGAAGAAAGTTCCAGTTATGAAAGATGCTATCACTAACACTCAAATTTCTTCTTTGGAGTTCTCTTTCTCCCCTCCAAGGTTGATCTACTAAATGAGTTCTTTCCCAGTAAGATATCACATCATTTGCTGGGAATCACTTAGTAGTATGTTTTGGTGCAAGTCAGTACATGAAAATGATTATAGTGTCATTCTTATGAAGGAATGATTACAAGCACCTACTATTTTTAAAGCACTGACAAGACTAATTAAAAGGCCAGTGTAAATGAAATTATGGTGTAGAGCTGTGCTGAAGACAACACAAAGCAGTTACAGGCATGAAAAGTGGTTTTGTGAAAGGGCCTGTAAAAGAGAAGCTACCTATGGGTCGAAGGACAAAGGGCATGAAAAAAGCCTGGAGTATGTGGGCTTTTATGGAAAAGGGTAGCTGGGAAATTACTACGAGGGTCAATTTGCTGTCACCATATCACAATATTAATCTTGCAAAATCTTAAATCTTAAAATGATCAATACAAGACAGTATTCATTAGCCCAGTCAGGTATGTATTGAGCAAAATGGTTAATTAAGAATGTGGTAGAAAAAAATAACATAGCCCTTGTCTATGAGGAATTGAATGCTTAGATCAGGGGTATCAAACTCATTTTCACCAGGGGCTGCATCAGCCTTGCGGTTGCCTTCAAAGGGCCGAATGTAATCTTAGGCCTGTATAAATGCAACTACTCCTTAACTGGTCAAGCGAGCAGGGTAGAAACAAGGTGCTGGGCCAAATAAAACAAGGAGAAGGGCCAGATTTGGCCCTCCGGCCTTGTGTTTGCCACCTGTGGCTTAGGTGGAGAAGCCATAAATTCATGCAGAGACGTACAGGTCAACACAAGCAGTGTATGAACACCAAGGGTGGCCTTAAGCAGGAAGAACCTTGGGTGAGAGGGTGTGTCTATCTTGGAACTGGGACCCTCATCAATCTTTTGCTGTATAACAAAAAGATCTAGTCATTTGTTGTGATGAGGTTATTAAGGAAAGGAATTAATAGAGAAGGCTGAGTAAGAAAGGAATGGTGTAAAACAATATGTAGACTTATGTAGAGAAACTCTTAGCATGCTGGTCAACTGACCAACCTTGTGGGCAAAGATCTAACATCAAAGGATTAAAAGGGCCAGAAAGAGAGAGGCCCCTCCCTTCTAGGTGCTCAGGGTAGGGCTGTTCATGCTGGGGGTAGGAGGGTAAACTCAATTTTCCTGTAAGAACATCAATCTCAAGCTGTTGGTCCTATCTCATATGTGATTCTACTTTGCAGACACAGCTCTTGACTTAAGGTCCTCAGTAAATGCTAGCTCCCTTCTCTCCAACTCCCCTACACACACGCACATTTCATTAGCAATAATAATGAATCACTGTTAGTCTGTAATGGTAGTAAATACATTCCCTTTGTGACAGCATTATGCCTGCTTCGTATGTAACAGTTGACATTGTTATGTATAGAAGGACAGTAACTTATGTTGATCTTTTAAAAATTGGGTCTCAACATTACTTTCCAGATCATTTATAAGAATGGAAATTTGATCTTAAAAAGCACCCTAATGTTAATGAAAGATATATTTACTAACTATTCTCAAATTGTTTGTTTTTAATTGAGGGAGAAGGGCTACCTTAAAGTCCAGTAATATTTCTAGTTAGCAGTACAATCTTGATCTTCAGCAGAATGAAAGGGAATAGCAACCCTGGTGAAAGACAGCTGGCTCTGATACAGATATGTGAACTAGCTCCATAAAATCTGCCAGAGTTTTGGAGGAGAGATTACAAAGGAAATTATCTGATATTTTAAAAAGAGACGTGACATATATTTTTTTAAAGTTTTATAAATGCAGGGGGCTAAGTGAACCCCTAACATAATGCATTTTGAGATAGCTGTACTTCTTCTCTTTGATAGGCAGAAATCATATTTTACAAAGCCAAACAAGGAAAGGAAGATTTTTGAAAATGGTGCTTATTGCTACTTCCTTCGTTCTAGGACCTTTCCCTCACAAAAAATTCTTAAATTACTGTTTGGAAGATAATTCTTAATAGCACTATCTTATCTGAATTATTCTTCCTAGATACTTTCAATAGAAAGAAAATGAGACTTTTATATAACAGAACATTGAATTAAGTTTATGGTTTTGACAGAACAAAACTACTTTATGTTATTCATTGACCTGCAAAACATTCATGGTAAAACCACTCAAATAAAAATTATACACTTAAAAACTGCCTTTGACTGAGTACCCAGAGAATTGTTTGTTTGTTCTGTTATGGTAAAGTCATAAAGGAAAAGCTGAAGGCAAGGGAGTTTAGCTGTAGACATTGTTGCCTAAATTGTCTGTAAGGATTATTATGGGAACAATTTTTCATTTTCATATGTAAACTTTTAAAGACAATTTTACTTCCTAATTTGGGATTAGGAGAAAAATCAATTTATCATTTTGTACAAGTAAAAAAATAAAATAAAATTTCAGAATGTTTTTTAAAATCTAATTTTGTTACTTTTTAGAAAATAAATAGAGATCTGGGTAAGTAAATATAATCTACATTTCTGAAAGTGTATTATTAATAGATAAATTTACGTTAACTAATAGAATTGTAAAATGCTTGTTTTCCTTTAAAAATGTGTTTACTCAGGTTAACTAATTTCCTTAAACACTTTAAACTTTCTCCTTACAAAATAGTTTACGGCATAAATTTGCAATTTTTCAAATAGTACAAAAGTTAACTTTTATCTACATCCCTTTGCATGATCACAGATTCCAAAGTCACCAAGGTTTACTACAGTAATTGGAACTTTTATAACCAGGACTTTCTTCTTATAAAACTACTAAATTTATTTTTTATCTCTCATGACAAATGACAAATATGTTAATTTGTTTTAAAGTCTTTTGTCACTTTATAGAGTGGTGACCTTTGTCCAAATGACTGTTCATCTGACAAACCTGGCTTGCATGTCCTTTACTGGAACACAATAATGATGCATGTGTCTGCTGCTTCCATTTCCACCTCTCCCTCCCATTTGTCACTTTCTACCTCCAGACAGTGGCAAGGCTATTTGTCTGCCCCAGGTTAATATGTAAACCCCCATGCACATGTATGGTTGGGTGTTTCTTCTGTCACATTTAATACCTCCAAATACATTATACTATCTGATGGTAAATTCTAGTTTGGCTCCCTGGCCTTGTATCCCATTATAATTGTTGTTTTAAGAAAAATGAATTATATCTTACAGTTTTTTATGCTTAACTTCCTTCTACATGTGCCTATGTGTCAATATGCAGAGGTACAGCTTTTGGTTTTAAAAAAAAGAAAAGGAAAAGGAAATTTGAAGTAAGGTAATTGTAAATAATTCTGAATTATTGACTCTCTATAGTTTCCATTTATATGATTTAAAGTGAGGTGCTGAGAAAAGTTTATTTAGATTATATGTACTTTCCTTAAACTAAGAACTAAGGAACCTTTTTTTTCTACTGCGCTAAATAAAAAGTTTTGGAGTTTTTTTGTTTTTTTCTTTCTTTTTTTTTTAAATTAATTTTATTATTGTTGTATTACATCCATCCCCTTTTTGCTCCCCTCTGTCCTCTTCCCCACCCACCCATTTCCCCCCCCCAAAGTCAATTCCACCTGTTGTCCATGTCTATGGTTCCTTCATACTAGGTTCTTGTCTAAACTGCTCCCCTTCCTTGCCTCTTCCTCCCCACTCCCTTTTTGTTTTTTTCTTAAGGCAAGCTTATGGGATTAGCTTAATAAGAGTATCCAACAGTAATAACAAATTATAGTTGGAGAATACATAGAAAAATCTATTTTATCAATAACATAACTTTCTGGTGATATATAATGAATATAAATATTAATTTAATTTGTCAGGAAAGGGGAAAGAAGTGGAAGGTGTGAGAGAAGGAGCTCTAGTGGAAGCAACAGAAAGGAGAAAGGAAAATATCATTGAGGGCTGACACCTCCACATAGAGATAGAAAGTTTGTGATGGATTAATTGCAACATCACATATAATAGTTCTTGACACGTTCACATTGGTCATCACACGTGCTCATTACAAAACCATGGTATGTCTGCAGGTGCTGTTACACTTAAGAAATGGAGGAATTGAAGTTGAGAAAGATTAAACAACTTGCTTAATAGCATAGGTGGATTTTGAGCCCAGGTCCCCAGGCATTGCACCCAGTACTCTTTCTTCTACATGGCCTTGCATCCTTAGAATACTGAAAAATTATGTATTACCTTGTCTTACCTTGTTCCCCTTCTTCTGTTCTTCATCTTGGTTAATTTTCCCACAGCTGATTATTTTCTTCTGATAACTTTGCCTGTACTTTCCTTACTAGTACATCAAAGCACAGGTTTAAATTTTACGGCACTTAGTAGAAGAACCAATTACTGGCCTTGGTATTAACTCACACTTGGTGATGTGTACCAGATGTCTTGCTATGTGCTACTGTTTACAATAACTCTAGGCATTTCGGTGGTCTTTTCAGTATATGGAAACTAAGGCTGAGACCCAGAGATGTTATATTCTCCACTTTTGGTCTCCATCCTTGTCACTGCAGCCCTAAATAGAAGTGTTAGGATTTGAACTCTGGTTTTTCTGTCTTCAAAGCCATTGACTCTTTCCATGATAAATAACTCCTTCTCTCCACAGAGGTCAGGCAGCTTTTTATATACTAATAAAATACTGAGGGTTAAAAACTAAAAATTTGCTGCCTCTGCTCCCACAAAGAACTTTCTAGTAAATGAATCCATGTTCTGAATTATTTTTCTGAGGAAAGCTGTCAAAGTTATTAGAAGTTTTTTCAGTCATTTTCCAAATGGAGTGATGCTGTGAGGGCTATTAGAACATTTTCAGTATGTGTTAATTAAAACCTGTTATCTGTTCTTTATTTATAGTATAAAGACGCATTTATGAAAGCAAATCCTGGCTACAAATGGTGTCCTACCACAAACAAGCCTGTGAAATCCCCAACACCCACTGTCAATTCACGAAAGAAACTGTGGGCCTTCCCATCTGACTCTCCAAGAGACTTGCCAAGCCCCAAGAAAACAAAGACTGAAGAAATGCCTCAGCTTAACTTTGGAATGGCTGGTGAGTTTAGATACTATTTCTACCCGTTCTTCAAGGACAGAACAATACATTTAAGCAGTACTTTTTCCAAAGAAGAGAGGGAGAGGAATGGGGTTGGAGTTGGGGTTGGGGTTGGGGTTGGGGTTGGGCGGAGAAAATGACCAATAAGAAATACTGTCAAATATGATGCAACATATCTTAAAGCTTTGGAGCATAGAATACATAGAGTGAGTATATATAATTAAAGAAGGGAGGTATAGACCAAGTGGTAGAATCACTGTACACATATGTGAATTCCTGACATTGTCATTATGGAAGAGCAGACAGTAATGTAAAGATTGTCAGGAGACCAGGGAATTTTATAACCTAGCAAAATAGTTTTTAGACACAGACACAGTAAACTATCTCAGTAGCACCTTAGTTACTATGAATACTGAAAAAGCTACAATTGTGTAGATCATTTGAGGATGTGAAACATCAAAGTTAAGAATATGAACAACTGTATCGCAGGTCTGAGATGGACCTGAAAGCTGTTTCTTAGAGGGATTTTCCATTCTACCCCTCTCTTGTCCCCATTCCTATATGGGCCAAGCAAATTTAAAATTCTAGATGGTCCCCATTTGTCATGGGACCTTTACTACTCTTTGGATGGTAAGGAATGCTAAAGCATTTATAACCGTGAGATAAAGTATTTCTACTCGCCCTGTAAATGGCTCTGTCTTCCCCGGCTATTGCAGTGTAGTACTCAGTAGAGGAATTTTTCAGGATGAAATTGAGAGATGGGACAGGGTGGAAGCAGTGAGTTTATATTAACCTATAGGGTTCCTATTTCATTATTACAAGCAAGTTTCTTGTACATGAGAGCACAGAATCATTGATAATGTAGAAAGTAACGTTGAACAATATTGTGATGATAACTTCCATTTTTTAATAGCCAGTAGGGCACATCAATTTAATAGTTTAGTGTATGATTCATAGTATAACAAAGTATGTGGTGGTGTCATATATAAACCTAAGACATGCATTCTAATATAATGGCAGCATTCTTGGAAAATAGAGCCTTCAGGTGATTGTTATGTTAGGCGTCTGTAGTATAATTCTAAGTGAGCTTCCAAAATGATACTTCTGCAAATCTCAGGAGTATCAAAATAGCAATCTTTATTTGTTTTATCTTTTACTTTATAAAATTTTAGCTTCAAACCACTTGTTAGTAGTATTGGTGAGCGTTCTGGACTTCCCAGATTATATCAGTTGGAATGTTGCATAAAGTATTTTATCATCAGGACCAAAAAAAAGAGTATATGGATGATTTGTTTCCAATTGAATTCTTTCAATTATTATTATGTTCCATTGCTTTTACTTACAATTTTAAATCTAGGTCATTCTGTGTAGGATTCTTGCATTCAGTGGCTCTTTACAAATCAAAAATGATTGTAGATGAATTTAGAGAAAGCTATGAAGGATGTCTGTTTATAGCACCACTTCTGACAGTTAATTCATCGGTCTTTCATACCTATGAATTAGAAGTGGGACCTAGACTTCAGCCAAGATACTTACAGGTCAGCTTTTAAAAACTGTTCTTTATAGCAAAATACAAGGGAAAAAACAAAACAAAACAAATGCCTTTCTTGCATTTATCTTATTATCTAAGGGCTTGTGATGGATGTTGGAAATCTATGATCAGAGCCATTGTTAATTTAGTGTATAGTGTATAGCATTGGCCTAATTTTTTCAGTTATTTCCTTTTCAATATAATGAAATTGATTTGCCTTTAATTAAAACATGGGCCTTAGTGGATGTAATACAACAATAATAAAATTAAATTTAAAAAAAATGGGCCTTAGCTATTTGAGGGAAACAGTAGGGCATTTAGGAGCCAGTTTAAGCTTTTCCTCCACATGGAATCTCATGTTGTGTTTTTGTTTTCCTAATAGTTCTTGTCACATGGTACTTTGATGTTTTAAATAACCTCAAAGCAGTCAGTTTCATGATTTCCAAGAAGGGAAGGCTGTGTAGAATTTAATTTAGTAAAAGCCCTGTTGGTGAAGGGAAAGCGTGCTCTTTATACAGATTTTTGATATTTCTAAATAATACTGTGTAAATATTATTTAATATAAACCATGCTGGTAACATCTTGGTCTGTGTTTTTGTTTCTATACAACAGATTTCTTGGAAAGCCACCTTGGTATATAACTTAAATTTTCACATAAGTTTGTTCCTATTTTACTTTATAATCCGAGCCAACAGACTTATCTTTATTGGAAAGCAGTCATCCCATCCTCCTGTTCTCTAAAATGGCAGCTCCAAAAGGATTTAGCTGCCCAAAGAACCAAATTAAACTTTTTCATTTTGCTAAACTCATTTCCCCCTCCTGATTTTTATTTTTAACTAGATTTAAGTATCTATTTTAACAGCCACAATAGTTCTTCACCAGCATAAAGGATTGTTTCTTTAAATCAACATGTTCCTATGTATTTTTTATGTATATCTTCCTTTGTGGCCACCTTCTAACATTAAGTCTTGACTATATGATCATTTGGTGACATATTTTTCCCCTCTAATAACCTTTTTTTTAAACTACGTCTGATATTTTTTTTTTCTAACTTAAAAATTGTATAAAATGGTCAGGGTTGCTTCATGAGTTCCCAAGACAGGTTGTACATAAAAATTTACTTAAAGGCATATGTTTAAACAAAAATTCAAAAAATAAAATGAAAGAAAATCCTGAATGTCTTTAGGCATTTTAGTATACCTTGTCCTAATTTTTAATTGTAGATGCCTAAATTTAAAAATGATTTATTGAGGACCTACATGCATTACGATAGGCACAGAGTTAAGCATTTTCACATATGTTGTTTCATTGCACTTCTGAAATTCATTTCAGACAACCTTAAAGAATATAAGTTTCTGCCCTGGCTGGTGGCACAGTGGATAAGGCGCAGGCCTGTGAACCCAAAGGTTGATGGTTCAATTCCCAGCCAGGGCACATAACCAGGTTGCAAACCAGGTCTCCAGTCAGGTCTGTGGCTGGAGGCACGTGAAACACAACCATACATTGATGTCTCTCTCCCTCTCTGCCTCTCTCCCTTCCCCTCTTTCTAAAAATAATGAAATAAATTTTTTTTAAAAAAGAATATATTATGTTGGAATGGTAGCACAGCAGTGATATTTAAAATGCCGACAAAAATATGAGTACTAAGTACATATAGCCAAGCATAGAGTTTTAAAAAGTTTTCTGTAGAAAGCTGTATGTGGTTCTGTTGTACTTCTGATTACTACTCTTGAGTTTACTTTTTTGACTCTGTGTGGATTATACATAGTGATTGTAAATTGATGATTTGTTTTTGATTTAGATCCTACTCAAATGGGAGGACTGAGCATGCTGCTTTTAGCTGGAGAACATGCTCTTGGCACATCTGAGGTAAGCCAGTTCCTCATCCTTCTCTGTTCTGTTCATACAGACCTTTGTATTCTGTTCACACTGTTAGTTCTGCATTGTTCGCTATTTACAGCTCATGAACAGACTTGACTTTTGTTTTCGTAAAACTCTGTATGTGCATTATATTTTGCCTTGGGGGTAACAAAAGTGATGTAAATGAACCCAAGAGGACACAAACACAAGTCAGGTACAAATTTTGAGGTTCTATGAGCCTAAAAGTAAGAAATGCAATGTACACATATTAGCATTTGCCATCACTTTGTCCTGGATCTGTAGAGTGAGTCCTATGATTCATTCAGCTTTATTCATAACATCCCCTACTTTTATGATGTTCTCATTTACAGTTGGTGGGAAGAAGATGAGATATTTTAAAAGCATGAAACTGCCTGTCTGTCTGGTACCTGAATAAACCCAAACTTCTATTTTAGAAAATCAAGAGACATGACATTCCAGGTTGTTTTATTGTTTAAAATGGAAAATGAAAAGGACCCAGGCCCTTATGACCTTGTTGTTGTTTTTTTAATCTTTTATTCCCTTGTAAATATATTTAGATATGGTTCTGATGGGCAGGCAGTAGCACTTAACCATGTGGAATTCTTCTATTTTCCAGACTCATTTAACAGAAACCAGATGAAGTAACCTGAAGGTCATGTTATTTTACCATACTCGGGTACTTCTGATGGAAATTTTTCAATTTCCAACCAGAATTGCTATTAGCGCAAAATAGCGGTCCGTCCGCTCAATGCTCAATATATATATAAAATGTTTACTTTCTTTTTTTAAAAATTGTGGCTGTACCATAAGGATGACAGTTGAAGCCTGTTCAGATAATGATTTTAGAAGATAACCATATAAGACCTATACATCACAAAAGCCTTGTGTTATAGTTTACATTTAGTACCCATAGTAGTTGACCAGATGTTCAATTCAACTTATTTTAATTTCATTCTGTTCAGTGGAGCAAAAAGTTAAGTTAGTTGGCAGACTGGTAGTTATTTACATTGTACTAATCTTCAGCTGAAACAAAGTAAACCTTACAATGTGCCTCTGCATACTTATTCTTTAGCATGTTTGTACTTCCTGACCAAATAGTGTTTTTGAGCACCATTTCGCTTTCTAGCACATGGCTCTACCTAATAGCAATCAGACTCTCACTTGGGTGTAGATACTAAAAGCATGTTCCGAAAGGTGAAGGTGAATGTTGGAATAATAATGCACACTTGACCTTTCAATAGAGCCTGACTCATAATTTCCCACCATGCATTGTATTGTGAAAATCAGCATCATCTTTTCTAGAAGGTTGGATTATAATGTTTTCTTCCCAACAGCTGTTAGCATTCTTTCTAAGGTTCTAAACCTGTAAATGGATAAACATCTGTAGAACTTTCAGATAGATAAAAATGCTAGTCAAACAAAAGAATGCTTTTGTTCCCCTTTGCTTGATGTTTAACTCCGTGGACTCTTTTTAGTGAGAATTTTTCCTTCCTACTTTTAAAAACAGCAGAGTTCTCACACAAGTAGTGTCCAAATTTTATTTCTAATGAAGGAGGGAAACCATTTTGAGAATTCTCAAGCTACAGAAACATAGCTAAATGTCTCCAAAAAGTGAATCATATACAAGGAAATCAGCCAAGGAAGAAGTTGTCAGCAGTTAGGTCTCTAAGAACCACTTCTAAGAAGAACTTGTTTATGCCTGCTTGCTCTTACAAATGATTTATTGCTTGTTGCTTTAGAAAAGGAAGTACTTAATAAAGAAACAAGATAATATACATTCAGTGCAATCATATGATAGGGAAGGGAGGAATGGAAAAATAATACAAACTAAGGTTGTTAATAAAAAAGATCCTTAGGCATAAATAGAAAAAATAATTTTGGACAACTGTAGTTTTTATTAGGAAAAACTCAGCAGCCATTTATGGTCATTTTGTACCATTTTGGATCGGATGTTTGAAATGAGTTTCAACAATGTAAACATACTTTTGACAATCTAAATTAAAATCAGACTTACTTGAAAAAAAAATACTGCTTTTTAAAGCTTTTTCTTCATAGTCCCTATTTCAGATCCCAGATATTTAGGTCATTATTGAAAATAATATTGATTCTGAAACAGTAAAGCAGTGAAAGTTGTATAAAATAATACAGTCTCTGAACATAGTTAGTCTGAGGTAACTATTAGTAGACTTCATTTAAAAACTAATTTTCTGTTCAGAGACTTATTCCAAATATGGAGCCATGGTCATAGGATTTTAAGGGCTTATATACATAGGCTGATGATGAAAATAAAACAAGTATTTATTTTGGATCTTTTATGTAAATAACCAGCCCTACACTTCCTTTTTACCCAGAGTACATTGAAAAGCATTGGGGTAAATTTTAAAAAGCAATGTTTGTCATTAAAGAATTGATGGGTCGAGGAAGCAAAAAAGATGCATTGAGTGAGCAAGACTGGCATAAAGGAGTGACCATTGGCTCAAATTGGCAGACAGCTTTTTAACGCCTGGGAGAAACCAATGTGGGAAGTACAACCTTAGTGTAGAGTAGCTAAGTTAGCATCAATGTTAGTGGAGAAAATGCTAGCAGATGATGGCACACCTCTATTAAGGGACTTCAAAGGTAGCTCAGTTGGTTAGAGTGTTGTCCTGATAATGTCAAGGTTGTGAGTTTGATCCTGGTTAGGGCACATGCAAAAATCAACCAGTGAATGTATGACTAAATGGTACAATAAATCGTTTCTTTCCTCTCTTTCTCCCTTTCCCTCTCCCTCTCCTTCTTCCTCTCCCTCTCTCACCCTGCATCTCCATCCTTTCTCTCTTTAAAAAAAAAAAAAGCCCTGGTTGGTGTGCTCAGTGAACTGGTGCCAGCCTGCAAACCCAAAGGTCACTGGTTCAGTTCCTCAGTCGGGGCACATAACCAGGTTGCAAGCCAGGTCTCCAGGCAGGTGAAGGCAATCATACATTGATGCTTCTCTCCCTTTCTTCCTCCCTCCCTTCCCTTCTCTCTGAAAATAAAAAAAGTTTGTTTTTAAAAGATTTTATTAAAAGAATTAAACATTGTAGGAACTGTGTATCATCTTATACATTCATATGACAACTGTTTATTGAATACCTTCTGTGTTCCAGGCACATCAGGGAATAAATCAGAAACAAGTCTCTGTGGTATCCTAAAATTAGGTTTTTAGAGATAGCAACTCTTCATTTGACACTTCTGGCTTCAAATGGAATTACATTGATTTTCATTTGTTGATCACCATCTGTCTATTTAAAAACAAAGCATATCTATATGACCAAAAATTGAAAATAATAAATGTATACTGTTTGTTATATTAATCTCTCACCTCCTCCAATAAACTCTTCCTGATTTTTTGAGCCAAATTGTATTTCTTCTCTTCCTAATCTCTCATAGCTCTTACTGTCAGCATTATTCATTACAGCACTTTATTATACAGGGGTGGGCAAAACTAGGTTTACAGTTGTGCATACATGAAACAGTTGTTCATATGGAAAACCATGCAATAATTAATACAAGAATAAACTGTTCATGTACTCAGAAGTGTAAACCTCCTTTTGCCAATCCCATATGTAGCTGTGTTCTTTAAATTCTATAAGAAAAGTATTGATATTTTTATGATTATATGCTATGTATAAATCTTGATTTATCAGAAGACTTGAAGCAATTTAAGATTAGGAATAATGATAGAATTAAAGCTGCAGGGCTCCCCACATGCTTGCAGTGTGGTTAGTGTGACAACTAACATTTATTGAGCACTTCCTTCATTCCAGCCATGTTCTTAAGCTCATTACATCAGAGTAACCCTTGATTTTCATAACAACTCTGTGAGTTAAGTCTTACTTTCCTTATAATTAAATATTAAACTATTAGGTATGGACACGGTAGCAGAGGAGGGTTAAATAACCTGCTTAAGATTGTGCAGGAATGAAGCAGCAGAACTGGGGTTTGAACCCAGAAGGAGGAAAACTAGCATTAGTCTTTGAGATTCATGCAGGGCCCTTTGCCATTCAGCCCATCTGACCTCAGTTCAGGCCACCTCTCTAGTTTAGTCCTATTTCTGTGGCCGGACAGCTATACTTGGCACTTACATTGATGATCTCTTTTTATCCTCCCATGAGTCTTGTGAAATTGGTTTATTGTTATTATCCCCATTTCCTAAAAGGTGAAAGTAACCTCTTCAAGATCATAGAGGGAGTAAGTTATAGTACTAGGATTTAAATCCATATATTTTCCATTAAGTGATGAGATAGATGAAGTCTGAAATAGAGAAAAGGTAGTTATACCAACATATATTTAATGAATAAATGATTACACCATATTTTAGATACTGTGTTAAATTGAAAACAAATACAGATTTAAATAACATTGAAAGTTTTTACCTTTATTATAAATCCTGACATCAATGATGTAGGAAAAATAATTTTCCCTCCTTTTAGTACATTTGATCTAGTTTGATATGTGCCTTTCTAAAATCCATTGAATTCCAACCTCCCAAAAAACTCTTACCCTCAACCATCAAAGCTTTTATTTCTTTCTCTCAGTTTAATAGCTTCAAAACATATTTTGTGATGAAATATACTGTATTTAAAATTTAAATTAAATAGCAAATGGGTTGTTTGAACTCTCTTCCCGAGTAGAGATCTCCATGTTTAACATCACCATCCACTGTCCATTTTAGCTGGAACTGCCTGTCCCACGCAGACTCTTCCATCTGTCATCACTGAGACCCAGAGCCCAGAGAGTCAGGTCCTTTTACCCAACTTGATTAACGAGCATCTTTTAGTTGCCACTAAACTGCTCAAGACCATGATGAACTTACATGAGCTCCTCAGTTCTCCAGAGATGGGTGAAAGGGTGGAAGTTGTACAAGTAGCCTGGAGTGGACTTCCATACTAGTGCTCTGCCACACGGCTTATAATTAATAATAGGAGAGCTTTACTCATGGCATGAAATCAGTAGTCTGGTTCCCTGAGACAAATCAGGGACTTACTCTTTCTTTCAGCCAGATGATTTGACATGTATTCTAGTTTGGAGTGTTCTGTGCAGTGTTATTTGGTTACGTTCATAGGATAACCTGGTACCCATCTCAGTGTAGCTCAGTCCTGGTAAAGCCAACCAAGTGCAATGCTTTAGTACTAGGTTCTCCTTAACCCAATTTAGGTTTTGATTATGAATGGCTTTATTTTAGTCCTTAAAAAATGTTTTGAAGGATTAACTTGGGTGTAATATGCTTACATTTAATTCACCTGTGTTTAAGATTGAGTCCATTTCAGAGCTTCATTTCACATCTCATTAAATGCAAATAAATGATCACTCAGGTACTCTGTCACAGAAGGACACCAGTTGTAGGAAAGGCTGGTCAGACCGAATGAGGGTGAAAATCAAATCACTGGACATTGGAGTCGCACAGAATCTTTACACTTGAACTATGAAATGGAATCTTCTACCTCCAAACCCTCCCCTCCCATAGCAGACAATCCCATACCCCAACCCCTTCAAAACCTTCCAAATTCCCTCTTTTAGTGTAAGGCTTTTAACCCAGCTTAGAAACATGGGTACTGTCTGACCTCTCTTCCTTTTCCTCAGCTCTGCCATCTTTCTATACAATTACTGGGGCCTTAAAAATACCATCTCTGATTTAATGGGGGGCCCACATCTCAGCTGGTTTATTTCCTTAACCTTCTAATTGGTCTTTTGCCCTGAGGCTCTCCCCCGCCCAGGTCATCTTGCACTTTACTGACAAAATTTCCAACTGCACATCTCTGATTATGCAGCATCTCTGACTGAAAACCTTGGCGGGCTTCCCATTACCTTCAGTTTACTTTTCAAACTTAACATAGAATTCAAATTCCTCTCAGTCTGATTCATCTCCCGTTACATTCCCAGACATCTTAACTTTCGGCCGTACTGGGAAAGTCACTGTTTCTCATATGTACAGAGCACTTGCCTTCATACTTTTCATCCTGCTGTTACCATATTATTTCTACAATTCTGGTGTTCCTTCTAGGTATATCTTAGATGTTACTTATCTTCTTCCACCCATCCTCTAAAAGAATGGAGGCCATTTTATGTCCTCCCATAGGTCTTGTAATAGTCCACTATTATGTACTTGCATTTTTTTTTTTTTAAGATTTTATTTATTACTTCCAGAGAGAGAGGAAGGGAGAGGGGCAGACAAGGAAAGAAACATCAGTGTATGTTGCATTCTTATATGTGTAGCTCCCTCCTGCATTTGAACAGCAAGCCATTTAAGGGCCAGACATACTCCTTTAGTCTTACTTTATTTACCCTTGGAATGTAAGCTTCTTTAAAGCAGCAGCCTTTGGAGCTTACACGTAATAGGTGTTTACTGAATATTCATTGAAGGAATTGAGTACGGGATAAAGATTTGAACTAGCAAAGGCAAGAATTTGTAGTTCAGATGCAACACTCACCCCTTTTGCTGATCATATTCATCACAATCCGGCTGTGAGTGGCTGTGGTCTTGTACCTTGTGAGGTAGAAATAGGCTCTTGATAACACATAGCTCTCCAAAGCTCTTGCAGTCCATCTGACTGGGGTGATCTTGTTTTGCATCAGAGGCCTGGATCATGTTTCTCTGTCTACAGTTTCCAAGATCTGAATTGCATCTGTGGGGAAAAAATAGCACCTCATCATGATTCTTAATTATACTAATCATTCCTCTGCCTCGGTTATTGTGACTTATTGCTAAATCAAAAGGAAGATTGGATTTAAAAGAAGTTGAATATGTGGTTAACTTTGCTTTGGAAATCACTTTAGCATTTTCTTTCTTGGGTATGTAGCTACACCTAGTGGCTGTATGGGTTATTCCAGAGATTAATTCTAGAAACAGCTTATTGGGTTTTTTTCTCCCTTTATTAGCCTTTGCTTATTCAGTGTCCTTTCTTTCTCTCTAATTAATGAGCACACGCCTTAGACTCTATATTCTGTTATGTTCACCCTAAGGAATGGATGCTAAGGAATTGGTGTCTATCCATAAAAAGCATGCCCCCACCTAATAAGTAATTTAAAACACTGTAAATACAAAGAGCAAGGTGGCAAGGCCTGGGATCCTCTGACTAATAACATTACTTAAGAAGGAGCCCTTTGTGGGAAATATTCTCTTTATTCTATGCGGACATAATCCCAGATTTCTTTACCGTATGTGTGTGTACATACCGTATATGCACAAATGTTCACCTTGCATTGGATTCCTTATTTATTAAGCACTGAAGAATGAATTCTGTGTATATACAGTGAACCTCTTCCATGCCATTGAATGACTGTTAGATTTTGAGATTAGATGGAAATACATCTAGTATGTATCATATGCATTTCTGCCTTTTAATAATGGATGTATTTTATAATTATTCTTATCTTGATAATCTAGTCACAGTTATAAATATTAATTACTGCAATGAACTGATAGCTTCAGGAGAAACTTTTGAGCCATTTACTCTACTTTAATCTCTGCTAAATAGACCATAATACTTTGTGAGCATCTGTATCTGTTCTTTTCTCTCTTCTCCCTGTATCTTGCTGCTGGCATTGTTTTTTCTTAACCTTTTTCTTTTTTCTTAATCTCACTCATGGCTCTGTCTGATTTTCTGCTTTTATTCTTCTGTGGGCTAGAGAGTCAGGTGAATATGTAGTTGTAAACCAGTTCTCCTGGCTACTAATTTTGTTCTTTTTCCATTATACTACACTGAAGGTATATGTTAAATCCACACTGCTTTAAAAGAAGAGTAACTATATTCTTAGGTTTTAATTACGAATAGCTTTTTATTGTTCACTACAATAAAATGCATAGGCTTTAGTGATTGTTACTATTGTTTAAACCATTGGGCAGCCTTTGTTGTGAGATATTTCATATTCATACACTCAGAGAATCAAGTCAGTAAACAGATATTCATTGTGCATCTGTTATGCATCCAAGTGCATGGCAAGCGTGAGCATACATCGACTTGAATTGCATAGTACAATTGACGTATTGTGCAGGATTACGCATACCTTGATTACTTACATTTGAATTCTCCATTTAAAAGGGAAGTTTTATTTAAGACCCTCAGGACAATTTGCAGAGTCTCATCTAACTTTAAAACTTTATGGTTTGTATAATTATGGCCAAATGATCTGTAAATGCCACTTAAAAAGAGTTGATTTTTCTTGTAGTTAATATGAACTCTAATTAAACTATAGGGTAACTTAAGTCCTAATAAATGGTAACTATTTCTCATGCATCATGGTATCTGAAATAAAAATATATATTATATAGGCTTTATGCAGTGTAGCTATCCTAAATGATAATATATTTGATTTGAAATATTTTTTCTAAATTTCTATCATAGGTACGACTAACATTATTAAATTTTCATAAAGACACTTTATCATTTTCATTTATTCTTACACTTGATTTTAAATGAAATCTCAGTATTTTACCAAGGTATGTAGGGGCTACAGACACAGGATTTCTTTATAAACCAGAATAATATTAATTTTTAAAAATTCTTCCTAAACTACAATGTAAAGGTATATTTTGTTCAAATACTCATTCTAATAAGGAATTTTCTACGGCTTGAAATTTCAGGCTTTGTTGGCCTTCTTTTTAGTGCATTGTAGGTTGGGGAGCAAATAAAAACACTATTAGGCCGTTAGGTACACAACTTGCCAAATAGTCAAGTGCCAGCATGGGAGCCAAGCAAATTAATTGAAGCTTTGCATCTTCTCTGTAAAGCTTTTCTCTGAGAGAAGATGGCCATTACTCTTTCAAATCCAAAAGTGACAATTAAAATTTCAAGTGCTTGCCTTTCTTAAGGGGCTGTGACACTTTTTGAGAATCATATCTTCAGTGTCTAAAGAAGAGGTTCAGTGAGAAACTGTTTACAAGAATATAACTTGGGTGACTGAGGTCTTTACATTACATCAACTATCTCATATAATCACTAGCAGCTAATAAAATGACATTGGAAAAAGCTTAATAACACAGGATAATTCATGTATTTTTTAAAGAACATTTTATAACTATAGTACCATATCTCATTTTTATTAAAAATATCTATATGCCCAGTTGGAAGAATATGCATGAAATAGAAATAGTACTTATCTTTAGGAGATAACATTATAGATGATTTTCCTTGTTGTTGTTGTTTTTTAAAGATTTTCACAGTAGACTCTTTCTTATCAGAAATGTTCATGGTGATATAAAATACTGGAAAAGCACAGAACATGAAAGAAGTAGATAATTCTTTGGATTTGGTGGCAGAAATCCTAGAGATCAAATAAGCACCACTGTAGAAATTTTTCTTAAGTGATTTTCTAAAATGCATTCTCTTGCTCATCTGTTATTTATGGTATTATTTACAGTTGAATGGTCCCTTGTGTAAAACTTTCCAGAATATAACTACTTTTTTTTCATGGTATTGCTTCAAATTAGGACAATCAAAACCATTCTTTCCTCATATAGGAACATTTTAGGTGGTGTTTATCTTCTGTTGTTTCCCAGAAACTATTCCTGTGATGCTTCATACCATCTCTCTTTGTTTCAGACATCCTCTGCCACTTGTAAGCCCGATGTTTCAGAATCCTCTGAGTTGCGTCAGAAGTCACCATTATTTCAGTTTGCTGAGGTAATATATTGCAATTTATACTTAATAAGGAATTTGTAACGTGAGCTTAAATTAAACTAATGACAGTAACTTAAAGCAATGAAGAACTCTGCTTAGCTCAATTAACCATAAATGGGAAAATAGAGTCAAATTTTTTAAAAGATATTTTGGAACTCCAGTCTCTTAATTAAGGAATAACTATGTTTGTTAAAAGCTCATTATTAAATCATGCTGAATATTATTACACTTAAGCCTCATCAATAATTCATTGATAGTAAAACTAAGACTATAATTGAATTATTGTTAGAACTTAGTCACTTACCAGGTGTTAAATCAGAAGATAGAAGCAACTCATGGTATTTTTTTCTTTTAGTATACTTTTCATTGAAACTTGAACATATAGCAGCAGTTTCTCAAGTCTTACTGTCTTTTGTTAAACCTGTTGGGCTCATTATGTAGAAAAGCATATTACCCTTGATGTCAAGTGTAAAGGTTAAGACTGCTCCTCAAAATAGCTTCATTTACCCAAAACTCAATATGGAGCCATCATTGATTAATTTTTTCTGAACTTTAAAGCATGTGGTATTCCCTTGATTACTTGAATTGTATTTCACTAGACCTTCTCTCATGCTGCACCCTTCCTAACATTTGCTTGTGTAATAGTTTTGTACATGGAGAGAATGTATTTTTAGTTTTGGACTTTTTTTCCTCTCTAGTGTTCTTTTCCTGGTGGTTCTCAACATTGTCATTGGCAAACTGCTTCTTACAGTGGCATATTAGGTCATTCCTTTTAAGATATTGTTTATATGGGGGGACAGAGGGGAGCAAAAAGGGGATGGATGTAATACAACAACAATAAAATTAAAAAAAAAAAAAAAAAAAAGATATTGTTTATAATATGCCTAAATACCCTACAGATAGTATAGGAATATCACTCTCCTTTCTGCCTCTTTGTGAGATGTGCCATAAATTCCCTTCTCTGCGGTAGTTATTAGACGTGTTAAATAATGCTGGTCCCAACTTTGAAAGCAGAGAAGCTTAACAATTGATCTCTGAACCTCTTAAGAGTCTAATGAAATCTCTAAATTTTATGTGAAATTTGCTTGTATTGGCATATGTACATTTTTGCGGGTTCTGCAGCATATGGAAAATTTCCAAAGAGATTTCCTAACCCTTTTGTTTCATATAAGGAGTTTCTGATCTGTCTTCAATAGCTCCCTACTCATGTGATTAGGGGAGTATCTCCTTTATCCAAATATTAATATGTAAAACATCTTTTTCTTGACAAACTTGTGAAATGCTTTACAAAAATCTAGATGGTTTATACAACTGGTTCTGTTTCATTCACTCTCTGGTTTAAGCTATAAAGAAATACATTTTTCCTTACATAAACTATTTATCTTCTCAATCTTTTAGAGATGGAGGTGCCTGAATTAAGACCTACCCAATTTATAATTCCCAAGACTTAAGGAAAATCCTTGTGGATTCATATGTGTAGTTTACCACAACTTGCACACAATGGTCTCTTAAAATGATAGGTTTCGTGATTTGACCAAGAAGAAGTCTACAATTTTACCCTCAGATGTCTTCATTGTCTTCAGAGCACTTGGTTAAATCTTACCCATTTATGATTATATCTAGTTTGTTAAAAAGGATCTGGGAGATCCTTTTGCTTTTTACTGATACTTATTCTAAACATGCTTATATGTCTGACTAGTGTGGCTCAGTTGGTTGGGTCTCGTTCTGCAAAACAAAAGGCTGCTGGTTTGATTCCTGGTCAGGGCACATGCCTGGGTTGCTGGTTCAGTGGTCCCTGGTCAGGTTGCATACAAGAGGCAACCAATTTGAAGTCTCTTTTCTCCCTCCCTCCTTCCCTTCTGCTATCTCTAAAAAATTAGATGATAGCTAGATAGATAGGTAGATAGATAAATGATAGGTAGATAGATGCTATATAGATATTCAGAACTTAGAGTGGAATTAAAATTTTTCTGATGGTGTCAGCAATGAGTCCATCACTCTCTTATCTTGAATATCTCTTTGATACTATATTACCAATTGGTTTCATTGCTTTTTTAACCAATGTAATTTGAGATTAAAAAATGATTTTTGCAGTTGAGTTATGATTAAGGTGAATTTTTTGCTTAATAAGTACCCTTTGTTGGAGTTGGGGACCACAGTTACTTGAAGAAAAAAACTCATTGCACTGAGAATGGGCTGAATTTATATTGTCTAGGCTTTCTACTCTTGTGCCTCATTTTCACCTTTATTGTAGCTGGATAGAAGCTTGTTCACTTTAGAACCAAAATTAATAATTGACCCTGCTCTCAATTCTCAGAAAGTTTTTCTACATGTTCCCTAGATCAAACTAGTAAGGGTATCATAATTACCAAGTGAAACGGAAGGTCTTCTAGTAAACCATCATGGTGTGGCAGAACCCTCTGTCCACTGTCAGAAAACTGAAGAGTGTGGGTGTGGGTGTGTGTGAGAGAAACAGAGACAGAAGAATGCATGTAGTGTTAAAAAAAAAAAAAGAAATGCTGTTTATATTCAGTGAGCAATTTATTGAGTTCTAGTGCCATGGCTTACTCTCTTCTCACCATAATCCTATAAAATGGAGATTATTATTATCATCATCAATTTTGGGAAGAATAAGTGTCAGATTAGCTGAGCTGCCCAAGGTCGTGTATCTAGTGAGGAACAGATCCAAGATTCAATTCCAGATACCCTATCCACATCCATGTGCTTCTCCAATATTGTTTCACAACTGCCTCTAAGCAGAGAACAGCGTTGGAGGGGAGTGTGCAGGGAAGAGAGATGGTGACTGGCTTTACTTGTAGCCGCCAGCTTTTAATACTATTTTAAGAAATTCATTGAAATAAGGAAACTCATTTCAACATTTCTCAACTGCTGTTTGACACATACCTGATATACCTTTACAAGAGACATGGCAAATGAACATGGCAAATGAGCCAAGTGCAGTCTTTTTGTTCTTTTCAATCATCTGTTTTTAGAAACATGGCCTTTGTCTTCCTTTATCATTTATACTGTTCTGAAAGGATTGAGGGAGATGACTCATGTCTTCATCTTTATCTGTGCCTACAGTAGAAATATATGGCAAAGTCTCTCAGTCTGATATGGGAAAATGCCCCTGTGCATTGAAAATTACATGTTCCTTTTCAGATATCTTCAACATCCCAACTTGATGCTCCTTCAAAACAATGTCAATCATCAGCCTTGTTTCAGTTTGCAGAGGTAGAGGCTTCATTTTTTTAAACATTTATTGGACTCAGAAAACTTAGAGCTCAGGAAATACAGGAATGAAGTTTTAATAACCTATAGTGAACTTTTGGCATACCTCTTGCCATTCTTGACATAACACACATAACAATACTTACTGCTTTTTGCTGTCTTTGCTATAATCATAGTCAGATAAACTCCATATTTTTTACACATTTTATGACCATCTATTTAAGAATTCATTCAGGATAAAAACTTTTTAATAATTCTGCATTTCATTTTTATCTTTAATTTATTTTTAAAGTTTGGAAAAACTGCTGTCAACATGAAGGCCATAAGATTTCAGTTTATTAAATTTTCCAATAGTGAAATTATATGCTATATTCATGAATAACTCACAGCAAATGCAGTGATAAACCTGATAAATTCAGATCTGATCTGATAAATCATTGGTGCTTAGCTTTCACTGTGGTGTAGCTTCAGCCAGCATTTTTATTAGTGTTTAATCCCAGGCTTAGGTCAGGTCAGCTTTTGCAGGATCTCAGATTTCTTTTGTATGTCAGCTAGAGAGAGAGCACACACTAGAGAGAGCATCTTTTTTTTGGTTAAGATTAGGAGGCAAATCGGATACACTTGATTTTGCCACAATGCCCTGGCTTCTACCATAGACTCATTTCTAATGAGCACTATATGACAAATAATAAAATGTATATAGTTCTTGAAAATAAAATGCTATCTCTGCTTTAGGTCTTGCCCCCATTTCCTTTTTATTAATTCCAGCAAAAAAAAAAAAAAAAAGCATATCATACACTGAGCAGTTTTGTATTGAGTTGGGAGAAAATGACAAGGACGGTTCTGTTTAATATTGATGTATTGAATCACTTTGATTCATTGAATAAAGAGCGCTGCATCAGTGAAATATAAAATGATACCTTTTTGGCAGGAGAAAACCCAACAACTTACTTTGAAAATGAGTAAAATTACTTTCAGCCCTTGCATTTAAAAGAAAAATAGTCTGTTTCTTCGTGGAACAGTTACGCCAACTGCCGTGACTTTATACCCCCAGCTGACCTGCTTATGTGTTGGGCCTCAGTGCCACAGCGTGTGTGTTTGGCTCTGCTAGGAAAGTGATGAAAACAATATAAATGTCACTATTTCACGAAGAACAATTTGCTTGATGAATCTGAATAAATTAAGATTTTACTATAATTTTTCATTATGATAAACAGGCTCTTCTCACTGTCTGGGGAAATAGTTTTGTTCAGTATTTCCTTGCTTTCCTCTAGTTGTTGACATCCATTTATTTGATACTAATAACTTTTTCGAGAATTAAAAATGAATTTTGGCATGGTGACTAACCAACTTTATAGAAAGACTTCTCTCAAAATAGAATGTATTTTCCACATATTCTGTTTGATTAAATTTTACACTCTAGCATGAATTTTAGAAAGGTAGTGGCTCATTTTTGACACACGTTGTATTTACATAAGTACCAAGAGTATCCAATAGTTTAAAAATGTAAGTCTGAGATAGCCCCATAGATGCTAGTATATTTCTGACAGTTATCACCACCCAGCATGATTGTTACTTAAGCAATACCATCATCAGATTTATTAGGAGCTCCTAAAACCCTGGGCAAATATGAAGGAGCTGTTGGCCTGTGATTGTGGAGGAAGGGATTTTGTGCCTCTTTTAAACAAGTTAATTTGTCCTTGCTACTCAGTGTAGTTACTCCTCAAAGCATGAGGCGGTCCCCCTTCCTCCAAGCAAGAAAAGAACCTCTTCTGACTTGGGAGTTGTGCAAGGAGACATTTCCTGATTTTATACCTCTACTTAAAAGCTCTTGTCTTCTGAGGGCTTCTGGGTTTTGACCATGGGACATAGGGATAAATTGAGGAAGCTTGAAAGAAATAGTTGACTTGGAAACTTATTAGTTGTTTCAAGGCATTGTAACAGGAAGGCATGTGTGATAGACCAAAAAAACAAATTAAATGTTTTGCCCTAAAACCAAATGCAGTTCTTCCTCCAACGCAGAGTATTATTTTTCCTAGTTGTATTTTGCCCTTTAATTCCTAAGCAAGTTGAACAAATTATTGCATACCTTGTTACTGTGTTATATGTGATTGTATAAGAGAAGTACTTGATTCTCTCCAAGATATACCCTCTTTAGTCACTTTTCTCAGCTAACTCGAGAGAACCTTAAGTAAGATTCAGTCTCTTTTGAGTTGACCTTATTGTAAGCCTAATGAAAGGCTGGTTTATTTAAAACTAAACAAGACCTAACTAGATGAATTAATAAAGGTATCTATTGAAATTGGCTATGAGCATATATATATTGCAGAAATAGAATAGGCTGTAATTACTGTGATCATATCCCTAAAGCTCTTATAATTACTTCATAAGACACCCATTACCTCTGAGAAAACACAAAGACTCTAGAAATTCTTGTTTTAATTAGTCTTAGTAGAGATTTTCAAACTTGAAATAATACCAGAGTTTTTCAGAATTCTTATTCAAACAAGAGTTTCCTGAGCCCCAGCCTCAGAGTTTTTGATGTTCTTAGGACCGGGGCCTGAGAATTTGCATTTCCAAAAAGTCTCCAATCAGGAAACTGCCTTGTAGTTTACAATTTTTACCATGCTGTTCATTCGCATTAGTAAGGCAGTTCCTAGTATCCCTGGGCCCTCACATCGTAGGGAAAGGATGAGGTGAGGAAGGGATGGACACGTAACATAAAGTCTCCCAATGGCCACTTCATGCCCCCGTCCCCTTCCAGTCCCTGTTCTGTACCCATGGTAAAATGTGGTTTTTAAAATATATAATTTAGCAATCAATTTACTGTTTAAAAATATTTAGCTATAATATCAGGCTTGCAAAATTCTCAGAGACCATTCCTGCTAATTTAACTTACAAATGTTTGTAATTCCAGGAAGAGATTAACTAGATCTTCTCATGGCTATGAGTCATTTATTATGCAACATCATTATCCTAGAAACACACCTTAAGAAACTGTAAGCCTTTGGCATGTCTTTAAATAGAAAATGTTCTTCTTTCATATTGAGTCTGAAGTCTCTGCCTTGCAAGCTAAAAAGGATATTTTTTCTTCTTAACCAATCTGATAAGTTTTAATATTGATTGAAGTTAACTGGTACAGAACCATGAAACTGACTAAAGAATATTTTTATTTGTAGGTTCCTCTTGAATGCTTACATTTGAAGGGAGAAAATATGTATGCTTTATAAAAGATCTAGAAAGAAATGTAGAGTACAGAACCTGTTCTCCCCCCATGACAGCCTACTTCCCATTCCTTATTGAAACTCATAATTCATCTAGACTCAACTGGGCCCATCTATAGAGCCATCACTCAGTTTCCAGGCCCCTATTCATTAAATGGGTTAGAATGAGTTTTTTATCTGCATCATTTGTTGTTTACAGGTAGAGTAACACATCCGTCACTTTTTAGATCTCATTTACTGAAGACTAATGATTGAACGTAATGCCAGAAGGGAGCTCATGTCTTCCATTATTTAACATATCTGAAAGCTATGACCATTTTCTCTCCTCTGCTCTGTGGCTGATTCTTACACCTAGAGCATACCTTTGCGTTGAAAAATTACATATTTCCTTTGAAGACAGAGGGCCAATCTGGATGATTTAGATAAATAAGCAAATTTAAGGCATTGTCACAAGTGACTATAAGTAATTGGCGCAAATTTAAGGCATTTGTTTTCATGATGAAATGCTCAGTGTGTTACAGAACATTACACTAAAAAAACATCATATACTTACACTGCAGCTAATCAGTGTGAGAGTATAATGTGCTTTATTGGAAGCATTAGTATTTTTTTTTTAAGGTAAAGCAGTCATCTCACATTTTTCATTTGTTCTTTGAGTCACTTGCTTATTCAGTTATTATTGGCCGTTTCCTCCCAGGGTACAATGTTTATGATACCCCTAATAAGTTCAGACTTCCCCTAATTTGCTTTTGATTTTTACCACCTGTTTCCTTAGTGTGCTGCCCTGCCTCAGGTCAGCTATAAAATTAGCAGTTTAACATCTAGGGTGAGAATTTTTCTTGTACTTTTGCTGCACCTCACATCTATTATACCCAACCTTTTATTTATTTATTTTTAAAATCAAAACATAGTAACCAGAGGAGAGACTGGAGTGGAAATAACAGATTGTCGAGCATCAATTCAAGGAGAATAAAAAGCAAAGCCAGGAACATACTATGTATGCAGTATGGGCCACTAGAGCACTCTCTACTCAGAAGCATCTAACATAACATGCATTTTTGCCACCAGCTGATCGATCAGTCATTGAAAAACATACAAACTATATTGTTCTTACTGAAAGGTGTATGTGTCTTAAATGGAAAAAAAGAGTAGGGAGGAGGGCAGAAATGAACAGTGGTATAACAAGAGGTATAAGCAAAGCGCAAGCTATGCTTATAATTGAAACTGTCAGAGCAAATAAGATTATTATATATATAAAGAGAGGGTGTCAAGGTAAAATTCTGAGGAAAAACATTTAAGAAATCACAATAGAAAGGAGAGCCAGCAAAGGAAAACTACAAGGAGAGGCCTGCAAGGTAGGAGGAAAACAAGGACCTTGCAGTAATAAGATAATAGAAGCCCAAAGAAGAGTCTACTAGAAGGAGGGTCAGCTGTGTGGGATGCTGCAGAGAAGTCAAGATAAGGCTCAAGCCATGGGCCTTTAACCTAGGTTTGTTTTTTGTGCCCTCACCTCAATTAATAAGCCAATGACTTTTTTGGAAAGTGTATCTTGTCACTAAGACATTCCATGAAAATTTCACGATTACATAAACTTAGGCTAAAATATATTGATCCTTCCCTACACATGCCCCTTTGAAGATGTGGTTTCCAACAACTTTGAGTATTTAAAACACTGCTCTTTACCTAAAAATAGGTAAAAGTCCTCCCATGAGTGGTGAGGAAAATTGTTCTGACTAAACGTAGGTGGTTCCATTCAAAAGGCAAGGAACCGGTCTCAAGCCCTGACTCTCACAGCTGAGCATAAACTCAGACGGCAGATAATAGATCCACTGCATTAGGCACAGGATATGTGGTAGTAAACAAACACAAACAGAATCAGGGAGCATACAAGTAAACCTACAGCAACAAAAGTGACAGCAGAGGGAGCCAGTGAAGAACTAGAAACAGTGTCTTGGGCTGTCTGTGCAGCATTACCCAGCTTGTTGTCCTTCAGTAAATCTTGAGGCTATTATATGGCTATGTGGCAGGTTTAATATTCTAATTATTAAATAATAATTATCCTCTGACATTGCAATTTTTTATTCTGTTCCAGTTGCAGTATGTAACTAATTTTGGAATTGTACTAAAAGAGTCTGTGTCTGTTAGTGTTACTCATTGGTCCTTATTACTAATAAATGCATTATTTTTGGAAATAAATAATTCGGGCTCAGCTCTGTGCCAAACTCTTCATTAACTTAAAATCTTATCTTCACAACACTGATATGGGGTGGGTATTATTGTTTCTATTTTGAAGATGAGGTAAATGAAACTCAAAGTTTTAGTTATTTGCTTAAGTCCACACAGCAGAAAGTTAATGAAGGCACATTTGTCTGACACAAAAGCCATGTTTTTTCTATTATACAACTTTGGTTCAAGGAACTAGCATTCATCTTCAGCTCTTCATTTTCTCAAGTCTTTGAGAATCGGTGATTATATTCATGTGTTTGTTTCTCTTGAGTCTTGTGATAAGGTGAGTCATTAAGTTCAACTTGTCTAGAAAAAGGAGAAGTAGCACATATCAAAAAATTCAGTTAGAGGAAATTTTTCTAAACTTCAGAAAGATTGAGCCCCATAATCTTCTAAAGAAAAAAAAGAGATTAGGATGATAGGCAAAGACTCTGTTAAAAATCATAGTACCTAGAAAGAAAAAAACCCTTAAAACTTTTTACACTAGGCCCTTCTAAATAGCCCAGGTAGCTTATTAAATATTTGCCTCTGCAAAAGCCTCTTCTGCAGCCCGTGGTCTGGGGAGAAGTCCCTCCAGCAACAAAGCAGCCCTTCCCTCCTGGAGCTGGTGGCTCTGGAGCTTCCCCTGAGGGATTGGGGTTACCTATAGCAGGACTGCCTCCTACACAGAACCAAGAAATACTTCTGTCTTTAAACTGAGAAGGAATTCAGAATCACAAAGAATACAAAAATCTGGCTTGCTGTTCTAATGGTAACAGAACTTCTCCAGGAATTTTGTGTAAAGATCCTTAATATGTCCTTCTCAGCTCCTTAAGGAGTTGGGCTAGAAATTGAAAATGAAATTTTCATATAAAAAAACAAGAAAGGACAGTGCTGTTCATTGTTATGAGTGCCTGGCTGCTGTTTCAGCCAGACTAGAAGGACAGCATGTAGTGTTGTATACAGATGTGTATGTATTATAGTCCTAAATTGTACAACTTATTCAGATTTGTGGTCTTGATTGTCAGTCTTTGTGTGTACCTTGGAACATAGTTTCAAAGCCGGAGCCAGTGCTTTATATAAAATTCTTAGCTTCCCCAGCCCCTACCATACTACCTAGGACATTCATATTGGATTCTCAAAAAAATATTTGACTTGGTGCTCTTTCCTGAGAGCTCCCGAACATATTCCTTAAAAAAAATAAAAATCAATTAATTGCTTTGATAAAGACAAATTGACTTTAAGTGGCTCTTTTCTTTGTGACCACTTGATTAGTTGATATTTATGTAGAAACAGAAATGTATATCCCCGGGAAGGTAAGAGAATTAAATTTAAAGCCTGGAATATAAAAGATAATACCCTTGTCATTAAATAGCCTCCAAAGCCATGCCTCTTTTTTTGTTACTATCTTGAGGGTTATTTATTAAAATTGGTTTCAAAGTGATGCATCTCAAGCATACCACATTTCCGATTCTTTGATACTTGGGAGCAGTGCTGTTCTCATAAACTAAGGAAAGTTCCCGAATCTGTATGAATGGGCAGCAAGGATTCTGATATCACAATTAATATTCTTTATGTGACTTGTTTTCAATGTAGATTTCTTTGAACAATTCGAATTTGGGTGGTGCAGAACCTGTAAAACGCTGTGGAAAATCTGCACTCTTTCAGCTAGCAGAGGCAAGTTTCTAAGAATATACTGAGAATAGCTAAGCTTTGCAGAGGCAGAAATCACAAAAAGCTCATCATAGCAGTATTCCTTAAACTGTACCACCTCACCTTTGACCATAAAGTGGATTGATTGTATCCAATTTTCAGCACTGAAAGGGTTAACCTTTAATTTAGAGGGGTAAGAAAAAAGTTGTTTTGCTACTGAAAGTCTTTCAGCCTTGTAAAAGGTTATCCAGGGAAATTGCAAAATCTTTTTCACAGGTGATATTTTAAAATAAGGTCAGTTTTATCTCTCTCAGAATGGTTAAATAAGTCCAGCCTGAACCCAGAAGAATGGCCCAGGTCATTTTCCTCATTGTTGATTCTCTTCTAACATCTGTAAATCCCTAGGATACACTGCTTTTATACCAGGTGGTTGATGTTTTAATTTTCGTTGCTTCTAGTGAAGAACTCAAATGACGTGTTCGAAAGTCAGGTTTTATAACATCTGTCAGTTGTACATGTAATGGAGACGTAGATTTAAAATTCCTTTGGCAAAGTACAGAATGTGTTTTCATGAATCTGTAGGGGACCAAGCCCTCATTTGGTGGGGATGGGAAGGGGGGGCAGCTGCCAGAAGCAGTTTCAGGGTGGGCAAGAGCAATGACTTTCTCTGCCTTAGGGGAGCATGTGAAAAAAACTTCTTTAGCCCCAGGATACCACAGTAACTGTTCTTTGTTTTGGTGAGGCAAATTAGGTACAAAAGTGGGTAGCCAAAAATCTCTATAATGTCAACTTTTTCTTCTCTATCGTGTTTCTGGTTTCCTGCCCATGAGTTCCTTTTAAGGCTTTTCTTTTCTTCTTTTTCTTTCTTTTTTGTTTTATGTGATGAGTCCTTTTATAAATCTTTTGTAGTTTGTTTACTTAATGGGATAACTTGTCATTTTTCTACATTTTATGGTAAACTTGTATCATTCACATTTAGGAATGTTAAATATCCTAACATTAAGCTTTTAAAGTAGTCCAGCCATCCAAGTGGTTCCTAGTCTAGCACAATGGATTAAAGCAGTCTAGCTAGATCTAAATTAGAAATATAAAAACACAAAGGTCTGAAGCTGTAAAGGAAAAAAACCCAAAAAGACCCAGAATTATCTCTAGAGGGTGGGTCCCTTGTGCAGGCTTCCCCGCTAGGTGAATGTTCTGGGAATCATCTGTATCTGTGTATCTATCAGCTGGTGGTGTGAAAGGCTGCATTCAGCTTCAGTGAACTTTTTTGAAGACTTAGCGCATTTGCCCATTTCATGATGGTGATTTACCAGCACATCTGCCCACACCACGCTGAGTGTTCAGCAGTTTTTAACCAAAAATGGCATGACCCTCCATGCCCCACCCTCCCTATTCACCCGATCTCACCCCAGGTAACTGTTTTATTTCCCTGGATGAAAAAAGTCCTCAAAGGGAAATTGCCTATGTGGGTGAGGTGAAACAAAAAATGGCAGAAGCACTAAAAGGCATTAAAATCAATGAGTTAAAAAACTGAGCAGTGGGAAAAATGCCTCTATAAGTATATATTCATCAAATGGAGAGTACTTTGAGGGTGACTGAAGTTTAAACATGTAAGAATAAGTACACATTTTTTATACATAGATTTGAGGATTTTGGGGTCACACACACCCCCCGTAAACTGTAGAACAAACTAACTCTTTGTCATCTGATATTAAGCTGACATGGTGCTTCTTGTGTAAGACAAATTCAGACCCAAAGAGAGGTCTAAAATGACTAAAAAATGTATGAAGATCACAGGGAATAGTTTTAAAAAGAATTAGGTAAGTCACTAACAAAGTATTCTCTTAGGTAGAACTAAAATGGTAAGAATCTGGTAACAAATACACCTTTGGAGTTAGAGTTATAAACAAGACTTATTAAAAAGAGAGCCTTTTTACTAAATTGATGAGATGAGGTCATGAATTTGTCTAATATCTTTAAGACAATAGATTTTCAAGACAATTTATTTTTCTTGAAGAATTGATTATTTTTCTTGAATAATAGGAGTGTGTAGCCCTCTCTTCATTTCTTGATTTATGTGTATACAGACATATACAAACATACACATGTTTTTTATTTTTCATTTACATATAGAAGAAAAAAACATTAATTTGAGAAGGTATGTGCACCCTTATGTTCATTGCAGCCCTGTTTACAATAGCCAAGATGCAGAGGCAACCTAGGTGTGTACATTGAGAGATAAATGGATACATTTAGTTTTTTTTCATATTAAACACTAAATTCTGAAACAACCTAACTTTCAATATGAATATATCTTTGCTAAACAGTGATATAATAAGAAAGTGTGGACTTTTGAGGTTCTTTGCTGTGGAGGGTGGTGCTAGAGAAAAGAATTTGTCTTATCTTTTTCTTTCTTTTGCATAAGTCATAAAAAAAGGATTTCCTATTAAATCTGAGCTCATTTAAAAAGAGTACTCTTCTAATTTGTAGGGATGCATCCCAAATATAAAACAGATGCCATGGTTTAACAGATGTTTAAATGCTGGCACCATAACTTAAAGGGGGTAAAATGACTGCAATGAGCCTATTCCAATTAGAGAAAATGAGCTTATACTCAGACTTAGTTTCTTATAACATCTGAGTAAGAAAAATATATGCTTTTGATGAAATAAGGTCACTAAAAAATAACTTACATTTTATCTATAACATGAATATGGTGCTATAATGCCAATAGGCTATGTTTTAGAATAACATCCTAAAGCCTTCCCAGTTCTAATTAAACAAATATGTGCACAATGGATAATCAGCATCTCCAAATAATCACCAGTAGAAATAAGCTTCCTCAATTTTTTTAATCCAATGTGTACTTGATGCTCATTTTTCTTGAACAAAACATGTATTTAATTATATTGTGCCTCTTTAAATAAGTATAATGGGATTTTGAGGTGGATTTTTTTCCTGTTGTTCAGATTTGGTGTTATTGTCTGAAAGCTTAAGGAAGAGCTCTAAATTTGCATGTTCCAAAGGGAAAGCTCTCAAGAAGCCACCTTCAATCTGGGTCAGACCCTGCTCTTGGGATTTATGAAGAGATGGCCTAATTCAGCTGCTATTCCATATACTTAATACTGCAGAGGTTGCTCCTGTCATTTCCACTCAAACCCTAAGTCATCAGTGAGTGGTGGGATAGAATAGGCTATCCAGTCATCTGGAATATTTAGGCTTTTTCTCTGTTCTGAGGGGGAAAGGAGAGGCAGCTCTAAGAGAACCCCTGCTGAAGATTGGGAGTAGTACCTGCAAGAAGTGGCAAGAAGCAAGAAATGTTTTAGACAATGATTTACTGCTTCCCCTTCACCTAAGTGGGCCAAAAAAGAACTGGGGGAAGTTGGCAGCAGGGAGAGACTTGGAATGGCCTGCTGCACTCTGTTTTGACATTGTACAAATGTGTGTTTTCAAGGTCAAGCGAACAAATAGAAAGTAGTTCAGCTTGATTAGACAAGAAGCCACGGGATGGTCTGCGAAGGGGTTGGCAGAGGGCTTATCTGGGACAGTAGGACAGGTTCACCCATCGGAAGTCTTCAGTAGAGACTGCTTTTCCCAGGATGCTCTGATGAGCTCCCAGAAATAGGAGTGATGCTCAGCTGGTTTGCATCAGTACAGCTGTCCTGGTACTAAACTTGGCAGTTGGTACAAAGACTGTAACTCAGATCCCCTGAGTACCCTTGCAGCAATGCTACCAGCATCTCTGGTCCTTCCAGCAGCTAGAGAGCACACCAGGGTCTACAGGACCCTGTTCCAGCCCTGAGACCACATCCCTTCTGACTGGTTTGCACCCCTTCCTATTAAATACTTTGGGGCAGGAACAGACAAAAAAAGACTAACTGTGGGCAGTTAGACCTGCTTCCACCATTTCTTCTATTCAGTAAACCAGAAGCTGTAGGCCTTACAAAGAAAGAGCCAGGAACCAGCCAGCCCAAGAATTAACCACTCATCCTTCTCCAATTCCATTCCTGTAGTCTGGCATAGAAGGAGGAGTGAGTGAGACCTCCCAAAGGCAAGGGTTGTTGCTTGCAAGAAATGTCTCCTCTCTGATGAGAGGCAAGGAATATTGCTGGGCCCTACGCCCACTCAGGCAGGCAGAAAGAAAATTGGAGAAGTTGACAGCAAACACGAAGAGACTTGGATGGGCCTGTGTTCTCAGTTTTGTCATTGTATGGACCCCTGTCTATTTCCCTGGGCCCTGGATTAAAAGACACCCTGGGGAAGTCCCTTCTTTGAACATTTGATTGACATTTAAAACTGGGTTGATGGTTAATAGCTGAAAGTGACCTGAAAATTCTGGGATCTGTTCCAGATGTTTTTCAGGAAGTACTGTAACTAGGAAGGGAGACTTGGCATAGTGCTGCTGAGGTCAGGGAATTGAATAAAATATAATCCTTTATGTTTGAACCTCCATGAGGTTCCTATTATTCAGTTAATCAGTTTCTTAATTGGCACAGATACTAGTATAATGTATTGTGTTTCCTTTCACTTTGAAATTAATTAGATCAGGTCATGTAGAGTTCAGCAAAGCAGCAAAGCAACAAAGCATCCGCCAGAGATCATTGTATATTATAGTTGCTATAGTTGGAAGACACTTAGAGACATCTTTACCTGTACATTTTAGCAAAGAAAATTTCTACACCTGAAGGTGTCTGTTGCCAAAATTGCCTAGTATAATAAATGGAACAGTTTATTCATTTATTCTAAGGACTAATAATTATTGAGGGTCTATTCTATGCCAATAACAATGAGGCTTTTGAAGCTTCCTGCACATGCATACGATGATGATGAGATGAGATGACCCCTGAGCCTTCTTCTGAGATCAGTGGTACAGGAACGCTTCACCTATAGGCACAGTTTGGTGATTTGGTGTGCCGCCAGGAGCTGGAGCATGCATGGTCTGGAGATCATGACTATTTGTCTTCTGATTTTCCTGAAATAATTTCATGTGTTCTTTTACAGATTTTAAATTTCAATAGCTGATTTTATTTGCAAGTTTTATAATCTAAGATCATAATAACTGACATTTATTGTATACTTACTCTGTAAGTGCTCATTGAATTCTCACACCCATCCTCTGAGGGTGGGTACTGTACTCATTCCTCTTTTGCACAGTAGGAGACAAAAGGGCAGAGAGGCTTTGTGCTTTGCCTAAGATCACACAGGAAGTGGTAGGGCCCCACTGCCTGGACTCTTGAACACTGGGCTACTTTATTATATACATCTTGTTTTAGATGTATATAAATGACTGTGCAGGTTACTTGTTATAGGAGTTTGCATATTATAGAAGGCTTTGTGGAGGACAACTTAACTCCTGCACATGTGTACAGCTGAATAGGATGACAGATTGTTCAAGACTGCTGTCAAAAATGGAGCTGATATTTCCTTTTAAAAAGTATCTGTAATTTTAAAACTGCCAAGATACATCTTACACAATTAAATAAGTAAGTGTGTATTTGTGCATTTGGAAGATACCGTGATGGCTTTAGGAAATTATGGTGTATGACTCCTGTCCTCCAGGAACTTATTCTTCTCTTGCCAAGAAGTAAGGTATAAAAAGTTAAGGGATAAACAAATAATGCAAATGGTTTCATAGGGAACCATGCAGTGAAAAGACAGAGTTCCACTTGACTGATGAGTGATACACAAAGTGAATGTGTCAGACTAAGAAAGGAAGACACTAGTATAGGCAGGAGTGACCTGGGGCCCCAGCACCTGGGAGGGAGCATGAAGATAGGTCTTGATGAAGGAGTTATTGTGGAATTGAGGTTGAAACTAGCAGCCAACTTGCAGAGTTGCTTTATTTGGCCCATAATTTCTTGACCTGAATTATAGTTCACATTTGAATTGATGGTTAATACTGTATTTTAAAATTACAGATTTGAGTAAATATCAATTTCCTTTTTTTTTTTCCATGAAAATTTACAGGTCTGGAAATACTGGACTAACCTTCCTGCATAAGCATGACTATTCAGAACTAAGTGTGTGCCCCTTGTAGTGGTGTTTACTGTACAAATGTGATCATCCTCTCCTTCCCTACTGAGCCCTGATAAGGCCAAAAAATAATGCCAGTACCCACTTTCACTTCTCCTCTATCTTTTATATCTGACCATCCATACATACTAGTGATTGTGACCTGTGCATAATTCACTGGAGAGGTAACAGCAAAGAATAAAAGGCTGGCAAATGTGAGATAAGTAGATGACAAGTAGATCAGATTGGCAGGAGTGGAGGAGATTTATGGAAGATGAAGGTAGAGTATAGTGTCAAGTCAGAATTGGGAGGGTGTTTAGTGTGACGCAAAGAACTTTCTTCTTGAATGTAATGAAGAGCCATTGAAGATTGGGGGCAAAGGTATGCAGTGCTGAAAGCTCCTCTTGAAGGGACACTTGGCAGCTGTGTGTAGAATGGAGTAACAAGCTTCTGGGCATCCAGGTGTGAGAAGGAAGACAGGAACCAGGGGAGGGGAAGCTGAGAGCAGGAGGTAGAAATAGACACCAATGAAGGTGAATGTGACTCAGTTGGATGTTTGAGTTGATGTGAGAGGCAAAGCAAGGGGTGTCAGAGAGGTGACGTCACTTCAGAACCTGAGTGTTGGGGACAAGAATGGCTTCCCAAGGTTTGATCCTGACTCTGGAGTTCTATTGAGGAAGCTGGGGTATTTGTGGACAAAAAGGAAGCTCAGTAATATGAAAAAAAACAAGGCAAGATGCTGAGGTGAGGAGGAATAACTCTGAGGACCCCTGTTCCTCAGAGCACAAGGCAATGGTAAATCGTGTCATCACAGCATTGCTGAAGTTGGCCCGTGGGACTTGTTGTCTCTGTTGTGCTTTGTTTCTTTATGAAGCTACTTAGGTGTTAAGATGAAGATGAAGGAGGAGGATGCTGGATTTCTCCAGACACATTCCTTGTATATAAAAAGACAAGATTATAGATTTGGTGGGTCCAGGAGAATTGGAAACCTTAGTCTTGTTTATTAAAATAGATGGAGACATTTTCAGAGGCCTCAGCTCCTCCCTAGTTTTTCTTTTTTCTAACTTACAGAAGCCAGTTATCATTGAAAACAAATATAGATCTATTCTAGTATCCATAAAAAAGAACTCTTATGGGAAGTTATGGCTCACTTTAAGAAAACCTGAACTATGATAAAACTATAGAAATTATATACCATAATGCAAAAAATAGTAAATTCCATCCCTCCAATCACATTAGCATTCTCCACCACTGCCAGTTGTAGGTGGTTTTACACTGAGGTATGACTTCAAGTTTGATGGTGTGTCCTTATTCATTATGGACGTGCATTATCCGTTCATCCACTCTGACCCCTTGAAGCCCAGAACCTAAGTATGTAGCTCCCACCTCAGTTCCCCATACACTGTCATCACATAACTGAATTCTAATACTTGTTTGAGGGGGCTTATTTGAAAGAGGTGTGTTTCTTTTCTTTTTGTTCAGAGTTGTGAGTCTTTTTTTTTTTTTTTAAGATTTTATTTTCAGAGAGTAGGGCAGGGAAGGAGGAAAAAAGGGAAAAAAGCATGAATGTATGGTTGCCTTTTACCTGCCTCCAGCTGGGGACCTGGCTGGAGACCTGGCTTGCAACCTGGTTATGTGCCCTGACCAGGGAATCAAAACAGCGACCTTTGGGTTCACAAGCTAGTGCCAATCCACTGAGCCACCAACCAAGGCAAGTTGTGAGTCATTTTTAGAAAACTGCTAAAACTGCATTTCATGCCCACGCTGCACAAGTTTACTTTTGGAGGAACTGGCAGACAGGAATGTACCAAACGACCTCCTTTAGTAGGTGGCCTTCTGGAGCACAGGCCACTCCCACCCCATTTGGAGTTTTCAGAGATGGTACCAACCTCTGAAGAAGTAGTGGATAAAGCGAAACCTTTAAACTACCATTTCAATGGCCTGTTTCTGCAAACCAAATAGTTAACCACTTAATATGCCCAGATTTTAGTGTTGAGAGACACTTAGACCACTATTCTGTGACCAGTTATTTTTTATAATAAATAAAATTGAAATTTTTTTAGCAGTGATGCTATTCTTTATTCTCTGAAACCATCAGCTAGTGTATTTTTATGGCCAAAAACCATTCTGGTTTTATTGAATTATGGCAGAAATGCACATCTTGGAAAACATTGCTAAATGCCATCCTTAGGTTATGTCTGCACTGTTTTGCCAGATAATAAGCCATTACAAAATTATTGTAAACATACGTTGGCCACAAAACATTTGTTTTGTTCTAAGAAGCTGAGATTTTGAAAGTTCCTGGTTAGTGTCGGTGGGTCTGTTTTCACATTGCCTTGTTTTTAATCTAGCTGGTTCCTTTATAATAGACCATGTATAATTAAGAATGAAATAATATTGTATGGTACCTTCTGGAACTACTTAACCGTTTCTTTGTACCAGTTTCTACTTCTGTGGTATTATCCAGTACACATGATTACATGTTTCTTTTCAACTATAGAATTACTTAACACTACAATGAAAAATTAGAGTAAAACAGTCTACTAGTATCATGATATGCTATTAATGATACCAATATGACTATTACTACTAATAGCCAACATCTATTCTATATGGCATAAATCCCCAGAGGGATGGTTGTCGCAGTATATAGGGTGCTGTGTACAATGCGATAAGTTGGCAAAATTTTAGTAAAATAAACAACATACCATAAAAGTGTTATATTTTGAAATACATTTATTCTTATATGTAAATACATAAACATAGCCATTATTATTTTTTTAAAAGGTTTTATTTATTATTTTTCAGAGAGAGGGGAAGGGAGAGAGGAAGAGAGGGAGAGAATTCAATGTATGGTTGCCTTTCGCTTGCTTCCAACTAAGAACCTGGCTGGAGACCTGGCTTGCAACCTAGTTATGTTGCCCTGGCTGGGAATCCAACCAGCGACCTTTGGGTTTTCAGGCTGATGCGTTATCCACTGTGCCACCAGCCAGAGTTAGCCATTGTTTTTTTAATTGTTAAAAAAAGTCTCCTTTTACTGCAATCATAGACTCAATTCAACTTTGGAATCTTGAGCATGCTTTAATTAACTTTTCTTTATCCGTGGACATCATCATGTTTTCAGTCTTAGCTTTAAAGCAGCCTCTTTGTTGGAATGAGGTTGTTTATTAACTTTTCTCTCTCAAATACACCATACATAATAGTCTAAAGGATTTGCATTTGGTGAACTGGGCAGTGAGATTTCCTTTGACCAGAATTCAGGAACATTGACATTGAGACATTCTTGCATCTTTTTGGCATTATGTGTTGGTGCACCATCTTGTTGGAAGATAAAATGACGTCCATTTGCAACTTGCTTTATCCACAGTACAACTGCTTCTCTCAAAATGTCAAGGTAAACATCAGCAGTCACCTTCAAGCCTTGTGGGAGAAAATGCAGGGTCATGATATCTCCTTTATTGCTTAACAATACCTAATACCATCCCTGTAGCAGGAAATTTCATTTTCACGACAATCAGGACTTCATTAAGGTTCTCACAGAGCCACCTGTTGTTTCCTCTGTTGACTATTTGGTCTCATCAGAGAAGAAAATGAGAGGGTTTTTTCCTTTGGGATTTTTCAATTTTATTAGCAGTGCCCTTGCTTTTTCAAAGCACCTTTCCTTTGTCTGCTGTGTCATAAACTGGCCTCTTCTAAGAACATATGATCTATAATCTGTAATCTGTAATAATCTAGTGAACAGTTCTATCCGACATTTGCAGTTCCCTTGCTATGGAGCACATTGACTTTCCTGGATCTTCTTTGACGATCTTCTGGATTCTGTGTACAATATCTGGACTTGTGTGATCCTTGGGTATCTTATGCATTTTCCTTATTGGTGTGGCGACATCAGGATCAGCATCATACACCCTCTTCAAATTGTAAACTGGACATAAAGGGATGTTATTGAAGTCCACAATTTCCTTAGCAATTTGTCCTGCACATAGTCCAGAAATTATGGTTGCTCTAACATCATATTCCTTCGACATGACGGTTGCTCTTATAATTTAATACTTTATATCTGAAACAATGGTGTTAAATCATAACCTTAGAAACATATTTTTTCAAAATTAATAAGCATGTGAAATAAGGAGATGTAAAGTTATTGCCAATGGATCATGGGCACCCTATATTCTTATTCTGTACTAAGCATTAACTTGAGTACTATATGTGTGCAACTCATTGGACCTCACAAGTTCCTAAGGCAAAAACTACTAACAACATTGTTTTATAGATTGGGAAGCTGAGGCACATTAACAATCTCGTTTTATAGATTGGGAAACTGAAACACAAAAAAATTTAGAGAAAATGAACTAATCAGTCTGCAGTCCTACACAATCTGGCTTTGGAATCCCCACTTTTTATAACTGCCTTTCAGTTTAGAATTGACATATGTGTAAGAATGATGGCATTGTCTAAGAATTATTATATCCATAACTGTTCCCAAGTTTGTTTTATGTCATGTAGAAATATAGTATGCTAATCCCTAGAGCCTTTTGAAAATTATTTCTAAGAATATAATATTGGAGCTCCTAGAAAAGGAGGTAAAAATTGGAAATTATCTAAGTCTCCCTGAAAAAAAGTCATTGTCTAATGTGCTAGGCTGGAGTCCCATTTGCCCTGCACGCTGGCTTTATAGCCCAGGTGGCTGGAGACTGCCTTTCCAGGATCTCTGTGTCCCCTGATTTCCAGCTGGGTTCAGCCAATGAAAGACATTTATATGGCACTGGGGAAAGGGGTGAAAAGAGAGGCCGGCAGTGCAAATAAGAGATGAGGAGGGCTGGAGGTATAGCAAAGGCAGTATCTCTCCCATGCATTCAGCTCTCCCCATACAGGCCCATCATGTTGCTACCTTCTACTGGGGACTCAGCCCCTGGGCTTCAGGAGCAGTTCTTGTACCTTCTGTGGCTTTCTGCTACAGCTAACCCCTGGGTTGCCTCCCCACCTCCTGTTTGAGTGTCTCTGTTCTTCATGACCTGTGTAACCCACTTATTCCCTGCATTAAATTTCCTAAGCTAGATATGCTTAAATTGTTTCTGTTTGCCTAGTTAGACCCTGACTGGGGCACAAGCCATTTTCATTTTCTATTTGGTATGATTATAAAATAGGCTCAGAGAATACTGTTGGCATATTATATCTAGATTTCTGCAAGACTTTTGACAGATGATCTTAATGTCCTTGTGAACAAAATGGGGTGGGGGGCAAATTTAGACTGGATTATGAATCTTTAGATTCTCAAAGTTTATTATGTTCAAGCCCACCTGATGAAAGGGCTCTAGAGGTTTACCAGAAGGTTCTGCCCTTGGCCATGGCCTACTCAACAAAGATCTGGATAAAGACATAAAACAGCTTTTCTCAATTAATTCATAGTTTGAAATAATGAACTTTATAAGGAAAATGGAAAGTCTTGCATTTAGGTACAAAAAATATATAAAGAAGGGAGGGGCCTAGCTTCCAAACACATTTTGTGGATAAAGAAATCTGGGATTTAAACTGGCTACATGCTCCATACAAGCCGGAAGTGTGACCTGTGTTAAAGGGTAGGGTGGATGGGATTTGTCTTTGGGCCCTATTAGAAGCTTATTGTCCCTGTCATCTGACAGGTAAAATTGAGGCATCAATGTTCCCCAACTCTTATAAAGCTTTATGCTATTTAAGTTGTATTCACACATACTTATTCACCTTTGCCTCGCAACAACCCAGTGGAGGATGTACTAATTTCCTATTTCTCAGCCTTTATTTCCTCAGAGGGGTTCAAGTCTGAGATACCTAGCTCACTGTGTGGCCTTAGGCAAGCAAGGTCTGGTACTTGGTGGTGAACCCAGCTAATTTCAACAAAGCCCATTCTCACTTCAGGACACCATGCTGCATCTAAATAAGAGGGATCCAACTTTGAAAAATGGGGAAGCTTTTACGTGAGATGAGCAATTAAAGGAACTGGGAACTTTTTGCTAGGAGAAGAGACTTGTGGTAACATGAAGTCTTATCTACCAAGACTTAAAAGTGTCACTTAAGAAAAAAAGTGGATTAATTTATGTGGCAGGGAACAACCAGGATTGAGGAGATGATCAATTTTTTATCAGTGTTTAAAAAATTTCAAACAGAACTGCCCTCTCCTAAAGTCATTGCTTTTGTGCAAAAAAACTGGGTAACTAACTCTCAGGAATATAGTCACTATGTCATTCCTTCATTGGGAAGAATGTTAAATTACACATAACTTCTTGAGTGGCATCCAACCCTATCTGGTTTGTTTTAGGTTTTTGGTTATTGACATTTGTGGTTTGTAGTTTTTGATTAGAAGTTAATTTGTTATTTTTATACTTTCACTTCTAGGAACATAATTATTTTTCTTATACTTAAGAATTAACATACTCTATTTGTGAAAAAACTTTTAAGAGCCTGAGACAAGGAAGTAAAGCATGACTAGTGCTCAGTGTAATTAACTTCACAAGAAATATTATGCTGTTTCCTGGAATATGTCCCCGGAGTGAATGTCTGCGTTTGTTCCATTTCATTCCTTGCTGTAGAATCCTATCAAGGATGATGAGGAGAATCGTTTTGAAATATATTGAAGCAGCGAATAGAGTTTGCAAAGTATTATTAGGTTTGATAAGATGAATTTGTGCAAATGCAAACTGTTGGCAATAGCGCTATAAAAACTAGCATCTATATGGTAAAAGGTTCCTGCAATGATTTATTAAAGGCCATCAGAGTGATGGTGATTGAAAAAACCATAAAATTTACCTTGAGGATGCTTCTCATCTTCCTTCCAGAACTAATATCATCTTTTCCTCCACATTGGGATAGTTATATTCATGAAGGGCTAGGATAATTAAAAAAGACAAATAAAAATTACTTCAAAATTGATTTAAAAAAAACAAACAAACAAAAACAAACAAACAAAAAAAAAAAACAGCTAATCTCCCATGAGAAGAAAACACGCAGGGAAGATTAAATGTATTACTGTTTCAGAAATAAGATAACATTTTGCTATGGCCTTATTTCAGGTTAGGTTTATTAAAAGGAAATTCTTAAGTTGTCATAGCTACTTGCTAAGGTCTAAAAGTTAACTTACTTAATTTTCTGAAAAAGCTTCATTGTAAATCTATAATATTTCAGGTCTTCCCTGTGAGTGATTCAAAGGACTGGGTACTCTTATCATTTGTTTTTTTGTTTTTTTGTTTTTTAATTTGCACTATCTGCTCCCACCTCCACCCCTTTTCCAATTTCTTTGCATATTTAATCTTAACATGATTCTCAAGGAAGTATTGGAGGTACAAGTACTAAGGGAGGGTGGGATGAGGTAAAAGAACATCTGGTCATTCAAGTCAATGTATTATCATTGAATTTGAAAAATTAATTTTATAGAGGTAATCAACTCTGGCAACTTGCCATTTGATAGAACGGTGATTTTTCTTTTAAAATGGATGTTTCCTTCTTGTGTGCTTGATTTGGGGGCTAAGCAAGCCCTAATACTCTTTCTCCTCTTGGTTGCTTCATGCAAAGTAGATAATAAAATGAGTAATGTTTAAGAATTCGTGTGCTGACCATGGCCTACCCAGCATGATCTCACTAATGTCCTATAGGTAAAATTTTGGGAGTTTAAAAACAAACAAATGGCTGCCAGATACTTTTTGGCATTTTTAGACTTTAGGAAAATGATGATAATAGTGTATGTATCTCATGCTATGGTGGTTAATTCCCCAATACATATTCAAATACATGAAGATTCTGATAGCAAAAGCATATGCCTAGTCACATTAAGTGAGATAAATTAAGACCCTAAGTAGTTTTACATTAGTTCTGGTCAGAATTTGCAGCCAAGCAAATTTGGTTGAGATGGAGTTTCCCACCAAATTAGTTTTTTTAGAAAATCACTTTGTTTTCAGAGTTTTGGTCATCTTCACTTTATTAGCATTTATGGATCCTGTAAGGTTTTTTTTACTTACCAAAACCTTCTGTAGTTGCTTAATGAATTATCCTATTTCTAACTTCAAGTAGATAGGTAAAAATTGTTGCTATTTTTCTCATTTCCCAAGAAAGAAGAAAGGGCAAACATCATAACAGAGTTTGGGGATGATTTGCTAAGCATTGCCATAAGTACATCATCTCTGTTAGACCTCACAGAATCTTCTGAGATGAAGTATTTTTACTTTACAAAGGCAACAGAGGAGTAAGGAGTGAAGTGACTCATTGTGGCAATAAAGTTAGCCAGCAGCAAAAACTTAAGACTCAGACTCTGGTCTTTCAACTCTGCACCCCATCTTCCTCTTACCAAATCTTGTTTTCATAGGAAAAGCTTCCAGGGAAGCTGGAAATGAGAATTCAGGTATACACTTGTCTAGAGTATAATGAATGTATCATAACATCTAAAACATTTTATCAATAATTTGAATCATTTAAGTTAGTTTGGCAGAAGTGAACTGATTCAAATTTCAAGTTTGATGATTTTTAAAAAGGGATAATAATTTTAATGTTTAAGCTAAATTCAAATAGAATAATAAGAACTTTTTGTTGTTCTGCCATTTTTGTTTTAACTGTTTAGATGTGTCTGGCATCAGAGGGGGTGACAATGGAAGAATCCCAGCAAATAAAAGCAAAAGAATCAGATGGTGGAAGAATTAAAGAATTGGAGAAGGGAAAGGAAGAACAAGAAATAAAAATGGAGAAACCAGATGAAGACAAGTTGCCAAAGGATGCAGAATTTGAAAAATCATTTAAGGAAAATATGAAGGAGTCTAAGGAATTAAGAAATTTTGAGGAGCTGCAAATGGATGATACCGTGGCTCTGAAAATGGAAGATCCCAAAGAAACTAAAGAGGAAGAGTTAGATGAAGATCAAAAATGTGGTCCCTTCTCTGATTTTTCTTACTCTGCCAGTAGCAAGATAATAATAAGTGATGTTCCCGGTAGGAAGGATAGTGTGGGCCATCCTCATGGAATAATGATCATTGAGGATCCCACAGCATTAAACAAACCAGAAAAGCTAAAAAAGAAAAAGAAGAAAAGCAAAACGGATCGACATGGAAGTGATAAATCCACACCCAAGAAGACTTGCAAGAAGAGGCAGTCCTCAGAGTCTGATATTGAGAGTGTCATATACACCATTGAAGCTGTCGCAAAGGGAGACTGGGGCACTGAGAAGCCTGGAGAGACCCCTCGCAAGAAGACCCGTGCATCTGCAAGTGGTAAGGGAAATGTTTCGGATACCAAAGCACCAAAGAAAAAAGTGAAATCAAGAGAGAAAAAAATGTCAAAGGAGAAATCCTCAGACACCACCAAAGAGTCAAGATCTCCAGATTTCATTAATGTTTCTGCCAGCAAGAACATTTCTGGTGAGGTGCCAGAGGGTACAAAAGCAGAACCATCGACCCCCATGGAGGATGCAATTCCACCCGGCGGATCAGGACAGGCCAAGCCCGAGGACAGTGGGTGTCACCGAAAAGTAGAAACCTGTGGCTCCCGGAAATCTGAGAGGTCTTGCAAAGGTGCTCTTTATAAAACCCTGGTATCTGAGGGCATGCTCACCTCTCTGAGAGCTAATGTTGACAGAGGTAAGTGACTTCTACAAATCAGAAAAGATTATTGAAGCCTAGCAGAATTTCTCCTTTAGACCTATTTCAAAGAACAACTATAAAGAATAATATGGTATCAAAATGATATTTTACATTTGTACAGTTCTTTATGGTTTAATAGATCACAGACATTTGTCATTTTACCTGCATGTTTTTTAGCACTATTAAGCAGAGTAACTTCAGAATATAAGTATTTAGAGTAATTCAAACCCTTTTTTTTTTAACTGGTATGAGCTGGGTTTTTGTTTTGAAGGATTAGCATTGCATACCTGAAGTTCTTAGTCTGTTTTCTAAAACTGATGGAAAGAATTTTTTGAATCAAACAGATATGTGTGGCACAATCTTGACATGTAGGATCCAGAATCACATGACGTAACCTAGCCCTCTCCATAAGATAATCAAAACTATAATGAAAGTGAAGGCTCTTTAAAACATAATAGTATTCAGAATCCAATTAATGTGTATACCTTTATTCCATAGAGTGGTTCATATAAATTCATCTATTTTAAAACACAGCATTTGGCTAGGGGATTACCTTTCGCCAAGCTGAGTTCCAACTAGAGATGTAGGAATAGTAGGTCTAGCAAGTCCTATAGGAGGACCCTCAGGAATAGATAGTTCCCTAGTGATGTCATTCCAATAAATCTTAGAGAATTAATAGTGTCCACCAGTAAAGGACCACCATACCTTAAGCTGATTCTGTAAGGAAAAGCTATCGGTAGTTGGTCTGTCTCTGGAATCATGCATTACCCATTGAATTCTGACAAGACAACTTAGAGGCTATGAGTCACTCTTGTGGGTGTTCTCTTATGCAAGATGGTCCATCATGAATCACTCTGATCCTCTGAGAAGGTCCAAATAGCACCGTACCCATGGTGCCTAAGGGATCATGAGGTCACTTATGAAGCAACTATGATAATTCCCTTCCATCTCAGTATACTGAACACATCCTTTCTCTTGAATTTTCTTAGGAAAACGAAGCTCAGGTAAAGGAAACTCCTCTGATCATGAAGGGTGTTGGAACGATGAAAGCTGGACATTTAACCATAGTGGGACCAGTGGGAGCAAGAAGTTCAAGAAGACAAAGCTGAAGGAAGACCCTTTCCTTGGGTGAGTACCTATGAGCACAGTCAGCTGCACTGCGCAGACCCCAAGTGTGATAGGGCAAGCATAAATCTCTTAACTGCTAATCCTTTGAATATTCATTCAGCACTTATTACAGCCTTAACAAACATAGGCAGTAAAAATTAAGTGTACCCCATGATTCCTGCTGTTACCACAATAGTGACAATATCATTCATATTTTAAGTATCAGACTCAGCCCTGAGTTTGAATTGAGGTCCACCGCGTATTATGGGTGTGATATTGCAAATCCTTTAATGTTGCCAGGACATCTTCCATCTGAAGTTCTCAGTGGAGAATGTATAAGTATGTTTGCATTTTATATCCTGTATGTGCCTTACTTAGCATTTCTAAAAGCACATACATAGGTTTGTAAAATAACAAACCACCAAATGAAAGTGTAAGGTAAATAAAATTATGTCTCTAACCATGTTTTGTTTAAACCATGTTCTTCTGCTCTATGATAAAAATAATAGATTGAATATTCTCTGGGACAGAGAATATATAATAATTAATTATGTATTGAAATGTACTGTCAAGAAACAGCATACATCAAGATAAAATCATTAAGAATTATTTCATTTTATATTATGCCAAAAACTCTGATACCAATCTTAATATAAACCGTTTTGCAAGTTACGAGATCTAATATTTTATATTGGTGAGGAAAGCATCTGAATATTCAGTTGTACTGTTTTGAAAATCCTTTGAGATTTCTCTTAGCCAAATTTGAAAAGAATACATTGAAAAGAAATACATTGGTATATTTTTCATACTTTTTCATGAATGTGTTTAAAGGTATGCAAATTTTATGCATTGGCAATATTGTATTTTGTTTATTCATAAATGTATGCATTTCTGTTTGTAGAATAATGTATTTTTTCCTTGGATGTTACAGTGCTTCAAAGCCTGGTTAAATCTAAAGTTCTAGGTCATTACAATGTGAGAGTGGAAATTATTTCTCATAATGATCCTCAAGATTATTTATATTGAGATGATATAATTTTACATATTTCCTTTCTAATATTTTTTAAAAGTTCAGAGTAGTTCAAATTAGTCATGCTTATATTATGCTTCAACAATGACATAAAAATTCTTATATTGGTTATTATCAAATGATACTTTTTAAATGAGGGATTTCCTTTTAAAACAAAAAAAAAGTGACCAAGAACCAATGCTCTATAACTTCTGGAGCTACCAGTGCTCTGTTTGCTTGTCTGGCCAGAGAGAAGCCACTCTTATTGCAAACATAGTGAAGTCCCAGGGGACGCAGCAGGCAAGAAGGTTCCCCCACAGTAAGTTTCTGATGGCTTCCATAGATACTGCTGAAGCTAGGAAAGAGAGGTGTTTTCACAGTCCTCTATGAGGAACAAGAAACATGAACCAATCTTTTGAAAACCTATCCCTGCAAAGAGATTGCTGTGTGGGTTGGCCTGTTTGTCTATTTGTTTAAAAAAATTATTTCTAAGGAGGTTTTCTATACACTTAAATCAATAGCAAACTTCTGGTCTTTCCTCCTGTCTCTCCTTTAAATAATTACCTGTCAGGATCAGACTACCTGAGTTTGCCTTGTTAAGAACACACCCCCATAGTGAGCAGTGAGAAATGCCACTTTCTGTCAGTCTTAGCTGAGATTTCTAAATGAGCTTTTTAAACCTTTTTATCACAGAAAATATGCTAACTCCTTAGTTAACAGTAGCCAAGAAAAAATTCACTCAGTATTGACAGTTCTGAATTTATAGATTTATCCAAGAAAAATGTTAGTGATTATTCTAGTTGAAAAAAGAAAAAAAAGAGTGCCAAGAGACCTTAGGAGTTAGAGCTCACATTTTCGTATTTTGCTCTTGGTTATTCAGGGTATCTGAAAAATACACATCTTACAGGTGGCTTTCTGATTAATCTAATTAATATCAGATAGTATCTGATTTTCCATTAATATAAACATTTTTTTAGCCAAGCATGAAAAGATGATTCTAGTAAGGGAGAAACATCATCCCACCCACCACCCTTTGCAGTTTTGACAGAAACATGTAGTAACCTTTTTGTTGTTGACAGTTTGATGGTAATCTGACTGTCCTATCCCTGCCCCTAACTCTTGTACATTCTTCCAAAACTGAAAAGAGTTTTAGCTGGACATCCCATAGGTAGCAGCCTAACACATTAGCTTCTTGTAAGTTGCTACTCAAGGCTGCTTTCTCCCCAGTATGCCTTCCATTTTCCATCTGCCGAGCACAGCGGTTGTTCTGCAGCTTCTCCCGTCTGTTGGGCTGCATCTTAGTTAATAAGTCTCACTGTCAGAGAAAGCCAGCAGCCAGCCTAGGACCCAGCAGGCATGCTACCATTGCTGTGGGGGGCTTTGGAGACCATCAAAAGCAGCCCAAGGATTTTCCAACTTTTCTGATGACATTTCTGAAGTCATTTGTAGTAGTGTTAGAACAGTGTTGACTTTCCGCCAGGCCAGTGTGAGCATCGAAAACTGGCTTTACTTTTCTCACTGAGTATTTTATCCTCGTCCTGGTCAGCTCTCCAGAATAATTTTCTAGTATTCAGAATATTTGCATGCATTTTCTTTGTGTGTGTATGTTGTAAAAACTAAATGGTTTTTAAGAAAACTAATTAACAAAATTGCCAATATATGCTATATTACCAATAAGCTTGGCAATATGGGTAAATATATAGGAATCCTTAGAATGAGACACTTGTCTGGATGGAACATGCTTTGTGTTGAACTTAATGAAAACCCCCCATGCCAGTGGAGAGAATGGTAAATTCTCCAATTCAAAAACACTCAATATTTTAAATAATGTTTCAGTTTTTCTAAGGTAATAAGCTAACCTGTCTTGTGAGTTTACTAAGGAAACTGTGTTGGTAAATCCCCTCAAACTTTTCTGAAAAGATGTTTTTTGTCCTTGCGTAGAATTTATTAACAATGACGTAATTCTCAGGGACCCTGTGTTCAAAAGAAATATCTTAACATGTATTTTGTATTGTTTTCTGTTTAAATATTTATATTGTGCTGATCTATTATATCCTTCCTCTTTTATTAGCTCAGCAAAGGTGGATGAAGAATTTGAAAAAAAATTCAACAGCCTTCCTCAGTATAGTCCTCTTACATTTGACCGGAAATGTGCATCAGTTTCAAGAAAAAAGAAGAAGACTGGAAACATGTCCTCAGAACCGACTAAAACCAGCAAAGGTTAGATGTGTGCTCTGCCTTCCTGCATTGTGGTCAAAATCCCAACCGAACCCTCTACTAAGCTTCCACAGCCCCCTTCAGATGTAACTGGATTTCCATTGAGGCAGTAGCGAGTTGGAATTTCTGGTTGTTTCCAAGATTATCTTGGTTCCGGCCTTCTTTCTCCCTTCTTCCTTCCTAATTCTCCTCAGCCTCAGTCCTTTGGCATCTCATCCTATACATTTGCCTTTAAAGTATGGGTTTTTGAAAGTGTTACATACAGTCTTTAACCTTCTGTTCTCCAGAATGCTGATTTGGAAATGTAGAAGTTTTCTTGAGCAAAAGTGCTGGCTGAGTCTAGTTCTTCTGTTCCGTATATCTGCAACAGGTCAGACTCAGGATGGTGAAACCATTCTATTTGCCTAATAAGCAGACTTCATTCTTTACTGGCAGTATGAACCAAATGAAAATAAAGTTCCCTGTAATACTATGGCAGTATTTTTTATTGGCTTTATTAAAGTTAGAAAAATGCTGTATTCAGCATATTCATTTTCAAGAATATCAAATTCTCCCCTTTTTTCTCCCAAGTTTTTAGAATTATCACAACTTGGGTGGATGTCAGCATTCATCAGAGACAACACTGTAGTTCAAAGCAGGGTTTCAAAGAATGTGGAGCATTTTCAATGGTCCCAACACCTAGGATCCCTGCTGCATTTGGACAGGAGCTCGGTTTCTAAACATCCTAACCTGCTAAGGACATTCAAGCACAGCGAAGAATTGTACCCAAAATGATGACGTTGCTCACCTAGAGAAACGTGTCTTCTAATTTTACTTCAGGTCTAAAGATTGGTGGGGAAAATGTATCTGGTTTTTCACACACATGTGAAAAACTTCATTCTGTTAGCTCTTCTGTAAGGACAGTGAACAGATAGATGAAGAACTGGTGTACTGAGCTTCTGTTGCTTTGAGAGTCAAATTCCAAGCAGGATTGGATGGAAGAGTTCTTGGAATTAACTTGCAGAAGTAGCTGCCTGTTGCCTGCTTTATGTCAAATTAGATCATGTATTTCGGATGAATGAATAGTTAAGATACAAGACATCTTCACATAAATCTTACTAAATTCTTGCAATCATGAATAATGATCCAAGACAAATTAATGAAGAGATACAATTTCTTGCATTTCAGTATCTAAAACCCCTTTGTAAAACCCCTTTGTGCACAGGTATTAATATAATACCTGAGGAGGGTCACTTTGAGATCGGTGTCTTAAGATAGCTCTGAGAGGCTAAAGAAAATCCCCCTTCATGATTAAAGATAGAAAGGAACATAATAGTGATTTTAGCTTAGTTTTTCTCTACGGTTAATAAAAACAAGTCTAGTGAATAAAGAACTAAAAAAGAAACATTGCATCACCAAGTTTGCTCACCTGGGAAAATAAAATAGGGTCATATCACAATCTTCCAAGACAAGTAGGTAAGAAATCAAGTGGCCTTGGTAACAGATAGGTAGCTGAACACCGTAACGGATTGATTAGCAAGTGCAGTGACAGTCTCTGTAGCCAAGAAATTCTTAGGAATAGGCACAGTAGTCCATGAGTCCAAAGATGCCAGGCATCTCCTATCATAATTCTTAGATTGAAAGTTGCTGATAAATAATACCTGACAAGCTAATCAAATGGAACTTGATTGATATGCAGGATGTATTCTCTTCTTCTACCTCTTGTAGTTGAAGACATTCATTTTAGAACTCTGAAGATGGCCAGTTATCTATCAGCAGATGTAACAATAGATTTATTTTTGTAAAGCTATAAAACCCCCTAAAGTTAGGACGTATTTTCACAAGACCTTCTCTTAGTTGTCTGGTGTTCTTTTCTCTCCCTGCTAAGATTAACAGTATTTCTTTTGATGTGAAATAGCCTTTTGGAGGTTTGGGCTATACTTCATACAGCATCACCTTAACTCTTCTGTTATGCATCTCCAGCCACAAAGTCACTGGTTCTCATGCAGTATATCAGTGATGATGGAGGTGGGAAGTCTTTTGAGACTTAGATTATGCTCTGCATTCCAACTCATGGAGCAAAATGCAAGTATCATAATGCAGAAATTAAAATATATTCTCTATTTAGCAAACTAAAGAAATGGTATTTGTGACTGATTTTAATTTAGCATTAGCAGTTCCATTGTACCTTCCGCAAGATATTAATGACATTATCATACAGCTCTGCTCTAATTGCCTGATCTTTAGATAATAGAGAAGATTGTCTTCTTAGACTCTAAAGCCTTGGCACATTTTGCATGAGGAATCCAGCAAAGCAAAAACTTGCATGTGAGATCATCAGTTCGTTAGTAAAAGAGCGTATGTCCGTAGGAAATGTTATTTTTACTCCAACCATTCATCCTTTGTCTGTATTTTATTTTCTCCTACATTTGCTTCACTCCACATTTATTATATTTTTCTTTCTGCCTTACACTGGGTACTTTTTCACTACTCCAGGTTATAGAAAGTGTATAGAACTTTTCTGAAACATAATTTCTAGAGGAAATGATATGGGCACATTTATACAGTTATGTGTCTCAGAGTCGGAGTGGCTGCTTGGGTTTATACTTTGCTTTTCCCAGTGGTCTCCTTGTTTATGTCTGTATTTCCAAGTGGTCTCTTCCCCTTTCCCACCGTCCCGTCACTCTCTCTGCCCTGTCCCTTACATCTGTAACAGGTCTTATCGGAAACTAAAACAAAAAAGGATGAAAATAACTAAATGCCGCATTCTGCAAGTGGACTTAGGCTACATCATAGTAAGCAGAACACAGTGAATTAAATAGAATTCCCTTTTGCTTCTAAGAACAATTATAATCCATCTAACTCAGTGCAGTACAGCTGAGCAGCCCATGCATACATGTTTTCTGGTTTATCCCTCACAGTTAGTTGTATGTATTCAAATGAAAGCTTTAAATTATGTCTAAATTTAATTGTAACTTCCTAAGAGATTTGTTTTGACACACTATTTCAAGTATACTGTTAATGTATGAAGCAGTTTTTACGCAAGTGTCAGAAGTCAAGAGTGCTTTGCAAAATAAATAATTTACAAATGACATAGGGTCAGGGAGAAAAAGTTAATTGAGTTCAATTTAGAGTGTTTAAATTATTCCCCAGCTTGACCCTTGACTACACTTTTCCTCTCTTGCCATTTCTGCCTTCTCACATTGTTTCTTGGCCCATCAAACATACTGTTGGTCTTTCTCATGTTTTTACAACCCACATATATATGTTAAAGTTGAAATTTCAAATGGATAGGCATTTGAGATTTTAATAAAAGAAGCAGATTTACAAAATTAAGGGTTAAGGACAGAATTTCATTTTGGGGATTGAGCCAACCCGAGGATGCTTTCAGTGTTCAAGAACTGAGACCTGTCTTAGCCACGACAGCCTTTGCTATCAGGGAGTTAAGAGTTTCCAGGTTGGGTAGAAGTTTGTATTTTGTCCCGTAAACTCTTTGTTTGGAAGTCTTCATTGCCATCAGGCATTTTCAGGGACGTGGTGACAGCACATTTGCAGATATCTCAGAAATACCTAATGTAATCCTGAGTTCCTTAACTAGGCACACATGTCCAGTGAGTGAGCTGGTTCAGTCCCCTCAGAGTCTAACTTGCTGGGGCTGGTTTACTCAAACTTATTCAAGTCAGTAGAGCCAACATGACCAGCATCGGTGACACTTTGCTATAAACTACTGCAAGCTTTTTGTTTCATTGGCTATTCAATACTTAGTGGGTTCATTACAAAAATGGCAACATAGTTTTAAAATAAAGCCTCTGCTCTTCTTATAGCTTGAAAACATGAAACTGTAGTACCTGGGCATAAGCCACCACCATTTGAGTAGGCCTGGCATTTGTTCCCTATGACGGTTCTAAAGAGAAAGGGGCACTTAATTCACCTTATTGCTGACCTGGAAGAATTATAATATCAGGCTAATACTGTGTCACTACTACTTCTCACCTCCAAAATGTCTTTTTCCCCTCAGCAAACCAGGAACAGCATTAATGTTTGGAAAAGTTATTATTGTTAATGTCTTCATGTCATCCCTCTTGTCCTGTCAAATTGTTTATCTTCGCTATTTTCTACCTAGTAGTGAAAATGGTGTGCCTTCAAACACAGGCCGTCCTGCCCCAAAACTTAAGTAGTATCCGCTGGTTTACATGCCAGCGGCAAGCGATTTTGTCATTAGGCAGCAGACACTGATGCAAGCACTCTCATAAAAAACTGGGTAGGGCCCTGGCTGGTGGCACAGTGGATAAGGTGCTGGCCTGTGAACCCAAAGGTCTCTGGTTCGATTCCCCAGCCAGGGCACATAACCAGGTTGCCAGCTAGGCCTCCAGCCAGGTCCGTAGCTGGAGGCAGGTGAAAGGCAACCATACATTGATAAAATAAATAAATAAATAAAAAAGAAAAACAACTGGGTAGAAAGAGGAGGGACAGAGATGGGACAGGAAGTTGAGGAAGGCTAGTTTATTGAAAGATAGTTGCGATTCTTTGCTTTCTGAATAATTATTTCTAAATCTCTTTTCCTATCTTCTTTTCTCTGCATGAAGTCTCAAATTAATAATTAAAGGAACAAATAGTAGTAAGTTTCTGTTTATTTGCCATTTATTACAAATTTTTAGTTTATTTTCTTTAGGCAAAATACCGAACATGTACCATACCGGTAGGCAGAAATCAAGTTGTTCATTTCTTAACTTTAACATTGCTACTTTTCAATTACTCATTTAAGTTTATCACTTGCTTTTTTATGTAAAGTTGCCCTTTATGTAATTTGTTTTATAGCTATAGTTTGGGATGGCTGGGAGCAAGGAAGTTTAAAAATAAGTTTACAGTGGCTTCTCTATGTACCAAACCACTTTGGTTGTTCTTTTTTCATGTTAAAATTGACAAGCTCTATTTTTAGCTTTGTCCTTAAATTGTACTTCTTAGATTTCTCTGAGTATGGTTGGATCTGAAAATACGTATCATTTTCTTCTTTCATAACCCATTCCCTTTGTCACATCAGTTTGCTTCTGTGAATTCACTGCCATATCCCCATTGTCCTGGTAAAAATACACAGTGATGAGTATAGAAATCATTCCCCCTGTGAGCCAGTTCCTTATTATTATTAAATTATTTTTCTACAGCTAAATCGCTGGGATCCTTATGGTTCTGAGAAATTTCAAAATGTTTTTTCTTCTTTTTTCTACTTCTGTTTTTCTGATTGCCCATGTATCTAGCATTCAGAGGTGCGCTAACCTGAAGTTTCCTCCATCATATAAACTACATACGAGGCAGTAATTGCTAATGGATTATAGAGGACACCTGTAACATTAATGGACTTTGTACACATGATATATTTTCTTTTTATTTGTTCAATTTCTTTTTGTTGCTCACTTTTTCTGGGGGGAAAAAGCCAATAAGAGGAATTTTTACTTGTTTTAAACCACCATTAGCCAATTTATAAGTATTTGATATTGGTGATTTAGAAGGATGGCTTTGGTGTAGCCATAAAAAACTCATACACAACTTTGTTTTCAGTAATAGCAACAACAGCTGTCATTTCTTGAACTCTTACTGGTGCCAAGCACTGTTTTAAGACCTTTATTTGTTGATACAACATAGGTTTATGAGAATGAGTCATGTGCTAAGCACTATTCTAGACATATCTGTGAAATAATGTATTTGTAATTGAAAACAAAAATCCTGCTGCCACAAAGATTATATTATGGTGGGGGTACCAGATGATAAACAATCCTAAACAATAAGCAAATATATATAACATGTTAGAAGATACAAAGTGCTGTGAAAACAGAATAGGTTTGGTAGAACTACTACGCAAAAGATCAACAAGGAAGGAAAAGAACTATACACTATCTATCTCTGTATCTGGAATACTCCAGCCAACAATAGCAAAATATATGTTCTTCTCTTTCTCTCTCTCTCTCTCTCTCTCTCTCTTTTAGGGAAGTTTTCTTTCATTATTCTTTCAAATAAGTTTTCAATTTCTTGCTCTTCAAAGATTTTATTTATTTTTGGGAAGAGAGGATACATCCTCTTTAAGTTTGCAGGGAACCATCTAAAATGCAGCTTATATACTAAGCCATGAAACAAACAAATTTAAAAGGATTGAAATATTCAAATCACACCATCTGACCATAATGGAATGGAATTAAAATTCAACAGCAGAAATAAAATTTGGAAACTCACAAATATGTGGAAATTAAATAACACTCTAACTAACCAGTAAGTCAAAGAAGAAATTAATAAATAAATAATGAAGCCAAAATGTAATTTAAATGAATAAAAGTGAAAACAACATGCCAAAATTTATGCGATACAGTTAAAGTAATGCTTAGAGAGACATTTATAGCTACAAATGCATATATTAAGAAAGATTTCAAATCATTAACCTAACCTTCTACCTTGAGACACTACTTTTAAAAAGGAGCAAACAAACCCTAAAGGAATAGATGAAAGAAAATAATCAAATTAGAGAGGAAATTAGTTAAATAAAGAATAAAACAATAGGAAAAAAAATCAGTGAAACCAAATGCTGCTTCTTCAGAAGTAACAAATTTGGGAAACCAATTTAGTTAGGTTGACCAAAATAAATAAATAAATAAATAACTTATAAGGAGTACTATGAATAATTGTATGCCAGTAGATTAGATCATTTACATGAGGCAGACAATTCTTGAGAAACACAAACTACTGAAAGTGACTTTAAAAAATAGACAAACAAGCTGAATAAGCCTCTAACCAGTAAAGAAATTGAATTTAATAAACAAAAAAGTACCAGGAGGAATGGGGAGCCCAAGCCAGGATGGCTTTACCACTGCATTCTACTAAATGTTTAAAAAAGAATCATTACCCACTTTTCACAAACTCACCCAAAAATTGGAAAAGGAAAGAACACTTCCCAGCTCATTCTGTGATGCCAGCATTACCCTAAATCAAAAGTAGACATCAGAAGAAAGAACTGCATACAGACCAATATCTCTTTAAAATATGGACAAACAAATCTTTAACAAAAGACTAGCAAGCCAAATCCATCCACATACAAGAAAAATTATATATTGTAGCTAACTGGGATCTTACCCCAGGAATGCAGGGTTGGTTTAACACCCAGAATTCAATTCATATGCCATATCCATAGAACAATAATAGCAAGAAAAGCATGTGATTATCTCAGTAGATGCCCAAAAAGCATTTGACAAAACCTAATACCTTTTCATGATTTTTCCACCCAGAAGCCAAGACTATTCAATGGAAAAAGAATAGTCTTCAAAAATGTTGCTGGGAAAACTGGATGTCCGTATTCTAAAGAATGAAGTTGGGCCATTATAAATTAACTCAAAATGAATCAAATACTTAAACATGAGCACTAAATCTATAAATCTTTTCAGAGGAAACATAGGGATCAATCTTAGTGACCTCAGATTGGCAATGTATCCTTTGATATCCAAAAACTCATGCAGCAAAAGACAAAATAGATCTTTGGATTGTATCAGAATTTAAAACTTGTGCTTCAAAGAGCACTAAGAAAGTGAAAAAATAGCTCACAGAATGAAAGAAAATATCAAACCACATATCTGATGAGGAACTTTTCCCTAGAACATATAAAAAAAAACTTACAATTCAAGAAGACAAACAGTTAACTTTAAAATGGTCAAATTCTTTGAAATACTTCCCTATAGAAGGTATACTAAGGGCCAGTAAGCACATGAAAAAAATGCCTTTAGTAGTCATCAGGAAAATGCAGATTAAAACCGCAAAGAGAGAGGTACCACTTCATATCCTTAAGATGGCATTAATTGCAAAGACAGAACAGTATTAGTAGAATGTGTTGGTGTTCATGAGGATGTTGGTCTGACAGTTCCTCAAAACAATTAAACATACAGCTATCTTATGACCTAACAATTCCACTCCTAGGTATACGTCCAAAAGAAATGAACACATCCACACAAAAGCTGGTGTATGAATATTCATAACAGGATTATTTATAATAGCCAAAACATAGAAACAATTCCCAGGTCCATTAACTGATGAATAAACAAAATGTGGTATAGCCATATAATGAAATATTATTCAAGCTTAAAAAGGAGTGAAATACTGGTTCATGCTACGACATGAATGAGCCTTGCAAATATTATACTAGGTGAAAGAATATAGATTTAAAAAGCCTGTATCGTATGATTTCCTTTATATTGAAATTTCTGGAAAATAATATAGAGAAAGATTAGTGATGGCTTGGTGATAGGGGAAATGCAGTTATAGGGAGGAGTGATAGCTGAAGGGTATGGAATTTATCTTTGAAGTAATAAAATTGTCCCCAAGTGATAATGGTTACAGATACCTGTGGAAAGCCATTCACTTGTGTACTTGAGACAGGTGCATAGTTTGCCCTGGAAGGGTGGCAGTGCTGGTAGGTGGGTAGAAGCAGCAGGGGCAGTTTATAGAGCTTCTCATGCTTTTCATCCCTACATTAAGCCTATAAAATTGGACACTAGTATTCCGTTTAAAGAGGAGGAACATAAGTTACTTAAATGGTTGTCTCACATAGGAATATTGACAAAGTATTGAAATAACCTACTTCAGGGAAGTCAATGCTATCGGTGGCATTTCTGATGGGTAACTGAGAAATCTCACTTCTGTTTTCTTTGAGAAAACTAAGATACAATCTAAGGCTTCTCCCTTCCCTGGAAAAAAATGGGGTTTTGGCAAATACTTTTCTATTTTTAAATCACTTTTTTATTCCTAGAATATCCTCAGAAAAGGCTAAAAAGCTATCTAATGCTATCAGGCCAACTGCTATCCTGAAAGTACTGTCCTTGTGAAAATCAGTTTCTTAGAAGAATTGAAATGCCTTTATCATCCTTTTCTTCATGGTATTTAGGAATCGAAAGTAAAATCTTTTCTTTGTTACAGACTACAGCTACTTTGCTGTTACTAGTTGTGGTCTCTCTCTAAGTCACTGAATCTAGTTTCTGCTGAGGGAGTCCTGGCCCTAATGGAGGCTTCTGCCCAATACATTTCAAAGGAAATCTTGCTGGGTTTTATGTAAGCCAAAAGGAGGAGGCTGAACACTGTCTGCATGAGTAACAATTCAAGGTGACATTTCTTATGACTCAATTTGCTTATTCCACAGGTGGGATGAGGGTGCCATTAGTTAGAAACACACAGTACTGTTTTATGGAACACTGTGAATTGAAAAGATATTTATATTAATATTGTCTGTAGGTCCTTTCCAGTCTCAGAAAAAGAACTTATTCCACAAAATTGTCAGCAAATATAAGCACAAAAAGGAGAAGCTTAATGTTCCAGAAAAAGGTATTGGTGCCTTCCGTCCTCCATTAAGGTTCCCCGGCCACCTCCATCGTGAAGTCATCTTTGAGTGATGCTTCTACACACCGGCTTTGGCTTTTCCTCCCCTTCGCTTGCGTCAGTGTCATCATCCCCTGGTCCAGGCGCATTCATCATTTCTAGATTGTGCAGCTGATTGCAAAGAGAGAAATCTTGGATTTCTACTCAAATCCCATATTTGTCTCTATTTTCAGAGTCCCATATGAAACCTAAAATTGCTTTTTCTCACCCTATATTTTGGTGCATTTTGTAATTTAGTTTTCTTTTACCCACTTATTTTCTTTGACTGTTCTTTTTCTCATGTTTGGCAGCCTTCATTCCAGGACCACATTTTCCTACCTCCTGAAACCGTACCAGTTTCACAATCATGAAAGTCCCACCGTTTCTGTACTTTCTGTGACACTTGATGATTCTCATCGAGGAGGATTTCACTCCTAAGTCATTACTCCTTTTTTCCCCCCAACTATATACTTCATCGTTTGTCAGACTCTCCTTTGTACCTCCTTCAGTCACATAACTGTTACTTCCAGAGAGCACTAGAGAGGTGTTACCCTCCCGTTACTCTGATCATCGCTCTCGTTGTTACGATCCTGATGGGCCCTTGAAGCTCATCGGGGCTTACAGGAAGGTTTTTTTTCTTCTTCTCATAATTCAGAACTCCCATTCTTCTTTCACAGGAAAGATAAATCTCCCCGTTCTGTTCAGTACAGCCATGTGTCCTGGGATCAGGCTTCCTTTACCATCTCCCTGCATGCCAGTATCATGACTACTGTGAGGCCTCATCATTCAAGCCCATTTGCATCCTACTTGCATGGCCAAATGTGAAGCCTTTCATGTTTCTGGGATGAGGCTTAAAATGCAGCAGCTGTCTCCCATGTGTAGACATAAGTGCCTGTGTATCCTTGTATGTAATCTGTTAATTAATTTGGGTTTCATTTTCACCTCCACTGCAGCCTCTTAGGTTTGTTTTGTAGGTTAATGCCTTTTTTTATTTTTTTTTCTGTTTCCAGTAGAGAAACCTTGCTCTTTAGGTAAAATGTGAATTTACATCATTCCCTTTTAACAGATATTCATATTTTTTATTGAAGTTATAGAATGAATTTCATGAAAGGTAAATTTATCTTTGATCCATTTCCTGTATAGCCTAATGTTTTAGTTGGCAAATGGAGTTTTGAGAATTAAATAGTTGAAATAAAATTCTGCTTTATCTGTGTGATAATGCTTTCTATTTAAGTTGCTTTATATATTGCCATATTTTTATAGTGTGTATATCTATACTAGGAATAGAGTTTCACTTTCCTCTTCTTTTCATTGTTTTTAGGAAGTGGGGATAAATGGTCTAACAAGCAGTTCTTCTTGGATGCCATTCACCCTACAGAAGGTAAAAAAAAAGCAATATTCATTATATCATTTCAGGTCATCTGTGCTGGAAATGGCACAATTTTAGTAGGTTTTTAAAAGGTGTAATTTATATGGGCTCAACCAACAGTATTAGACCTGCGTGTTCATAATTGGGTTATTTTAAATTTTCAAATCTAAACTGATACATTTTTTTACCCTGCCCAGAGTCAGGCAGTGTGTCATACAGAGTTTAATTTATCAGGGGGGGATTTGTAACCTTTGTGCCACATTAACCAGATTTTTCCCAACTAAAAATACTTAGCTCTGCAGCTGGTGTTGCAGGCAGATGCTCATGGGAGCTAGAATAGGGACAGCATGGGGCTGTACTCGTGGGCTGGGCATGGGCAGGCTTGCGGAAATGGTTCCTGACCTGAACTTTTTTCACCCAACCTGCCAGTAAGTGTGTTTAAATGTAATGCCCCAAAGCTTATGTATAGCCAAAAAAAAGGCCCATATAAGACCAGAATAATGTTCCAGGTCCTCCGTGTCAATTTTATTTCAGAATTTCTCACGATCATATTTATTTGTGATGTTAACTACTTTCTATTAAATATTGAACTCTCAGGTGAATGTTCATTTCTGTGAAGGTTCAGGGGCCATTCTTCCCTTTTTCCTATTGATTCCCTGGTTTCCATTGTAGATAGGCTTAAAGAGCTGACCGTTTTTGTAGTGCTTAATTAGAAGTTAATTTGAAAACTAGAAGGGATCTTCGAGGTCAATCCAGTTCAACCTCTTTGATTTACTTAGGGCCAGAAAGGGGAACCTAATCAATAGCCCACGTCTTGGACTCCCAAGTACACTGCCACTCCTTTACTAAATAGGAGAAAAAAATTAAAATGCATCTTTATCCTGAGTCATATACCAAAAATACTTAGGTTTTAAAGCTGTTTATCAAAAATACTCAGACTTGAGTTCAGTATAAACATGGGGAATATTTTTGTTTGGTAGGTACAGCTGCCATGAGCTACATCCCTGCTTTCACACCATTACTTTTACAGAAAAGGTCAGCAGCATATCTGTTTGCTGACCTATTATTTCATTTTGTGAAATATTATTTCTCTGTGGAGTATTATTTCTCCACTTATCTGGCAAAACAAAATAAGAATTGATGCTCTGCTGTCAGCATTAAATCCTGACATCCTAAAATTGATACATATTAGCTCTTGATTAGTTTAAGAATATTCTACATGGATTTAATAAATGCAGGGTACTGATGAACTATAAGAGGAATCTAAAATAGGCATTTAAGGATTTAAGACCACAGTACCTCTTTTTTTTTAAGGATATTGCTCTGATATTTCATTTTTTAAACAATGAAAATTAACACATAGAAAATTGGTTATCATGGCATGGCAGTGTGGTAGAAAGAATGAATTAGGTACAAATTAGGAAACCTGGGTACTAGTCTCAGATTCATCACTAACAAGCTTTTTTCAGCAGGACAGATGGCCTAACCTCACTAGGATTCACTGTCCATGTTAGTACTAAGTGTGTATATGTTACATTTATTAGAGGTGGGGTGAATGATGAAGTGTGGTAATATATGAACCACAATTCATATAAATTTCATTTCCCCTCTAACACCTGATGATTTTATTACTGTAATACGGTGAGTGGATGGTGTGATACTGAAAGTAAGTTAATTCTGAAGCCCTCATTCTCTGCCCGTTTGGGCATAGAAAAATAAATCAATTTTGAGTCTTCTGGGCAATCCCAAGGGTTTAATTGGACATAGAGTTATTATTGGTGATATTTACTTATACTTAGGATTAATGTGTATGGAACAGAATTTTGGAGAACATGCCATGAAAATTGCATGTCCTTGAGTGTAGAGTGCAAATTCATTTTTTGTGGTCAGGAAAAAAAGGAATTGATTCAAGCATTGGAAATTACCAGTAGTTTAATTTGACCTTTTCTTGTAATTTATTTTCATACCATCTTATACATTTACCTGTTTAGGTGGTAAACTGTACACTTTATGAATTATTTCAGGTCTCCAGTCTTTTTCTCACCTGTGTCCATGTCACTGTTAATTAAAACTTTACTTCTGAAAGTGTAAAAACTTAAGAAAATGAAACCATAATCAGAATAATTGCAGCATGTGTAAGCCACCCTGGGCAAGGGTTAGTAGGCAGGAGCTGTTTGTAGCTAGTATAGGAATAGAAATGTTGATTCAACAGAGGCTACCTAGCTGTTAGCTGTTCCTGACTTCTGTTGAAGCGAAGGACTTAAAATTCACTATGCTTTCTTTACATCATCCTGAGTATCATTGCATTGCAATTTGTATTTCTTTTTCAATATATCAGAAATCTTTAGATGCATAGTCATCACATTTGAGGTTTAAATGCTAAGCTTATAATCTGTTCTAAGCATTTTCCCCCATGCTTTTAAAAATTCAAAATCACAAAACTATTTCTTGAAGGTTTAGCAGATCATATAAAAAGATTGCTTAAAGCCTAGAATTAAAGGTAGAATGTTCAGATAAACCAAGACAACCTACTTCTGTCACTTTGTTTATCTTTCCACCAAGTGATGGTGTCATATTCATGCTGAAGCTAGATTAAGATTTCTAGTAGTAATAAAGAGGATGATGGTAATAAATACTTCATATTACATTATAGTTTCCAGAGTACTTTTACATGTATTTTTTTGCTGAAAATGAGTCTTGACAGCCACCTCGGTGAATTAAGGAAGGCTTGACACATGATAAGGAATTGAAGACTGACCAACATAAGCAGGAAAAGAAGAAACTGGGTAGTTTTCCCACTAAAGCACATTGGCTGCTACAGTTTTAAATTTTTAGGCATATCTGTAGATGTCCCTCATTTGGCTCAGATGCCAAAATTATAAAATGGTATCCTGTAAGAAAAGAAAACCAAAAACCTCAAACTAGGAATTTCTGTAAGATTTGTTTCTTTGCAGTACATCTAATTACAGGGGAGACAAAATCTGGTTTATAGTTAGATTTTCCAGCACGAGCCATAGCATTCAGGCTTACTTGATCTCTTTTCTCAGTTCAAAATAGTTGCTATAAACTTCGGCAAGGTCTCCTGGGACCCTAGATTAGGCTCATTCATTTGATTCTCTTTCCTGTGTTCCAGTCAGCTTCTGACTGCATTTTCAGCTCACAGGAGACCAACCAAAGGCAATGAGATTCCGGATTTGGCTATAATAATTTCAGTGCAAGTTGATTCCCCTAGTTGGAATATGAATTCATGACTCTGGAGCACTCTAGTGGTCTCCTGGGGTACAATACCAAAACCTTACTCCACATTTTGGGAGTAGAGTTTGGAAAACAAGAGCCTGTTACTGCCACATTTCTAATGTTGCTCCAGGAGTGAGCTCACATTATCACTCTCCAGTGATACTCTCCAGGTGTGTTATGATTATCGTGGAGTGTAAAAACTAGCCCTGTGGACTTGTTTTGCAGTGCTTGGGTAGGTTTGTGTGTTCAATTACAAGCCGAAAGAGAAATGACTTAATTTGTTTTTAGAAGACAAAACCTTTTCTCACATTTAACATTAGTTTGTCAGGGAGAAAAAGAGAAGCTAGCTTGCTGTCTTGATACTCAGCTTCATGGTTTTTCTTTTTCCTATCCCTTCCCACCAAGCCTTTGTTTGCTAATGCTGCTAGACAGATCTACTGTCCATTCGCAGACAACTAATTCTTTGACTTAGCCTTACCTGCCTTTTTCTGTTTTTCTGTCTGGGGGAGGGCCCTCCCTGAGTGCTGACTCTGAAGGTTGTCATCGCTCTAGGCCACCAGACAAGACAAGACTTCAGAGGTTAACTCCTGAGTCAAAACATGGGGTACGGCTCACTCTTACCTCCTCTTCCAAAGTCTAATAAGATCCCATTACACACCCTTTTCAATCTGCAAGGCCCACAATTCTTGATCTGCCAGTAGGTCTAGAGAGGGCCTCTGAAGAGGTGGCTTTGCCTCCTTTTCAGTGATTTAGGACAACTTGCCTTATTCTCTTCTTTTGCCCCTTAGCCTGCAACCTGATTCACTCCTTAGCTGTCCCCCAATGCACCATCCCCAGGGACTTGATGATCGCTGCCATCTGTTAGCTGGCCTGCCTTTCGACCCCTGGCTCCTGGCATGCTGGTTTCTGAGCTTTCCCCTAGTCCCCAAATGTTTTTAGGCCTAAACTCTACTTCCCATTTGTAGACCCTTTGCAGCCATCCCATGGCTGTTCACTTGTGTGTTTACCAATTCATCTGGAATGCACAGAAGGAGTAAGCATTGAATAGGAATGAAACCATCTAGAGGCTTACCCAAAACAAAAAATTTGAACAGTCCTTGTCAAGGGAATACTCTTCTTTTGTTTTCAGTTAGAGTTGACATTCAATATTATTGTTTTTGTGTTAGTTTCAGGTGTACCCGATAGTCGTTAGACAATCGTATACTTTATCCAGGGAATACTCTTTCCTAGCCTTGACCCTCTGGAACAGGCTGGAGACTTGTTTTTCCTTCATCAGGACTCTGATTTTAGACTGTGTTGTGAAATGAAAAGAACTTGAGGTCTGGGTGGCTCCTTTAGAGCTAATCTAGTGCATGGCCTGTGGTCCCACAATTACTGAATTTAAAAGTCATGAGTAGACTCCAGGATTCTCTATCACTGTGTTGTTTCCATCACCCCCTGGCTCTTCTGGGTGTCCATGCCTTCTCTTCAACCTCCTTGGTTCTTCCTTCCATCCTTCCTTCCTAAGTACCCCTCCTTTTTGGATCTTGCTGTACACTCTTACTTCCACAATTTCTGGATTTTTCTGGAAAGAGGAGGAGAAGGGGGAAGAGGTCAGTGGTTTTTCTGGAAGGTGCGTCTGTAAAGTAGTGATCATGCTGGAGAGCTGAATAAGATTCCTCTCTAATCAGAAGGGACAACTCATGGGTCTGGATCAGAAACTAGAAATTTTGAAGCTTGTGAATATCCAGTAGAGATTATTTAATTCGCATTGCGAACTCAGATTTAGGCTTCTTTAACCTATAGGAAGCTTTGAATTTCAAGGCTAATGCAGACATGAAGCATCATTGGAGTATTTCTAACTAAATTTTCTGTTTTGCTTTTATGTAGCTTTTATTGAAATTCAAACTGAAAAAAAGAATTTAAATATATATTACCACTGACCTGTGCTACATTAAATATCAAAGTATAAATATGCTAAGACTGTTTGACCTGGGGCTAGATCTACAACTTAAAAGGAGCCTTTTTCCTCATGTTGACTATTTGCTTCAGAGGGTGTTTGAGAGCATTACCAAACAGTGCATTTTAAGAATAAATAAATAATGATTATCTTAAGCTTGTCCCCACACAGCCATCTATTAGGCAATATTGAGGTAAGGCCAAGCCCCAAATTATGTTATGATTTATGCTTTACATTCTTTTGATGTAACTGAAATTATTTCCCACCTGTTTTGGAATGGGAAACCTGGAATCAGCTCCTTGAGGGAAAAGATTTTATGAATTCATAGCCCTTCTTTCCAAAGGATGTATCTAACTAAATTCATAGAGAGCTGGATTAAACATTTTAAATGAAGTTTACTCAAGTGTTTATATGAACAGTGTATTTTTACACCCTTATTCTCTCTGTTCTTTTCCTATTACAGCTTCTTTTCTTCCTATGTTGTATGTGTTCTTATTTCCAATGCTTGCATAGCGTTTGTCATATCAGACTTTGATTTCCTGAACCACATGCCCCTCTTTGTCAAAAATCATTTCTGTGCCTGTCTTTAGAGATTAGATAGTTAAAAAATGGAAAGATGCATCTTTTTCTGCCCAAGAGACCTTCAGCCTCTGAAATAAAAAAAAAAAAAAAAAAAAAAGCCCCATCGCGAAACCTGACTACATGTATGTACTCCTAAATGTGTCCTATATAAATATCTCTTCTTATTTTGAAATTAAGGGGAGAGGGAAAGGGATGAGCTCCTAAGGAAATGAGTATATAAGACACGCAGGCACTCCCAAACTATTTGAACTGGGAGCAAGTCTTTGGTGGCAAATGTGTCCCTTACTCTGGACTGTGTATTTAAGATAAAAACGTGTGCTAGTAAATGATTTCCTCTGATAATCCAGTTAGAATTAAGGGTACCTAAAGCTAAACTTTCCAAGGAGCCCTGCTGGCGAATGGTACTTCATTAAATTATCTCACTTAAGCACATTTACCTGATTCTAGATTTTAGCAAATAAGACGGCTTCATTATGTGTTGGCTTTACTAATGTGTGGCAGTCGGGTCCGTACTGAGCAGCCAGTAAGAAGGTCAGTCTTCACAAACTGCTTCTTTTTCTGATCTGTCCAACTTGGTGATTGAAAGCAAATGTCCCAGTGATCACTCTAACTTTAAGAAGCATATATTTAATCTCAGTATCCTTTGAAGAAATTTATGACATCATCTTCTTTAGACTGGCTTGCCATAAGGATCTCAGATAGGGACTCTGACCACCTGGAGCAATTGTGGTCACTTGGGATACAGTTTACACAGATTTGCATACACTGTCCTCCCCGCTAACCTGCAAGATCCAAACATTTAGAAATTGTTACTCAAGTAGCCTCTTAAATGTTCGGTATTCTATTAAAGAGAGAGATGGCATCTTAATCCTCCTTACTTAATCTATCAAAGCAAATATAAATAAATATATTTGTTTAAAATTATGGGGATTTTTTTTTCTCTGTGAATACTTTGAAAACTCTGAGGAGAACTTCTCCATTCAGATGGGTCAGACATTCAGAAATGTTTTCTTCCAGGAGTAATGTTGGTGCCTTGTGTTTTTGTGTGTAACCATATATGGTTTGTCCTATTTCAGCCATATTTACAGAAGACAAAAACACCACAAAGCCTGTTCATAAGGTTAAAAATGCCCCACGCATTCCCAACACTCCAGAGCCAACAGCAATGCAAGAACCCCTGGTGGGCAGCCAAAAGAGGAAAGCAAGGAAAACCAAGATCACACATCTGGTCAGGACAGCAGATGGCCGGGTGTCACCAGCAGGAGTTACTTTGGGTAAGAGGAGGGAGAATTAGGCAGAGAAAACCAGACCAAGTGGCTGACCCTCATAGCCACTTTGGCCACCAAATGACTCTATGCCAACTGTGGGTCCTTGCTGAAAAATCGGTCTGTTCTGTGGGTTCAGGCACAGTGACAGTTCCTCTTTCTGAATGTCCTTGAAAACTAGTTTTACATGGACTTCCAAGTGTCTACGTATGTTTTAGTCCATGCAGGATTCCTAGAAAGGAAAGGTAATTTTTAGGACTGTCAACTTCTCTTTCTCAGCACGCACTAAACTGTCTTGGTTCAGTAAATTCCCAAAGATCTGAGGCTTTTAAAAACACTGGGTGAGTCACTGTTTCTCCATGGTTCATTGCTCAGGTCACCACAAACCAGATTATGAAGTATTTCAACTTGTGAATTAAGACACCTTAGAAAACACGCAGCACTATCTATAAAACTGATTCAGATTACCACAGGAGCTTGAGAGTATGTTTGGATTTCTTGAGTTCTCTGGACTAACCTTTAAACAACTCTTAACTTACAGAAATTTCTCCATTTTCAGTTGTGGTCTGGGTCTTTTTGGTGTTCCTGGTGGTCTCCATGCAGTAGAATGTCCTGATGGGCCCAAGTTCAGGAGTGGGCTCAGAGAGTGGCACTGTGTACCCTCCCTCAGATCTTGGGGGTGCAACACCAACGAAGCATTAGTGGTCTTGGCTGCCACCTTTCTGCCTTTTAGCAACTGAAGCATCTCATTCTGTCGGCCCTGAAGGAAGTGTCTCCCCCTCTACTATGATCTAATGTCCAGGAAAGGTTAAAGGTTCATAATTCTTTAAGTAGGAAAAAAATGTTTAAGTGAGTGTTTTTGAGAGTGATATTTATAAATATCTGATTTAGGTTAATGTAGTTTTTAATAGAGCTTCATTGTTTGCTGAGATACAGTTAGAGGACAGTTCGCAAATTTTGGGCACTGGTCTTGTTTTGCTTATGTGGAATGTTAGAATCATAAGTTATACTAAAGACCCCCAATTTTATCCTGCCATCTAAGAAATGAAGCTCAATGCTATAGAATTTTGGTTTTTGAATGCTTTGAATTACTAAGCAGAAGTAGGACGAGGACTAGAATCTAATTTTCCTAGTATTTAGTCCAGCAGTCCCCTCCCTCCTTTCTGCTCTGTGTGTGTGTGTGTGTGTGTGTGTGTGAATGGTTATAGCCTCATTTTTACTTGCAAGAAGAGTGAAAGGCTTTAGAAAATAACTCCTCCATGTAGAAAAGTACATAGCACTTTCATGTTCTGATAGTTCTGCCTTTACTAATTATTTTCTATAGTTCAAATGTTTTTAAAACCATGACAATCCCTACTCCTCTAGAATGGCTACATAATAAAGGAAGTAGACCCTTGTCCAACACACATATTGACCCTGTATCTTTGTTTCAGTAGGTCTTCAGAACAAAAATGACAACTCAGGATCTCATGGGGATTAGTGTTGGCCATCTAAGTGTTGGTGCTACCACATGCTGGGTGGTCAGGGGGCCACGGTAGGACATGCTGAGGCCCCATCATAACTACTTGTTTTGTTGGGTTTTAGCCCCTTCACAGCATCCACAGGCCCCTCTGCAGAAGCCCCTTAGGTTTTATTTTGGCCAACGTCCATTTTTTCCCTCCTCTAAGACTGACCTATTCCTTCACCTACCTTAAACTGTTTCATGGGTGACAAAAGTGAACAATAAAGAATATTAACTCACTTCACATTGTCTGACACAGAGTTTTCTCTGGAGAGAACAGGGATCCTCTTGTGATGGAATTCCATTTTGTTACAGATGACAAACCAAAGGAGCAGCTGCACAGGGGTCTCCCTAAAGTGACCGAGACCGGCTGCAATGACGAGTGCGCACACAGCACCGAGACCCGGAGCAGCACTCCCGAGATGCCGGCGGTGTCTGCGTTCTTCAGCCTGGCTGCGCTGGCTGAAGTGGCTGCCATGGAGAATGTGCACAGGTCAGTGGTGAAAAGCCTTGTCCCACCAGGGTTCTAGGGATCCGGTTCAGCTTTACCCCTTCCATGAAACAGGAGCGGAGAAAGCAACATGGAAGCCAAAACCGTTCTTTCTGGCATCATTTGTGGCCCTTTTCACAATGCATTGTGATTCATAAGGCTTGGCTCAATGAGAGCACTTCTGGTTGTGTGAGGGCATGAAAGGATATGTACTCATTAGCAGTGTGGGAAAGTACAATAGAGTCAGGCAAGTATTTTATTTTGAATATATTATCCTGTGGCTAAACTCACGTCTGCAAAAAAGCGTGCAAGAGCAGAGAAACAGCGTTAGCTAATCATTGAGCATAAGATTTGGAGTCAGACTTCAGACCCGGGTTGGACAGAGCCCAAGCTCTGTCCCCTGAAGACTCAAGGTCTTAAGCAACATCATTCACCTCTGTACCCTTTGTTTTTTCTTCTTTAATGTGAGTGTAACTGGTATTCATTCCATAGTCATGTCATGTGGAATAAATTGAGTGTCCGTCCAGTGCCCGAAGAGGGTAAACACCTGCACTGAGGACGGTGTTGGTAGCAACAGAGGTACCAGCAGAAGACAACAGAGCTGGTTCAGGAAAAAGAGTGTAATTAAATTGGCTTCTGTCTCCTGCCAGGAAGTCTGGATTTATCTTCCATTCTCTGTGTTTGCTGCAAAGTAATTTATTTCTCTGGGCCTCAGTTTTCTCCTCTTATATTGAGCACAGCGATGTCCCCAAAGAACCGCATAGGTGTAGGAATTCAGCCAAGATCATAGATGTGAAAGCCTTGTGAACATGGGCAAGTGCCACAGAAAGCCTACTGAGTTCTAAGTGCAAAATTGAGTGTTCTGCGACTTAGTGGATCTTTTGAGAAGGCAAAAGAGCCTTTTGTAAATTCAGGTACTTCATATTTTTATCCAGAGTGGATTACACACAGATAAGCTACTCTTTTAGCCTTTCAATCTTTAGTACAAAACAGCTTGGAATCAGGACCACTTGTATACCCACCCGGCAGGCTCCAAATTCACATCCAGGTTTGGGAGGCCCTGATGTAAGCTTTGTTTGGTTCTTGCTCTTTACCTGTCACATTATAGTTCCTGTCCTGCCTCACCAGTAGCCTGTTAGATATTTCCAGTGAGTCAGGTTCTGTTTCTTGTGTGCACCATGAGTGCCCTACAGCAAGTGCATGCTGATAGGCATTGTTAAAACCTGTGCAGGTGTTGGAGGGAGATGAAGCATGGGCAGTACTCCAATCATGGAGTTCCACAAGTGAGTACAGAAGACAAATTCAGACACGTACAAAAGGCATTAAGTATATTCCTGAGTGTTAGTATTTGCCCACATATATTGTGCAATGAGGTAATGTAAGAATTCAGGGTGGGGGATGACATTTAGGACTCAGGAAAGGCTCCCATGTAGTCTCCTGCCAATTGCTGTTGGCAGCACTCCCTTCTGACCCTGACTTGTGGTACCGTTCCTGTTAAGGAGCCTTCCAGGACTTCTGCACCTGCACAAACCATTCCACTCTTTTTTTTTTTTTTTTTTTTTAATTGTTATAGCTGTCCTAATTTTCCCCCCATACTCTCCCCTGCTCCAGCTCCCCACTCCCACAGCCAATCCCCCCCTGCCTGTTCATTAGGTTCCTGTATTAGATGAGATCATGTGGTGTCTGTCTTTCACTGGCTTATTTCACTTAGCATAGTATGCTCCAGTTCCATCCATGCTGTCACATTCTACTCTTAACTACCACCCATTCCCTCCACCACACCCCCTCCCAAGCTGCCATCAGGTGGAGTTGCTTGCTCTAGTCCGGATGAGCCAGTGCTTACTTGCCTTTGTTTCTCCCCAGCTCTAGTTCTTTGTCCTCTTCTACGCTCCTAAAGCCTCTGTGCCCTCCCTCTGCACATACCTCATAGAGACCACAGTGGTCTCTATTTGACCACTTCCAGTATATTTTGAAAACAAAGCACCGGCTTTTTTTGCCATGTCCCCAGCTTCCTTAGTTCCTGTCATATCAATGGATGAATGAACATTTGAATGGGCGAATAAATAAATGAAGTGTTCTTGAAGTATGATTGCTTTTAGTTAGCAGGCATAGAAAAAGTGATGTGAGCAAAGGCGGCTTTTTTTAAACCTCTTATTAGAACAGTATTGCTTACTGAAATTTTACTATCAACTTAACAAATGGTGTTCTTACTATCTAGAAAGACAGATTCTCCCCAGGAAATCTTAGTAACTTTAGCCCCTCCTTATTAAAAGAGAGCAACCAGGCCATCCTCTTCCTGTAGACTTATTGCACATCAATTAATTACTGCTTAGGCATGACCTAGGCTCATAATTTAGAGGGTGGTCAACCGAGTTATGGGTAGAAATATATAACCTGCATTCTTGCCACAGGAAATCACCGTTCTCTCCCCATCATGGTCCTTTCATTCTTTTTCCAGGGATTAAACTGGGCTTTCATCCCAATTCCTCCCCCCTTGCTCTCTTTTTACATTGTCCTTTTCATTTTCTACTTTAAATTTTTTTTTTTGTTTCCTTTCCCAATACTAAAATTTTTTTGATTTAAAGTAAAAGATAATTTAATTTTATCTTTCTTGAAGAGAGTTGAACATATTGAACAGTTGATGCTTACAGCATCCCCACATGAATAAACAGATTAATCCAGAAGTTTGATTATAATACACGTTTCATTTTTCTGAAATCCTAATATCTTAGGCAAAGTGATCATTGGATTCTGACATCCCCAGATGCTGTTACTTATCCACATTATTTTTATTTTCTGTGCATCAAGAGAAAGAAATTGGATATAGTTATGGAGCAGATATAATTTTAAAACTTTTTTTTTAAGATGTTATTTATTATTATTTTTAGAGAGAGGGGAAGGGAGGGAGGCAGAGAGGGAGAGAAACATCAATGTATGGTTGCTTTTCACCTGCCTCCAGCTACGGACCTGGCTGGAGACCTGGCTTGCAACCTGGTTATGTGCCCTGGCTGGGGAGTCGAACCAGTGACCTTTGGGTTCGCAACCTGGCACCTTTCCACTGTGCCACCAGCCAGGGCTGTATAATTTGACTTTTAAAATAGCACCTTTTGTTCTGTGTAATCTGAAGAAGATCTTGTATTGAAACACTGAAACCAGTGAAAACGTGGCTGCCACTTCCCTTGTGTTCAGCGCAGTGCTGTGCACCACGGACCACTGTGGGCCTGAGTGGTGGGCGTGCATCATGTGGCCTTGATAGGCCCGCCGTGAAATGTCAGCGAGATGCCCAATCCTATCTTTTTAGAATGAGAAGCCCTATAGAAATTACTAAGAATTTTGAAGTTTCCTTGTAACTATAAAAATAGATTGTATTTTGTCCTTGCTAAACAAAAGCTGAAAGAAAAATAAGCTATGTTCAGTTATTCCAATCCAAATGATAGAAATTTTCATGAATTTTCTAGTCTTGCCTAGAATTCCTTCCCTTATATGGTTGGTTTTGACCCAAATTAACTGGATTTTTCTCAACATGCTGAAATTCAGTCAATTCTTGCGTTTTTCCCCTATAAACTCTGTCCATGTGCCTGTGAAACTTTTCTTAAGTTATTTTTCAAATCTTTGTATACCTTTTTCTTCAGGGATCATTGCTTTTATAGGCCTTAAGTTTTAAATTGGAAGATTATTGTCCCAGAACCTCATCCATGACTTACAGGTTTCCCGCTTCTTTGGGAATTTCCCAAATCTGTTGTTGCTTCAGATTCTACAAAGTGGAGGTGGTCAGCTGGGGACAGCATGTTGTTGAGTTGTGTGAGGGGAACTGAGGTGTAACGAATCCTTCTTAAAATACAGAAAGAAAGCAGCTCGAAGGTTGTAAGTAAGCAGCATAAGTATCAAGTCAGCAGTGGCTATTTAATATTTATTAAATATTAGATATTTAGCTATTTTTGATTTATCATCCTGTCCTATTTCTTATGACATACTTTTAATAAGTGACTTTTCCCCCTTTCTCTTGCTTCACAGAGGTCAGCGGTCAACTCCGCTCACCCACGAGGGACAGCCAAAAGAAATGCCACAGGCTCCTGTTCTTATCTCCTGCGCTGACCAGTGAAGCGCCCTTTAATTGTAAAACATTGTGCTTTACCTACTACCCTAGCCTTGTCTTTACCGAGGGATGCTCGTGAGTCCATGTGGTGGGAAATATAGACTGCAAACAAGCGCTTGTTGCCCTACGTGGCCCAGATTCACTTGAAGCAAAAGTTAGTCCCCTGGGCCCATTTGTTCTTTCAGAACCCAGAGTCTTTGAGAGGGCTGTTATTTGTCTGAGAATGAGCAGAAATGGAATGATCCTGGAGTTTTGCTTTCTATTGAAGGCTGTTGATGGGAATAGGTGGTAACTTGGTAAAAGGCTGCCTTTACTGTAGCTCAGCCAGCATCTCTTTTACCAACCAGAGAGTGTGAAACTAGTTTCGTATATTACCTAGTTATTCTTTCAAAAAAACTGACGCACTGCACTAGTTATTATTAGATATTCTTAGTCTTTTTTGTACATGGAGATTTAAGTTCTAAGATGGTTTATATAATAGGTTATTACCTACATTTATATTGTAGAATAATATTAAAAAGCCTGTTCTGAGACTCCCACGCAGCACGGGCAGGCAGATGTACCATTGTTAGCGGTGTGTGCTCGGCCTCGTGGTCCATATATTCTGCACTTTTATATTTGCCACCAGAGTGGTAGTTTGTTGGCAGAGAAAAAGAAAAAAGTTAACATTTCTTAAAAGCTGAATTTTTTCTTAGCCTTGAGTGACCAAGAAGAATTTGCTTGGGGCAAATTGTGGCAAATATTTTCCCAGACAGGGGAAGAGTCCTGCAGATAACAGATTACCAATGTTTTCATGCCTTGAGGATTCTTTTATTTTTACACAGGGGTCTACGTGACCAATGGATCGTTCATACAAACAAACAAAAAAAAAGAGAAAAATATTATTCAGAAGTGACCTTAGTATTACTTCACTATCCTGAATACATTGAAGACACTCATGTGGGCTTTGAGCCACAGCCCTTTTCCATCCATCCCAGACTGACTGACGGGTAGCAATTGCTATGCACAGCCTAATCGGCAATGCAAGTTTTTAGAGCCATTTCAAGTTTGTGATGTTGAGGAGGTATTGAGTAAATGAGAAGGGAGGTATGCCTGACCAGAGTGGGACTCGCAGTCATAGATCCACCTGCAAGTTTCTGTTTCCTTGTTGTGTTTTGTTGCTTTTGAACGTAACAGCCCCCATACATATGCCAGTGCCAACTGGATTAACTGGCGTAGAACATTCAACATATTGACTTAACCACCTGACGTTCACAGTGTCTTGTTTCCTAGCAACAGATGCAAAGTGATAAATCAAAATTAGCCAGAGACTACAGACTTTACAGGGTATTTGTTCCAGAGCACAAAGTACTTCCCCACTCTTGCATCGCAGCACAAACTACCAAATTTCAATGATTGGATTCCAGCAATAATTTTTATTGATTTTGAAACTGGCGGAATTTTGATAGTGTTAGTTCAAGTTTGAAGCTTTTGAATTAGATCTTACTGGTGACAGTTTACAAGGTTTTATCTAGCTTTCTTATTTATACTTGACTGAATTGTAATGAAGATTTTTTTTCTAATCATAATTTGACCTAATAGCCATATTAAAAAATGACTCTATTAGTCCTGACCAGATTTAGCTTTTCATGGTTGTAGATATTACTTCAGTTTCGGTGCTGGAAAATATGTACAACATACTAAAAGAATTGAAGAATATATAAAGATATTTTTCTCAAAGCAGGTAAAGAGGGCAGCAGAGCATTGGTGTGGTATTCTCAAAGATGCATGCTCGTTGTACAAATGGAGGGAGAAGGAATTAGTAAGCAAGGGTAATCAGAGGTTAAAGCTTAACCCCATTCACCTAGAAAAAAAATCAGGTGAGCAGCCCCAGATTTCAGCATAATGTTTTTACTATGATGCTGTTTTATTAATCTTTTCTAAATCTCAAAACACAAACTGAATGTTGGAAATTGCTGGGTCCCCAGCATTGGTGGCTGTTGGGAATTTTTGGACCACTTGCTAGCAGTGATTTTAAAATTATTATTAGCTAAAATCCAAAAATAAACCAACAAAAATTATAGGGTGCAGAACATGCACCTTGACAATGGTACTAACTTGTTATTCTATAGAACATGTTAGAATAGAATAGATCTATTTTTGCCAGAGTACCCTCCTTCGGTCCTCCAATTGCATTTCACTAGTGTTCCTCAAGAGATTGATGTATATTATATTCATGGGACCTTTTTTTTTAAAAAAGCAAAACAAAAGATTGCTTTTTTTTCTATGTGATTAATATCTTACTTGATCTGCTTTTCCTAAACCTCAGTGGCTTTCCCCTTAATTAGGGGTGGGAGTGGGAGGGCAACCTACTGGATATGACTGTTTTTTCAGATACTTAAAAACTTTTTTGTAGAAATGCTTAATTTTTCAGCAGCTAGGCACTGGGAGTAGCAAAAATCCTGCAAAGCTTTATAGTTCTTTAGACACTCGCCTTGTCGTTTCTCTGAGCGGTGGAAGTCTCAATTTCACCACTAGTGCTTTTCTCATCCCCCTGAATCTGCTGGAAAAGAGGGTTGGTATTTTCAGGTAAACAGCATTTGTTAGCACAAATATTTCAGACCAATGTGTAGCCCCCCCTCCAACCCCCAGCCACACACACACTCTTACCATTTTCATTTCATTTCTCTCATTCTTTATTTTGGAAAATTGTATTACTGTGGTGAGTACCTTAATCAGCCAGCAGACATCATCCACACTAACATTTGTCCCACAAGCATCCTCGAGAGAAAATGTTGCACCTTATGTATATCTCAAGCAAACCAAAATATGATGCTCTTCTGCTTTGTTTTATTCTAAATTGTTGTATCATATCTTTCTGAAACCATTCTGAATTTAGTTGAAATTATCAATATTTATACTTTTAACCTTAATTTCTGGATTCAAACCTGTATATAAATCTTTTGAGAAGAGAATCGTCCTAGCCCTTCTCTGTGATGCTGGAAGTGGATAATTTAGTCTCTGATGGAGACAAGTACGGTTCCAGTTTCCTTTAGCCTTTTATTTATTTAGTTATTCTGAGTATTTCTTATGTAATTTTGAAGTGTGCAGAGTATATTATAGTAACTGAAGCTGCAGCTCTCAGAAGCTGAGTGAAAGAAAAAATACTGTAAGACATCCTTTGTAAGTTTTTATTTGTTTGGATGCTGTAATGAGATCAGGAGAAGGAAAAATGTCCCACCACCGCGTTGGAGATACAGGTTCTTGTCCCCAAATTAGGCTTGCTCCCAGAATTTTAGATCAAAAATGTTAATTCCTTAAAACCCCTTTTAAAGGAGAAATCACACTGTTGTCATTCTGACAGCCTTTTATCAGAAATATATTTATTTAATTCTGTCAGATGCGCTTATCACTAATGCCATCTCAAAGCCGAAATGCTGACTCCATTCTTACATTATTACTGATAATCTTGTTCCAGCCATTAAAACTGCTGGAGGGTAAAAAAAAAAAGTGAACACTATGAACAAAGAGCATCTGAACTGGTCTGGCTACTTAGTGTCCAAGATGTCTCACCCTGTCATTTTCTTAGTAAGTCAGATGCTACTCTGCCTAAGTCATAAAATTTTGTTTGCACTCTGCAGTCTTTGGTTCATCATGTGATGTTTACACCTATGTTAAAGCTCAAGCAAACTAGAAATTGATACAGAACCAGGAGGAAACTAAAAACTGAATGACATGCTTTGTTTATACAGGCGGGGAGGGATGGGAACTATCAAATAACTCTGTTCCAAGTCTAGCATTTGGCATTAATGTGAAGCAGTGGGACCATGCTGCCTGCTCAACTACTGTATGAAGCCTAAGTGTTCTGGAGACCAGCAGCTGGATGGAGGCCGAAGGCCAGCACCCGCACACCAGGGAGAAGCGCGACCTCTTCACCGAGAGGAAGGAAGGAAGGAAGGAAGACATGAGAGGCTTGGCGTCCTCGTTTGTTAAAGGACCGTTGGGGTGTGTGGGATGCTGAGGAAGAGAGTCACCTTGGATTGCACTGCTCCACAGAGCCCTCAGATAACGGCCAATTCTCATGGGCTACCTCGGCTTTAAAAGTTAATTTCAGTGAAGTCCTGTTTCAAGGGTTTGTCTTGCTTTGCTTCTGCCTTCAGTGCCACTATTTTCCACTGCAGTGTTTTGACTTCACAAACCTCCTTCTCCAGAGAACAATGTATTGCTGAAAACGGGCAGTAGAAGCAAATGCTATTATTACATTTGACCTATAAAGTATTCAGAGAGGCTGCTGGGTGGAAATTAAATTTTAGTTTTCCCCACATAGGACCTTGTTTTGCACCTTATGAAGAGTGTAGTAATTGTTAAATAGATGTTGCTTTTATTTATACAAGCATTCCCAAAGAATTAGATTTGGATTTTTTTGTTTTTGAGTTTGGGGATTCTTAAAAATTATCTTACTTAGATTCACTAGCATTATACTTTAAAAAGAAACAATCTGTTCAGTTCATCTTCCCAGATAGGTCTGGTGAAGTAGTCAGGGTTTGATAGACTACATTGCTTTAGTTTGGAAGTGACAGCCGAGTTCATTATACTCCATAATAAATGACCTTGTTCTTCTCACTGAGGACATTATCTTCCTTGCATTTCAGAACAAAGAAGCAACAAAAGAGTAAATAAGACAAATATATGAGATTCTGTCATACACCTCCATCTGTTTGTACTAGGCTTTTCCTTTGAAAATATGCATTTCCTTTTAAAAAAGAAGGAAAAAGTTTCTTCTCCTGGCCAAATTTTATTTGTGGTGGTATGAGTTACACTAGTAAATTTAAAGAGGAAATCCTGTGCTTAAAAGTCCCATGGCCCCTGTTTCCTTGTTGCAATCAGTGGTCAAAATTGATCTGCCCTCAAGTTGATTTTTATGCACAGAATTTCTTGTTGTGAACTTAACTACTACTTCCAAAGATTTTCTAATGACTTAGGCCAGAGCTGGTAACTGAGACTCTAATTCCATGCCTCCCAACCCTCCCACCCACACTGCAAATCTTACCTCACAAGCTATAAATCACAGGCGCACACGCATCCCAAACTAACAGCTCTCCTGCAGCCCTGTCCCCTACGCCTTGCATTAGTGCCTCCAGCTCTGAGAAGGGCAGGACCGGGGGTGGGGAATGTTCTTGACCTGGAGCTCAGCAATGCTTCTCTCATTTTGGTAGCACTAAACTCTCTTGCTCTCAGGAATTTATCCAAAAAAGAATTAAAACCACCTGAGATTCTACATAGCTGATGATGAACTTTTCTCATAGGTTTGAATTGCTTACTTGTCATAAATTAACGACAGCTTCATTTGGCTACCAGGTCTTAAGTCTGTTGACAGTTTCAGCATGATGGAATCGCCTTTTTTTTTTTTTTTTTTTTTTTTTTTTTTTTTTTTTTTTTTTTTTTTTTTTTTTTTTTTTTTTTTTTTTTTTTTTTTTTTTTTTTTTTCCTTTCAGAAATTGGCTCGGTTCTCTTTAGAGTTGGTGTAAACATACCATGTAATAAATGATTTCTACTCAATGGTACAACAGAATTATTGCTTTCTTAGATGTATGTGTAGTAAGTCAATATACACATTTATATAATTTTTTTCTTTAAAATCTTATACTTAATTTGATATTTCTAAAAATTGCACATGTAAGTCATGTGTATAACATGCTAAAGTACTTTAACTGTGATCTTAAAACTGAATAAAATATTTAATAAAAATTTGAAATATTTTAAAGATACTCAAATGTGTTTCTTCATGTTCACACAACTGGCCATAGAGTACGTGCCTTCAATATACCATGCCCACTAAAAACAGTACTTTGATTAAAGTGATGCCAAGTGGTAGGCTCCCCTACATTGTGGTGTGGGATTCACCATGGTATGGTCTGAGCAGTCAGTCGCTTATGCCTACTGTGTGGAGCAGAAATCAGCCGGAACATATGCTTTAATCTCCTCCTCGGGACAAGAATCTTTGAGCCACCTCACTGGGAAAAGTAGGAGCTAAACATACTGTCTTTCCCTGAACAAGAACAATTTAGGCAAATGATATTAAGACTATAACCTAAACTATAAACTCAGACCTCAAATTTGCAGAGTATACTGTTTCTGAACCTAAGGGCTTTGGAGATATATATATAGATACACACACACACACACACAAATACATGTTTGGTATAATTATGTAGAACAGGCTTTGCATTCAGACAGACTTGGCTTCAAATTCTGGCTCCACCAACTTACCACAGGGGTTTTTAACGTCTCTGAACCACATTTCACTCACCTAAATGATGATGATGGTAATGCCTCCTCACTCCTTTACTGAGATTAAAAAATGTTGGCATAGGGCCTATACTGGAGATACTCATTAAATGGCAGTTATTGGTTTCAACTCTGAGGCAGATACTGTTAAAGTATCTTGAAAAGAGATGCTGAGTATAACTAGTTGTATTCAACTGGTAAGAGATGATGCATCCGGGGTATGGGGTTTCAGGAGACATGATGGTGTAGGAAACAGTTAAATTCACATAGCTAACTCAGTAGGAAGCACTATTAAGATTTTTCTCTGAAATCAGTCTGCCTAATGAATTACACTTTTCTAATACTATAGTGCACTTTGAAGTACTTAGAGTCATGTGACAGTGGTGGTGGGGGCTCAATACCAAACTATTCATGTTAGACTAGGAAAGGTGGCGAATATACACCTAAGTGGGTGTATGGTCCTAAATGTATTAGACAAGTACATCTTTCCAGGTAGAACATGAAATCTCAAGAAAAAATAAAATGGTTCTTAATAAGTGAGCTAAAACACTCCACTGCATGCATACTAAAAGGACATGTAAACTTGTTCATTGTAATTTATCAGAACTCTCTTCACCTTTTGAAATTACGGGGAGAATACATGCAAAAGTAGGCTAGTATGTTGAATTCCATGTACCTGCCCGTCACCTAGCTTCAGCAACTAGCATTTCCTCAATTTGTTTCATGTGTATGTTGCCCACTTACAAGCATTTCATCGCCCAATCTCAGATCAGTTTATCCCACAAGTGTGATTTCCTGTATAAAACTTAATTTTTGGCGTGGGTACCGTGAACTTCATTGGTGGTTCATGAGAAGGTAGGGCTCCACAGGCCTCTCCCATCTTCAGGATGTATGGGATGGAGGTCAGGAGATTCTGTGTTGGAGGATAAATTGGGGCAGACACTCCCCAGCCAGCTAAGGGCCTCTCTTCCCGTCGCTGGGGCTAGTGGTCCAGGGAGTTCTTACTCCTTGGTGGCCATGGAACCATAAGGTCCACCACCATGTTGCTGTAGCCAAATTCATTGTCATACCAGGAAATGAGCTTGACAAAGTGGTCGTTGAGAGCAGTGCCATCCACTCATCAAAGGTGGAGGAGTGGTGTTACTGTTAAAAGTTGCAGGTGACAGCAAGGATGCCCTTGAGGGGGTCCTCAGCTGCCTGTTTCACTACTTTCTAGGCAGCAGATCAGATCCACAACCGACACATTGAGGATGGGGACATGCAAGGCCATGCCTGTGAGCTTCCCACAGCCTTGGCAGTGCCAGTACAAGCAGGGATGATGCTCTGGGAAGCCCCCCAGCCATTATGACAGCTTTCCAGAGGGGTCCTCCATGGTCTTCTGGGTGGCAGTGAGGGCATGAACTATGGTCATGAGTCCCTCCACGATGCCAAAGTTGTCATGGATGACCATAGCCAGAGGGGACAAGCTGTTGGTGCAGGCGGTATTGCTGACAATATTCATGGAGTTATCACATGTCATGGCTCACACCCATTACAAACATGGGGTTATTGGCAGAAGGGGTAGAGATGATCCTCTTGACTCCCCTCATAAAGGGATTCCCCACCTTTTCTGTGGTAGTAAAAACACCAGCAGATTCCACAACATATTCAGCACCAGTATCATCCCATTTGATGTTGGCGGGATCTCGCTCCTGGAAGATGGCGATGGACTTTCCATCGATGACGAGCTTCCTTTTCTCAGTCTTGACTGTGCCTTTGAACTTGCCATGAGTAGAATCATACCGGAGCATGTAGACCATGTAGTTAAGGTCAACGACAGGGTCATTGATGGCAACAATATCCACTTTGCCAGAGTAAAAGGCATCCCTGGTGACCAAGCTCCCAATACAGCCACATCCATTCACTGACCTTCACCATCGTGTCTCAGGGTTGAAGCAGACACTGAACAGGGAGACACAGCTCTCTGTCAAATAGGAGGAGCAGAGCATCTATGTGTAAATACTTTAGATTCAGTGTTTGAAAACAAATTTTTGATATGAACAATTTGTACTTTTTATGTGTCACTTCCTTACAATTCCAAAAAAAATGTGCATTTCCTATCTAAAACAGAAGGAATCCATGAGCCACAAGAACAATAGCACTGGAGTGAAGATTATTTGAAATAAGAAAACACTTTAAATTGGATACTTCCATATTTACCTTTTTTTTAAATCCAGTTCTCCAGAGATTTAACTTAATCAAACAAAGCCCTTTCTTAGCATGTCATTCTTTTACAATCTTTTTTTCTCTTTACTAGACTTAATGTCTAAAAAGGCCCAAGTGCTAAAATTTTAATGATTTTATATAAAACTTTCATACACTTTTTTATATGGCCTTTACACTTTTCCCTCTAACCTTATCCACACCATTTTCTTTCCCAAACTTCTAAGCGTGCAATATATGTATTACAGGAGAGAGGTAGAGACATGCATTTAAATGACCTCTGGAAGACTGGTGCCAAAGATTTTTAAAATCTGGAATTCTGGGTTAATAGGTCAGAAGTTAAAGCATAAAAATGAAGTCCCTTGCTGGAAGAGATAAAATGATAATTTTTGCTTCAAGGCTCACCCCAACTGGAGATCTCTTCCCTTAAGGAATTTTACAAAAGGTCATTTCCTCTCAGGGTTGTGTATTTGCAGAGTCAGAAGGGAGAAATGTGAGGATTCAAAGTGTATTGAGAGTGATGGAGAACGAAAGGGGAAGTTCACATAAATAGGCTTTCAAAGTTTAATGTCAAAGTCAAAATGGTTTTAAAGCCAACATGAAAATATTTCCAAGAAATATATTCAAGTAGAATGACTAGTTTTTCCCAATCCTTTCTACTATTGGACATCATATCTGTGGTGTTTCTGAAAAACAAATTAGATAAAATTCCGATCTTCCAGAAATAACCATGTAAGCACTGAAAAATATACAGACAATAGATGTATTATACAAGGTAGGTACAAAAATAGGTAATGAGTTACCATCTAATTTGAAACACTTATTGAAACATATTTAATAAGAAGTCAGTATTGATAGTAATTTAAAAAATTTTTCTCCAAGATAATATGTATAATCCTTCAGATAAATCCTGGAGAAGTTTAGATGTTTTATAAAATAATTTTAAATTTTCACTTCTCCCATAATAAATATTGGCTTGGGGATTTATAGCAATGTATTAAAATGTAAGAATAATATTTTGCACATGAGTCCTTGAAAATCTAACCCCCTTTAGAGAAAAGAAGTATTTAACACACTGATGCTCGTCTCGCCTGCATTAAACCTGTATTGTATATCAATCAAAATCAGAACTGTATTAGATTAACATTGCTCAAAAACACTGCTTCACCCCCTGGCTGGTAGCACAGTGGTTAAGGTGCCGGCCTGAGAACCCAAAGGTCGCAGGTTCGATTCCCCAGCCAGGGCACATAACCAGGTTGCAAACCAAGTCTCCAATCAGGTCTGTGACAAGGCAGGTGAAACGCAACCATACATTGATGTCTCTCTCCCTCTCTGCCTCTCTCCCTTCCCCTCTTTGTAAAAATAATGAAATAAAATCTTAAAAAAAAAAAAAAATTAAAAAAAGAAAACACTGCTTCATTCCACTTCTCTGTTCCAAAGCCCATGAAAATATTTCACCTCCCTCACTTTGGCTCCGGAGAAGTTCTGCCACCTGTACCTCATGTCCATTAAACTGCTTACATATGGCTTTAAGAACACTCATTCAGCAAGATTGCATTGAATGCCTACTGTTGGGTACCTGGAAAGAAGTACCTGGGGGTTAGAGATGCTCCATTGAATTGTAGTACAGATGAGGTTGGGCAAGGAAATCAAAGGCTGGCAGAAAGGAGATAATATAAACTCATGAAACTGGATAACTGGCATTTAGAAGACTGTTAAGAAAAGAAATGGGTATATATTACTGTTGTACTTTTAAAAAGTTTTATTCTCTTTTTAAAAAGTTTTATTCACTTAAAATTCCTTTTCATGCTAGAGATCTTGGCACAAGAAAAAAAAGTGCTGCAAAGACAAGGCCATAGATGGCTGAGACTGACAAAATATGACAGGAGTCTTTGGGGAAGAAACATGGTGCCAATCACTGTACATTTCCTGTATGCATGGCCTGTGCTGGGTTGATTCCAGGGATCGCAGTTAGGCCGCACAGCCTTGGAATAGCCTAGGAATATCTGAAATACGTAAGGTCACGCAGAGTGGCTGGAGCATTTGGCCTTAATTAGAGACCCACGTGATTCTGGTAGCCAGATCGATGGTTCCCTGACTTTTCCGTCTTAATTTATTGCATCCATCTTTCTTCACCTAAGTCCCAATTATTGCATTCTTGAAATTTAATTTTTCAATCTTGGCATTTTTCTTCAACAATAGCACACACACCCCCTTCTGGATCCCTAAAAAAGCTGTTTGACCACGGCTGGTGGCATAGTTGATAAGGCACCAGCCTGCAAACCCAAAGGTCGCTGGTTCAATTCCCAGCCAGGGCAACATAACCAGGTCGCAAGCCAGGTCTCCAGCCAGGTCCGTAACTGGAGGCAGGTGAAAGGCAACCATACATTGGTTTCTCTGCCTCTCTGCCTCTCTCCCTTCCCCTCTCTCTGAAAATAATAAATAAAATCTTTTTTTTAAATAAACTTTTTTTTTAAAAAAAGCTGTTTTGATTTCTCTGTGCTTTATTTTTTTTCTCCACTGAGAATAACTAAGGTTTTTTTTATGGCAGGGTAAATGACTCAGCAACTCTTTTGCTTCAGGAGGATTCCTGGAGTGAAAAGCAGCTGTGGTGGAGGATTCTGCTGCCATTCCAGTTGGGGTCGAAATTGGGCCCCTGAGTCTTCCTTTGCTCAGCCTCAGCCTTTAGAAAGGCCTGGCTACAGGAAATGCCTGTTCTTTTCCAGGACCCTGAAGAATTACTTCCTCTTTGGGAGTACTGAAGGTTGTATATCTACCTTTTTTTTTTTTTTTTTTTTAAGATTTTTTTATTTCATTATTTCTAGAAAGAGGGGAAGGGAGAGAGGCAGAGAGGAAGAGAGACATCAATGTATGGTTGCCTTTCACCTGCCTCCAGCCACAGATCTGACTGGAGACCTGGTTTGCAACCTGGTTATGTGCCCTGGCTGGGGAATCGAACCTGAGACCTTTGGGTTCGCAGGCTGGCGCCTTACCCACTGTGCTATCAGCCAGGGCTTACCTTTTTTAAAATTACACTTTATTGATTATGCGATTACAACTGTCTCAGTTTCTCCCCCTTTGTCCCCCTCCACCCCCCTCATCCCTGGTCCCACTCCCACCTTTGTCCATGTCCATGGGTCCTGCATATATGTTCTTTGGCTACTCTTTCCTATGCTGTACTTTATATCCCATGTCTATTCTGCAACTACCTGTTTGTGCTTAATCCCCTTACCTTTTTTGCCCATCTCCCCACTCCCCTCCCATCTGGCAACCACCTAAACATTCTCTGAATCTATGATTCTGCTTCTGTTCTGCTTGTTGATTTTGTTGGTGGTGGTATTTTGTTTTTTGTTTGTTTGTTTGTTTGTTTAGATTTAATTGCTGGTATGTATTCATTGCCATTTTATTGTTCATATTTTTTCTTCTTAGAGAAGGCCCTCTAACATTTCATATCATGCTAGTCTGGTGGTGGTGTCTTCCTTTAGCTTTTCTGGTCCAAGTCTACTTTTTAAACTAAACATTCACCTCATTATAGCCAAATCAAATGCCCCTTTTTACTTTAGGCTTTGGCTCAGAGGAGGTGAAGGTGCACCTTCTTTCTGTGGTCTCGAATTAGGGTTCATTCCAAACCTGGGTTCATCTGACATTAGCTACCTCCACCATGTGCTGGAAGTTCAACCCTAATGAGATCAAAATCGTATTTCTGAGGTGCACCAGTAGGGAAGTTGGTATTACATCTGCCCTGGCCCCTAAGATCAGCTAGGGCCTGAGGATGACAGCAAAACTGACCTCACGGAACAGACAGGCCCACATGAGTAGTGCCCTCTGCTTCTGTCCTGATTATCAAAGCCCTCAAAGAACCACCATGAGAAAGAAAGAAGAAAAAAAACATTCAGCACAATGGAAATGTCACTTTTGATGAGATTGTTAATATTGCCCAACAGATGTGGAACTGAGTTAGCTAGAGAACTCTCTGGAAGAACTAAAGAGCCTCTGGGCTGCAATGTTGATGGCCACCACCCTCATGACATTACAGATGATGTCAACAGCGGGGCAGTGGAATGTCTGGGTAGTTAAGAACTACAAAGAAAAGTATGTCAGTTAAAGGTTAAAGAGCATGTCACAACCAAAAAAAAAAAAAAAAAAACTTTTTAAAGATCAACAGTTAAAGACATTCTTCAACTCCAAAGTTATCTGCTTTAAGAAGCAAGCTGATATATCTCTTACGTATGCACTGACATTTATGGAAGAAATTTGAAAAGTTTTAGAAGATGAAACAGGTAAATTTGAAGTTCATTGAGCATCTGTTTGTGACCCCAAAGACGGTCAATGAGATGTGTGTTGCCCAAAAGCTTCATCTTCCCTCACTTCCTGAAGATCGGACTTGAATGAGTGGGTGCAACATTTCATAAGGACCTACTGTGTGCCAAAGACTGTGGCTGAAGCAGCAGGGAAGGTCTTCAGAGGCCACCCCACACACACTCACACAAGCCCACCCGATATGGGACCTGGAAGGAGGACAGGAACATGCAGGGTCCGACTGGCAAACATACCATAGTCCTCCCTCAGACGCCCTTCAAACTGGAATCGGACCAAGATTTTTTCTTCTATATGTGGGCATTTATCCATGTGAATTACTTTTTTGGGGTTCCTCTTTCACTCCCTCCCACACATCCAATATTCCATATGCCTTCGTTTTAAAAACAAATGGTTTTCTGGTCCGGGTGTGCACTTTTCCGAGTTGCCTTTGTGTGACATTCTAGCTTGCCGCCAATACCACCTGCTCCTCAGCCAAAGAGCTATTTTAGATAAGATCTGTCCCAGCTTTTGAGCCGACTGCCGAGAGCAGCTCAGTAATTGGTAGTGGCAAGACGAACTGAGTCATAAATGAGCTGATGAATATTTCCTGGGAAAGAGCCCGCCTCCACCCGCAGCCACAGACAAGACAGAAGCAACCATGTGGCAAGGTTGCTCAGCCCAGGGGTCCTGGAAGACACCCAGGCACGAGCCGGAAGCCCTGGTGGCTCACGTCTCCCACTGAGAAGCTCTGGCTGCCTTCACAGCCTCCACCACACGGACAGCTGAGGTTTCCCAGAGGAAACTGCAGGTGACAAGCAGTGCAATTCACATTTCTCGGCCCCTTTTATTTTCGTCCTAGTCAATTTTATCTATTAAGGATAAAACTTTTGAACTTGAATGTTGACCTCGTTTTAGCTTAAACCATTTACCTTCAAAAGGGACCACATCTGCACCCAGGTCTGATTGAAATCAGGCAGAAGGGTAATCCAATTTCATGTAAACAATGACTTACCTCCATGTGTCCCTAAGGTGCAAACTAAAAACTAGAAATGAGCACTTCTCCTCCTACCCTCTTGACCTCTGTTTTCACAAATCAAGCTAGTATTCTACAGCACTGATGTTGGACCTATTACCCAAGGTGCTTAAATAGAATTATATGTGCTTCAAATCCACTGAACAGCGTGATCCACCTTCTCCAGTTTTAAAAAGGGTGTTATTTTTCCCAGCTGCCCATGAGCTTGCTGCCAGGTTCACTGAGCGGGCCCTGCCATGAGATTGTATAAACCTAATTATGTCCATTTTTATAAAGCCTCCTTTATTTTATGATTATTATTACTTGCCATTTAACTGCGACTCAGTTTCTAAATCATTTGCAAAGGGTCTCCTCTCAACCTCTTTGCATGTCTTGCCCCTGAGCTGGGGGCCTGTTTCTCACGGACCATCAGGGGTGACTGGCACCTTCTTGGATCAACAGACTCACCGTGGCCCTGCGATGAGGCCTCCGGGGAGCCTGAGGGAGAGAGAATTACCAGCCGGCCTGAGTTCGTTTGTACTTTCCACTTGGCTATGATTATCCACCGGAGAATATTCTCCTGAGATGGCTGAGACCCGGTCTGTTTCAAATGACTTCAAAAGGACAACGCTGTCATCGCCGCACACTGGAGCAAACTGCCAGCTGTGCCCGGAAAGAGAAGCAGCATCCCGAAATGTGATAGTGAAGCATAACTATGAAATGAAAAGCAATTTAAATGTATTACCGTACAGAAAGCATTAGCCCAATGAACATAAATAGCCTTACAGAGGAAGGGCACTGTTTCCAGATAACTTCTCTCTTACTTTAGAGGAAATTTTTCCCTTATTGGAAGGCCTTTGAGTGTCATTAAAGGTTTTTAGGTGAGTGAAACATGTTATCAAAGAGTCAGATCTTCCTGCTTCTGCAAACAACTCACTGGAATTACCTTGAAATTTCTGCGGGCAGGGAAGCCGGTAACAACTGGTATAACCAGAACCAGTCAGTTTTGTTTTCTGAAGGAAAAGAAGGGTTGTCAACTCTTGATTATTTCTCTCGGATTACCCTCACAGACACTGTCAAATTCCTATTGACATCCCCCCTCGGCATTAACCACTCCAATAACTTACTTGTATTGTTAATGCTTTGTTTATTTCATTTGATTCAGCAAGAAGAAAGAGGACCTCACATTTCTAGGCTCCGGAAAGATGTGAGGCTCAGAATGGGGAGAAGTTGGCATGGGGGTCCCTGTGCCTGGATGTCCTGGAGATTATCAATATATGGTGCAGCGTTCTCCTCATGGTCCCTTTACTACACGAGGGACACCCTGAGTTGACTCAGCTGGTGCCAGTGAGCCCTGATGTGTGGTACCCTCCTCCTGAGAGGCTGAGGCTGGAGAGGAAGGTAGTGAACAGCAGCCCCTCAGATGTGTTCACCATTGAGCCAAAATGCCATTTGTCAGTTCATAGGGAGACAGGGTTTCAGATTTTTGTTTGGGTACTGATGCTGTGTATGTGTGTGTGTGCACACCGAAGCAGGAGAGGGAGTTTTCAGGGCAATCACCTTTAACTCTTAATAAAAACACCTATTTGATATCTCTTGTCTCAAAGTAGCTGCTCCCCAAGGGACCCAGACTGCAAGCTCCCCAAGGTCGGGGCTGAGAACTAAAGGAAAGGATTCCTCTGTGTGAGGGGTGTGAGGTGAGGCCTGACAGATGTGGGATCTCCGAAAACCAGTATTCTCTTCAATTTAAATGTTCAGTTTAGTGCAAGTAGAAAAGAGACATCCCCAGGCATCAGGGCCAAACTGGGGGTAGGCGGAGCCATGTTGCCCTGTAGCACCAGCCTAGTGTCAGCACACGTGACAGGTAAATGTCCCGTTGGTTGGGCAGACCTTTTTCCTCCCTCCCACTCCCTACAACCGGAATCACGACACCTTACTTCTTTGTTTCCACATCTCTGATGTGCAAGCTAGAACATGGACTTGTAGGGGGCATCTTACGGATACAGCGTGATACTACATTTGAACAAATGTGTAAACCCTAAAATTCTAGGTACAAATATAATGATTTAAAAACTAGAAAACTTTAAGAGAATAAAAAAACAAGACATAGACTGAGAGAAAACAACCCAAATAAGAAGTAGGTGAACATTTGAACAGACACTTCACAAAAGAGGATTTAAAGATGGCAAATAAACATATGAAAAGATGCTCACATTGAATGTCACTGGGGCCCTGGCTGGTGGCTCAGTGGATAGGTGCTGGCCTGTGAACCCAAAGGTCACTGGTTCGATTCCCCAGCCAGGGCACATAACCAGGTTGCAAACCAGGTCTGTGACTCAAGGCAGGAGAAAGGCAACCATACATGGATGTTTCTCTCCCCTTCTTCCTCCCTCCCTGCCCTTCTCTCTAAAAATAATGCATAAAATCTTTAAAAAACATAGTATTAAAAAAATGTTATTAGGGCCTTGTAAATTAACACAAAAGTGAGATACAACTATATTCCTATTAGAATGGCTAAAATTCAGCTCTGGCTGGTGTAGCTCAGTGGATAGGTGCCAGCCTGCAAACCCAGAGGTTGCTGGTTCAATTTCCAGTCAGGGCACGTAACCAGGTTGCAAGCCAGGTTTCCAGCCAGGTCCTTAGCCGGAAGTAGATGAAAGGCAACCATACATTGATGTTTCTCTCCCTTTCTTTCTCCCTCCCTACCCTTATCTCTGAAAATAATGAATAAGATCTTAAAAAAAAAAAAAAAAAAAAAAAAAGAATGGCTAAAATCCTAAATACTGACATAACAAATGCTGACAAGAATATGGAATGATAATGATAGTTTGGCAGTTTCTTATAAAACTAAACATAGGCTCCCCATGTGATCCAACAATTGTCCCCTTAAGTATTTGCCCAAATGAGCTGAAAACTTTGTATCTATACAAGAAGCTACACGCAAATGTTTATAGAAGCCAATGAATGAAGGAATGAATGAATGCCCTAGACTGGAAGCAACCAGTAGGTGAATGGATAAACAAACTATGGTATATCCATAGAATGGAATATTATACAGAGTAAAGAAATGAGTGATCAAGTCAAGAAAAGACACGGAGAAACTTTAAGTGCAAATTGGAAAGTGAAAGAAGCCTATCTAAGAGGCTACATACTATATGATTTCAACTAAATGACATTCTAGAAAAGGCAAAACTGTAGACAGTGAAAGTATCCGTGATTGAAGAAGGGATAAATAGGTGAAAAACAGACACTTTAGAGCAGTGAAATTATTCTGTATGATACTATGCTGTTGGATTCATAGCATGGTGCATTTTTAAAAACCCATAGGACAAATACCACAATAAGTGAACTCTTGTCCTGGCTAGTGTGGTTCAGTTGGTTGGAGCATCATCTTATGAACCAAATGATGGACAGGGCACATACCCAGGTTGGAGGTTCAATCCCGGGTAGGGGCAACCAATCAATGTTTCTCTCTCACTTTGATGTTTGTTTCTCTTTCTCTTTCTTTCTCTCCCTTTCTGTCTCTCTAAAAGCAATTTAAAACTATGTCCTTGGGTGAGAATAAAATTTTTTATGTAACTTTAATACAAACAATTATCAATATTGGTTTACCAATTATAACAAAAGAACTATACTCATGCAAGACAAGAAGTTGAAAAATGAGGGGTGAGGGGGAGCTCTATACTTTCTCTTTAATTTTTCTGTCAACCTAAAACCAGTATAAACAATAAAGTCTATTCATTACACAGAAAATTAGTAAGCCTCCTCCATGTGAGTACTTCCCAAATATCCCCCCAAATAAATAATGTGCTGGCTAAAATGCCATGTTAATTTTCTTATTGACCTTCTGTTTAACAAGCTAAGTGAAAAAAATAAAATTTTCTTCATCTGGGATTCAGAGGAAGAAAAAATAAAACTTAAAGAATTTCTTGGGTGGAAAAAATAAGTCATTGGTAAACTTTTCTTGAATTGGCCCACATGCAAAAATGATTGCTAACCACTGCATCTAAATGAAAATAAAAGGGAAGTTCTCAGTTTGGGACAGCTCCCCACTTCCACAGGGGCTCCTGCTTGGTTCCAAATATAAAGAATGTTTTAAAAAGTGCAATCACCTGAAAGTCCTGATGCTGCTGACAGTGGCGGGAGTGATGCCTTGACCTGTGGACTAACCCACTTCAGTCTCTGGGGGAAAAGGACTTACAAATTTTACCACTGTGCCGATATGTGGACGCCCATTTGGAAGTAATACAACATATTTTAGGACCTGGAGAAAACATTTGAGAAGCATGAATCTATCTTGAGGAGTGCTAGCGCTTTGCTCTCTCACTGATTCATTTGTCCATTGACTCAGCAACAAAGGCTTGAACTTTATGTGGGAGATATCAGGAGGAAAAGGCCTTGTCTCTGCCCTTGGTGGTCATCTGAATTCTGTGTGTGACCCAGGGAATCGGAAGGTGTGCTGCAGACCACACATCTTTCTCTGTGGAGAGGGACTAGCCTCTGTGTCATTTCCTCAGGAAGCAGAAAAGCCATGACATAGAGAAAGAGAGAGAAGGCACAGATGAGTTTCCAAGTGAGCACAAATATTACCAATTTTGGTCTAATCCTATTTCTTCTATAATGTTTCTGGTGGCAGTGCTGAAATCCCAATCATTTTCATTTAATTTGATTTTCCTAATTATGTATAATCTTCAGTAATACTAAACTAGAAATTGTAATCATGCCTTGAATTTTTGTAACAAAAGTATGTATTCTTTTGCCTTCGAATGTTGGCATCCTGCTCTTCCTTCTACATTGGCCATCCGCACTTTACTGCACCTGCCCTTAGGGGTGATATTGGGGTGGGTACTCTTGCCTAGCAGTGCCCACCCCAATATTCAAGACCTGTTTTCATTACAAACAGGCCCTCTCTGGAGGCACTCAGTCACTCTAGGAAAAAAAACCCTCGGGATATTTTTAAGGCATCAACAAAGCTGGGAACTCAAAAATACTTTAAAAATTTTTGACATGTGATATTGTGTTAATTAACTCCCAACAGGAAATGGATGACATATTCAAATTGAGCAAACTTGTGTTTAATAAGAGAACCATGTACCAAGGTGTGGGGAAACCACAAAAGGCAGTGCAAGGCTAGTACCAAGTGGTCTTGCAAGTCCCACTGCCCTTCCAAGCCAGAGAGGTCGAGGGGCCGCAAAGATAACTGGGACTTGGAGACGCGTGGAGTGGGGAAGGCAGATGATATCCATTCAGTCCCCAGTGACCTCCACTTTACTCTCCTCCCTCCCTCTCATCTTTTGCTCTGTTCCCCACTGGCAAAACCCAAATGAAATCCAAGAACCAAAGAACTTGTTGAAATAGTTCATTGAGCCTCCTAGCACACACAGCAGGGTACAGAAAGGTGGGGAGTGAACAGGACAGCAAATGGAAGGTATCTGGCATAGGACATGTATGTATGTATGTATGTATGTATGTATTTAACCCTCATCTGAGCACATAATTACAGATTTTAGAGAGTGGACCAAACCCTCAGCCAAGCAGTGCCTGCCCTGTGACCCTTCAGTCTGCAGGATGACACTCCATTCCACTGAGCCACAGGGGCCAGGGCAGACATGTATTTACCGATGGCACAAAAGTAGTCTTGGCTTATTTTACATCTTATTATATTATTCTGAAATACATGGCAGAGGAGAAACCATAATTTTCCCCATGCTCTAAACTTCCCCATTTTGTGTGTCTGACCCAAAGAGTAAGGTGTTACAATTTGGTGTTTTTCAGTCAGCTCCATCCCAGAATGCCAAGGGCTCCTGAGGAGGGACCGTATGTTTGTTGGCTTTGCTGTGACCTTGAGACGAGCTGAGCTGTCAGCCTGACATGTGGGCAGAGCTGTAACCTGCTGGCCGGGCCACACGTTCGCCCTGTCATCCGCTCTCCCCGTGATGGGCCGGTGACGATAGCACACTTCAGGGTGGTCAGGGATAGAGACGCATACTTCAGAGGGCAGGCTGTCCCGCGGGCGGGGGGTGGGAGGAAACAGAGTTAAACACTCAGCCAATTTAGAGGAAAAAATGAGGTCAGTCCATGGCACCCTGACGGGTTTTTCCTAGGGAAATGTTTGTGGTAATTTAACAGTTTTGATACCTCTCAGTAGCTTTCAGAAGTTAAAAGCAGCAGAGCATTTTCATTTGTACTCTGCACCAAAACATAGCTTTTGTGTTTAAATATTTTAGCTCAACATATCCCGTGTTTGTAGAACAGCATTGCTGTTGACATTGTTCCCCAGCTGCCCCCTTTAGGGAGTTGGAATCTGTCTTCAATATTAGTCAACAAACCTTAGAAAACATTTGAATAGGAATCAGGACTGAGTGAGCTCTTCAAAGGGACCCTTGAGTTGGAGAACAGAGCTGATTAACCCAGGGGGTGGGGATGGCAAGGAAGATGGGGATCTTAGAGATAGACTCACTGGATGCTCTTCGGCCCCTGTGAACTTCACTTTGGAGGGCATGCATTTGACCCCTTTAACCATCCAGAGAGACATGGTTTTTCTGCAGCATGAAGCACTCCTTCCCTTCCAGCTGACTCTCTACCTTGAATTTCTAGAAAACTCATCTCTAGCCTGTGGCCACAGGCCTCATACACTTGACTCCACTTCCCTCTGCTTAACCTGGTCCCTAAATTCAGAAGCGATGCCCCTGTCTTTCGAGGGCAGGGACCGCATGAGCAAGGAGCCAAACCATTGAGTAGGTGGCAGAGGTGACTGTGTCGGTGCCATCCCCTGGATCTGAGGTGCCAGAATCACGGGGACCCTCCACACCAGTTGAGCTTCAAGGGTAAGAGGGTTCTGGTCCCTAGAACCAAGGAAGGGGTCAGGACAAACTCCCTACCCTCTTTCCTATTCTGACCGCACAGCTCTCAGAGCGGCTCTGCGTTAAGAAAGGTGCTTCATTTACTGGGCTGCGTGCAGGCTGAGAGGAAATCAGGGCACTCACTGAGAGCTGTGCATTTCCATCAGCGACTTGGGCCTGACCTGTAGTAGCTGGTTTAGGGGAACTAGCAAGATGTGGTGTTATCCAGGGACTCAGAGTGACGCAGCACCATGGGCAGGGTCGGTGGTGGGTGCAGACTGAATCAGAGATGAGGTTGGAAATATCAAATGACCCCTCTCTGCCTTCCCCTCGTCTCACTGGTCCTGTCTCCTCCCTCTCCAGCCCTCTCCCCCTCAAGCCTCTTCCAGGGTAAAGGTGGGGGCTGGGGTCCTTGTCTTCCCCACCTGCACCATTCTGTGCAAAGGAGGAGTGAGGAGAAGGGATAATCTACCTGTCCCTGCTGTTCCGTAACCTGGGACCAATGGAAAGGTCAGTATGTCCCCTGAAGAATGCATGCAGGGCAGCAGTAGCCCCAGTGCCTGCCCCAAAGGGGATGCCGTCATGATGCTCCATCAGACTTGGATATACCACCATCACTCACTGGTGCCCAGAGACGTGGTGTGAGCCATCGTTGTTCTGCCCTGCTCCCCAAAGAGGGGGACACATGCAGGAGAGTCAGCTCTGCCCCCAACCCCTTTATCAGCACTCCCCCGGGGACCCTGACACTCAGGTTTCCAGCCTTGGGATCCCCACTGATTTCCAGCCAACTCTTACCTCCCCTGAACTATGTCTTCCGAAAGAGCAATACTTCCACACACAATGCTGCTGTCCCCAAAGCCATTAATAACCTGAACCCCACATCTGAAGGTCATTGTCCTTGACCCTCCCTGGTGCTCCATTGGTTGACCCCTCTGCCTTCCCAGACGTCTCTCCTTCAGCATTCGTGACCTGCAGGCTGCCTGCTGCTGCCTGGTTCAGCCAGCTCTGTCACCTTCACTGCCACTACGAGGTTACGGAGGCCTTTTGGTCACAAGCTCCTACCACCAAATCAGTGCCCAAGGCCGCTGCATAACAACCTCCTTCCTTGATTACAGCATCTTAATTATGCTCTGGGAATTTGCTTAAACAGATTAATCATTCTCGAGGACAAATTTAGAAGCCATACTTGCTAAGGGATCTGCTCTGAATATTCCTTGGGAAATTCTGATTACCCCTGCCTGCCAGGCCTTGGCCAGTGCCAAGGGGACGTCAGGGACTCGGCACTGGCTGAAGAAGGCCTGCTGCTGCCCCTGCAGCTTCTCGTCCCTCCTCTGGGCAGCAAGGTGGGCTCTAAACTGGGGTGACACTGGGTTGGGCATGTGGCTGGAGACTGAGATGGCTGGTGCTCTTGTCTTCTAGAGAACTGTCTGCACTCTGATGAATGGATTTGTAGACTCCCGTTCAGTGAATTAAAGCCTTAGTCCGCTTACTTGTCCACAGAGGTTCTCATTAGAATACCTAGTTTTAAAAAACTACTGACATTAGCATGCCACCCCAGACCAATGCAATCAAAATCTCCAGGATGCATGATCTCTATTTTGAAAAAGCAATGGAAAGAGTTCACTAGGTGGTGGCAGTTAGAGCCAGGTGGAGCAAGAGCAAAGTCTAAGCCCCATCAATGGTTTAGTTCTGTGCACATACACTTGGGGAGGCAGCTCTGGAGTCCTTTGGTCCTCAGGACAGATCTGATGTTAATGAAATATACTGTGGGATCCCACCTACCCAGGGATGGGATCCAAGTGTTCACAGACCCTCGAAGCTGGGGACGTAGTTTCATAGTGCTCAAAAGCCAGGGCATTGGATCAGACCATGTAGATTTAAGTGCCACTCTACTCTTTCTTAGCTCTGTGAGCTCGGGTAAGCTACTTAACCTCTCTGAGCCCTAGTTTTCCCGTTAAAAATTGCATCAACTTCACAGGAATGTAGAGATTTGTGAATAAAAGTATACAAGTGAAGAGCTTAGAATAGTGTCCGGCATATAGTAAGCTCTCAGTAGAAATCAGTCATCATTATTTCTCATCTCATTTTTCTCCTCAACATCAGCATTTGGCTTAAGGATAGGTCAGAATGTTCATAAGAAGACAGGCCAATCCCTGGCTAGTGGCTCAGTGGATAGGCACTGGACTATGAACCCAAAGGTCACTGGTTCGATTCCCAGCCAGGGCACATAACCAGATTGCAAGCCAGGTCTCCAGCCATGTCCGTAGCTGGAGGCAGGTGAAAGGCAACCATACATTGATGTTTCTTCCTCCTTCCCTCCTGCCCTTCTTTCTAAAAATAAGGAACAAAAAAAAATTTTTTTAAGCCTGTTAAAGGAAATATAAGACAGGCCAGTAGACTTTTCCTAGTGTATTAGTTAGGGTTCTCCAGGGAAATAGAGCCAATGGGGGTATATACTATGTGATCATGGAAGCCATTGATTCATAACAGTTAAGTCATGAGTCTTAACTGTTTCTTTTGTTATAAATACAAGTATTCATAACAAATGTGTCTCTGACCATCTAGCCTAACCATTGGCCATAGCCCATGATTGGTATATAACTGTATGTTTGGCCATTTCTCCTTCCAAGCAAAGTGAACAACTACGTACAAACCTGAACTTCTGCCTACAGAAAAGATTTCTCTTCATTGTCCTGGGATGTCCTAGAGAGGGGCTGAGTGCTGCAGCTGTGCACTTCCAGGCAGTGCCTGCACATCTTACAGAACCAGCTGCACATGAGGCCCACTAGGCCCAAGTGCTCTCTTCCTCTGTGGACTGAGACCCCAGGTGCAGCTGGGAGAGAGAAGGCAGGGCAGCAAGCTCCCAGGCAGTGGTTATTTGGGCTACTTCTCATGAAAAATTACTTGTGCTTTCAGAGCCTGCTCAGAGCTGATCACATTTATAGCACTTCCATTCGATGATGAAGTGCTGCTGTACATGCCCACATTTATGTCCTGGTGGGTCAGATAATACCCAGTTCATGGTGGGTCAGATGACACCATCACATGGAAACTTGGTGAATTATAGTCAGGTGTTCACTGTCTACTAAGGCCCAATAGCAGGCCAAGAGCTGTTTCTCAGAAGGAGAGTAGTTTTCAACAGATGATGACAGAGCCTCGCTTCAAAATCCTAAGGGCCTGAGCTGCAAAAAGAAAGGTTTTCTATCTGTCACCAACCTGTCAAGCATGATTGAGCCTGCTGGATCATCTGGCCCAAGTGGCAGAAGAGTTTACACAATAGCCTGGACCTGTGCTGTCTTCTCTTACTATGGGCCCCACTTAACACTAGCAGCTTTCAAATCACTAGGTAAATAGGCTGAATAACACATCCCAATGAGGAATATGTTGCCTTCAAAATCCAAAGAGGCCCAGGGTATCGGGCCTCTTTCTTAGAGGTAACAGGGGTCAGCTGCAACAACTTAGCCTTCACCTTGGAGGGGATATTTAAACCCACTGGATCCTTGGAAGTTTCACTGAGATAGAAGGCCCCTGGATTTTCGTTAATTTGCTTTCCACCTTCTGATATGCAAATGGCTTACCAATAAGTCTAAAACAGTTGCTATTTCTCCCTTACTGGGTCCAATCAGCATAATGTCATCAGCTTAACAGATAAGCAGTAAAAATCCCTGAGAGCAAAATTATGATTTAGGACTAGAGAGTTGATATACTCTTGGTTATGACAGTGAAGTTGTATTACTGGCCTTGAAAGCTGAAAACACAAACACACTCATGCGTGTGTGCACACGCGCGCGCGCACACACACACACACACACAATCAGCTTCTGGTGGGCCTTAGAGACAAGGATGGAGAAACAGCCAGATCACTAGTTGCACACCAGGTACCAGGGGATGTGCTAATTTGCTTAAGCAATGAAGCCACATCTGGTGCGGCAGCTGCAGTTGGAGCCACCACCTGGTTAAGCTTACAGTGATCCACTATCATGCTCCAAGATCCATCTGTCTTCTGCACAGGAAGGCAGAATATAGAATGTGGTGGGAATCACCACTCCTGTATCTTTCATGTCCTTGATGGTGGCTCTGTTCTCTGAAATCCCTCTAGGAATGTGTATGACTTCAGGTTTCCTATTTTCCTACGTAGAGATCATTCTAATGGATTACCCTTGGCCTTTCCCATCAGAATAGTCAGAATAACCCTCACTCTATGAGGGAAGCAATATGAGAATTCTGCCAGGTTGCTCAGTATATCTACTCATTTATGTATCCTGGAACTGGGAACATAACCAAGATGAGTTTAGGGACCCATCTCACCCACTGTGAGATGGACCTGAGCTTAAATTAATTGGTTACCTGACCCTCATAAGCCCCTCCTCCAGAGGGCCACAGTGACTTTTGGAATCTCCTGGAATCAGTGTCAGTTCAGAGCCAGTGTCTAACTGTCCTGAATGGTTTGATTATTTCCTTTTCTCCCATGTACAGTCACCTCACTGAAGGTCATAGGTCCCTCTAGGGAAGGCTGGGAGAAAGGTTAACACAATACATTTTTGGTGGTAGGCTGAGATCCTTCCCCAAGATGACATGGCTTCCCCTTCATTTAATGGGTTCCAGGTCTGTAAATAAGCTCAAGTCTGCATGTAAGTGGAGGGGCTATGACTTCCTGTTAGAAACACACTGTTAGTGGACTAACTGCCCAAGTGGCAACATTAAATGCAAAATCTCTGTTTAGAGAGCCCCTATCAGTAAATTCAGCCTAATCCAATTTTATGTTATTGTCACCATTAGCCCACCTCTTGGTATTCATTCCCATGGACATTCCCTACATTTCAGTCTGTTTAAGTAAAAGAACTCTAGTAGTTCTCTTGGAATGTAACACACTTCCTCATGGGTCACATTTGTGCCTGACCTTTAGAAGCCTGCTGAGACTTGAATCTAATTACAGGCCTAGAAGAAAGGAGGGGTGATAGGGATGGTGGGGGTGGGTGCTGAGAAAAATTAGCATTGCTTTGCACGACAGCTGTCTCTGGAGAAGCCATAATCCTTTTGTCATGCAAGCAGGTAATCTTTCAGACTGAGATGGAGAGGCTTCTCAGTAAAAGTTTCTACTAGGGTGGGAAGGCCACTTCCTCTGGAGTTGGGGAAGCCAATTCCATAGGGGTGGGGAGACCTCTCACACTGGCAAAGAACCATCATGATTTAGGGGCTTCATCAGGATGTTCTCACTTATCACCTTCCCAGCTTCTAGTACTTCATCCGTTTCCAGTCAATGCTTTCACTGTGACAGCAGACACGGTCAGGCTGAGAGTGCATGCAACCTGTGTTGTAATTTTGCCAATCACAAGAGGATGTTCTGTGAGTTTCAGCAATGTCAGCGCTGTGGCTACAGGCTCTCCTTCAGGCCACAGGAGAAGTTTTCAGGTCATTTATGCTGCACTGGAGTTGGGAATTTGAATCCTTGATTTCATCTTTTCCTATCACCACCTTGTCCAATAACATTAGAATCACTGTTGTTACATTCCTTATTTTTCCAAACTGCTGGAAAGTATCATATACAGAGTCACTTAGCTCATGGCTTCTTATCAGTGGTTAATTAGGAGTACCCAGTGCAGAGTTTGCCAGTCTCTGAAGACTGTCCACACCATGTCCTCTTTACTACTGGAAATGCAGCCATTCAAATTTTTATCTAATCAAATTAGCTAGACTATTCCAAAAACTCCAGAACCAATTTTTAAAAAAAGTCATCATTAACATTCTGATCCTCTATGATCATTCCCAGTATCAAAATCTGCATTGGCCAGGGTTCTCAAAAAAGCAAACAAACAAACAAACAAAAAACTGCATCAATACGATATAGATATAGATGATACAGCTATAGAGAAGAGGAGATTTATTAGAGGAATTGGCTGACATAACTACGGAGGGTAAGAAGTCCCACAGTCTAACCTCCGCCAAGCGGAGAACCAGAGACGTCAGCGGTGTAGTTCAGCTGAGTACAAAAACCTGAGGGCAGCCGATGACGTAAGTCTGAGTCCAAAGTTCCAAGAACTGGACACCAGTGGAGCACGTCTCAATCAGAGTCTAAAGGTCAGAGAACCCGGAGCAGAGATGTCTGAGGGCAGGGGGAGATGCATATCTCAAGCAAAGAGAACAAATTTGCCCTTTTCTTTGCCTTTTTGTTCTTTTCAAGCCCTCAATGTACTGATGAGGGTAATCTTAATTTAATGTTAAACTCTCCCAGAAGCACCCACAAAGATACTCCTAGAAATCATGTTTTACCAGTTCTTTGGACATCTTTTAGCCCAGTGTCAAATTGATACATAAAATTAACCATCACCTCTAGCCAACAAAGTTCAACTTGGAACAAATTAATGACATCTCCTTTGTCACTGGTACCCCCTCTATGTAAGGAAAAACAACAAGGAATTATTTCAGGTGTTCTTTTCAGGATTTACAGTCATACTAGAACCAGGTTAGTCTATTGTTTATAGATTGCCTTTAAAATTTTTTAAAACCAGTTTGGAAAAGAACCAAAAATAAACAAAGCTAGTCAATTCAAAAGGATAAATTCTGAAAACTAATATAAATAACGACCTTGAATACAGCATGTGTTTCTTGGATCATCCCTGTCCAGGTGAACCATGTTGTCTCTAAATCTTGCTATACAAGGAATTGCTAACATACTATGGTTGAACAGGGCAGTGGAGAGAACATGGCAAGCGCAGAGCAGGAGAACTCAGTGGGGACTTGGATTGGGGCGTGCAGTTCTTTCTGTTTGGCTCAGCGTGTGTGGCGCCCCATGGCAAGCAGAATGAGATAAATGAGCAGGATCCTGCCTTCCTGAACTATGCCAACAAGTGTGTAATTGACTCTGAAGGCCAGGAGACTCTTTTTATGATGTAGGAAGAGTAGCGCAGAAAAAATTTATAGACAGATCTGGGAAAAAGAAAGATTGGAAGCAGAGATACTGATCAAGACTTGTTTAATCAAAGAGGTGGAAAATAAATTTGTTAGTGCTGTACTTAAAGCATTCATATCTTTAGGGGAAAGAATATATAAGTAAGCCAAGTTTTTCACTGAGACATGTCTTTGGCTCTAGCAACTAGATGTAATGTAAGACCACATAGTGGGGAAAAAGGTACATTTTTAGATTGGGATAGTTTTCTTTTTGCTGGTGTTGCTTCTGTAGAAAATAGATTGTCAAATGAAGATATTTGACTTTTCATTTTACATCAATAATACTTTGTGTACATCTCCATGTGGATGACAATATGGAAAATAGTAGACTACATTAAAGGCTTGGTCTCTGTGATGGGGGTGGGGGAATCACATTTTAATAGGGAAGGCAAGCAATGCCAGGCAAACAGTTCATCATGTAGAGAGTGCTGGCTTAGGAAGGCTATAAACAGAGGACTAATAGTAAATTCTAAATTTGTATATAATAGAATAGAGTGTGGCATCATGGAGAGGCAGGAAGAAGACAGAACTTCGAATGACATGGTCTGGACTCCTGCCAGTCTCCCCAACTCAGGCCTGGACTTCTGAGCAATGGGCTCCTTCGTGTTTTTCAGCCTCAACTTCCTCTTTGGTAAATTGGAGCTAAAATAACATGGGTCACTGACTCATGCTATTCCAATCTTATACTTAAACAGCCTATTTCTTAGGTCTTAGTAGTAAACTTTACATTAATTCCAGTACACAATTATCTTGGTTATAATTTTCAACTATGTGAAGGTTAATGTATTTGTAAAGGGATTAGCCATTGTTGACTGGACCAGGGGCCAGAGGTCAGAGAGAGATGGACAATAGAGAGATAAAGGGGCCAGTGTAAATAAGTCACTTTCTAACCTTCAAAACAGAAATAAGATGCCCCCTTTGTGTCAGAAGGGGATGAGTTTCATGTCACTAGAGGTGTTTACAGAGAGGCATAGTAGAGATCTTTTCCAGACAGAAAGTAGAATTAAAAATGTTACTAAATAGGAGGTGGTCTTCTGGTCAAGGACCATAGAGGTTTCAACTTAGGAGGCTTTTATTGCAGCAACCTGACTTTAAATTTAGTACATTTTTTCTCAGTCTTTTGAGATAATTCTATTCTCAAATATTCTTTTTATAAAGAATTTTATTTATTTAATTTTTCAGTAAGAAGGTAGGGAAGGGAGGAAGGGAGGGAGAGCAACAATGACGTGAGAGAGAACATTGACCCATTGCCTCTATGTAAATACTATAGGGAAAATTATATAGGCCTTTTATTCTTTAATGCATTTAATTACCAAGAATTTAGTAAAGGACTTCCTTGTAGAGAGCTTAAACTATACAATTGACTCAAATCAGTATTTTTCCACATGCTTATTCAACAGCCTCTTAAAGGGCCACTCCTGAGGAGGGTTTCAAAGTAATTGTTGAAAATGATTTATTGTATTCAGTCTGAATGCTTGATGAAGTGAAAGCGTTTATTGCTTTGTCATAATTGTGTATTTATCTGCATGTTCTTAGAGACAATCACTTGAAATATTTATTTTAATGAAATTTATTAGGTAAAAGTTCACATAAAATGTTATGCACCAGAAATACCAAATTCAACTTGTGGTCTAAAATACTCTCTCTCCAGGCAGGACTTTAATGTCTCCAACTCTGCAGTTGAGTCTCGAGTTCCAGGCCAGTCATTATTATCACTATCATGTTTATACTGGCTGGCTGGGAGGAGCAGGTCTGTGTTGTGGGGCCATAGGTAATGTCCCATCCAGAAAGATGGCCACATCTACTCCAGTCACCAAGCATGACCTCAGCCAGCTACAATGATTGATTTTCTTCATAGAAGTGCACTTGGGGTATAGGAAGCAGCTACCTTATAAATAGAAGATTTGTGTTTTTTCTTCTCTGTTCCAGCAATTTCTTCTCTTTGTTGTGCCTCAAAAGTCATAAGCCACTGCTATGCCACTGATTCTGAACCTTGGATGTATATTTTAATCTCTGGATACTTTTAAAAAATACAAATGGTAGTGTCTAAAGCAGTGGTTCTTGAACTTCAGTGTTAGAATATCACAGATGGCTGGGCCCCAAGCTCAGCACAGAGTTATCAGCAGGTAAGCCCTGGGGTGGACCTGAGAATTTGTAAGCAATGCTGAAGTTCCCTGTCCAGGGACTACACTTTGAGAATTGTGACCTAGAGATTTGGAATTAATTGGTCCTAGATGGAGCCTAGGCATTTATATAGTTTGAAAAGCTCCTCAGGTGATTTTAATGCTGGGAATTACTATTAAATGTGGTGGACTTCTTTCTTAGAAACATGTCTTTTTTTCATTATATTTTATTGATAACGCTGTTACAGTTGTCCCATTTTTTCTCCCTTTGGGCCCCTCCCTATAGCACCCCCTACGCCCTCAGGTAATCCCCAAACCATTGTTCATGTCCATGAGTCATGTATTTAAGTTCTTTGGTTACTCCATTTCCTGTATTGTACTTTACATCCCCATGGCTATTCTGTAACTTCTAAATCCTTTTACTTCTTCACCCATTACCCAACACCTACCTCCCATCTGGGAACCATTTCGATTGTTGATAGATACGTGTTTTGTTTTGGGTTTTTTTTTTTTTGCCATTTTATTGTTCATAGTTTTGATCTTTTTTTCTTAAATAAGTTCCTTTAACATTTCAGATAATAATGGTTTGGTGATGATGAACTACTTTACCTATTGCTTGCCTGGGAAGTTCTTTATCTGTCCTTCTGTTCTAAATGATGGCTTTTCTGGGTAGAGCAATATTGGCTGTGACTCCCTGCTTTTCATGACTTTGAATATTTCTTGTCAATCTCCTCTAGCCTGCAGAGTTTCTTTTGAGAAATAAGCTGGCATTCTTACGGGAACTGCCCTGTAGATAACTAACTGCTTTTTTCTTGCTGCTTTTAAAATTTTCTCTTCAACATTTGGTATTTTACTTATTATGTGTCTTGGAGTGGGTCTCTTTGCATCCATATTGTTTGGGACTCTGTGCTTCCTAGGCTTTCGTGTCTATTTACTTCCCCAAATCAGGGAAGTTTTCTCTCATTATTTTTTCAAATAGATTTCCAATCTCTTACTCTTTCTCTTCTCCTTCTGGCACCCCTATTATGCGAATGTTGGACTGCTTGAAGGTGTCCCAGAGGTTCCTTACGCTATGCTCACTATTTTTGGATTCTTTTTTATTTGTTCTAATTGGTTGTTTTTTGTTTCCTTAAGTTTCAAATCATTGATTTGATTCTCATCTCCATCCACTCTACTGTTATTTCCCTGTGAATTGTTCTTCATTTCAATTAGTGTAGACTTCATTTCTGACTGGATCTTTTTTATGCGGTTGAGGTCCTCACTAAGTTCCTTGAGCATTCTTATAACCAGTGTTTTGAATTCTGCATCTGATAGGTTGCTTATCTCCATTTTGTTTAGTTCTTCCTCCTGGAGTTTTGATCCGTTCTTTCATTTGTGCCACATTTCTTTGTCTCTTTGTTTTGGCAGCCACCCTGGGTTTGTTTCTATGTATTAGGCAGAGCTGCTTTGACTCTGTGTCTTGGCCTAATGTAGTAGGTGTCCTGTAGGGCCCAGTGGCATAGCTTTCCCTAACATCCAAGCTGGGTACTCAAGATGAGCCCTTTGTGTGGGCTGAGTAAACTTTCCTTTTGTAGTTGAGTCTTGATTGCTAGTGGCAGGTCACTGCGAGTAATTTATACTGGCTAGTCAGCTGCAAGGACCAGCTGTGACCACTGACCACCAACCTCTTCATGGAGGATCAGCTGTGCAGGGGCAAGGTGGTGGTGCTCTGATGTGGTCTGTAGCTTTCCGCTGGGTGCACTGTCCCTGGGGTTTCCCAGGTGGTACGTGTGAAGGTCATCTCCCACCTGTATTTTGTCCAGGGCCACCCTGCCAGAGCTCTAAAGCAATCTGAGATGGCTGCTGCTAGTACCGGGCCTGGAGATCACTGAGGCCAGCTGTTGCTTGTTTGAGAGGACTTAGGAAGTTGTAAATCATGAAGCAAGGCCAGCCATTCACATGGAAAAGCAGCTTAGGTAGTCCTGTAAGTTGGGTAGGGCAGAATCTTTTGGGATCTCAAGTGGGTCAAACAGTGTCTGCCCGGTTGATGGGAGTCTTAGTTATTGGAACCAGCCTGTGGGCTCTGCGGGGTGAGGGTTCAGAAAAGGGACTATGGCCTCAGCTAGCCTTTATACCAAACACTTCTGTTTCTTCCTGCGTACTTCAAATGCCTTCCCAGCTGCTACCCTGTGCTGGAGTTCAGAGGTAGTGAGTCTGAGTAGGTGATTCTGTGTATGAGTTCTTTAAGAGGAACTGCTTGGAAATTCAGCGGTTTCTTCCACTGACTCAATCTCCACTAGCTTTTGCAGCCAGAAGCTGTAAGGACTTACCTTCCTGGCTCCTGGATGCTGTGCTGTGGGGCCTGATGTCAGACTGGGACTCCTCATTCCTAAGATAGCCCTCCTGAATTTTTATCCACCACACATGGGTGAGGGATGAGGCCATTCCATGTCTGCACCCCTCCTTACCAGTCTTGATGAATGTGTTTTCTTTAATTCTGTAGTTGTCATACTTTCACCCAACTTGATTTCTGATGGTTCTTAGTGATGGTTGTTCTACATTTTAGTTGCAATTTTGATGTGGTTGTATGAGGAGGTGAGCTATGTCTGCCTATACCACCGTCTTTTTTTTCTTAAATATATTTTATTTATTTTGCTATTACAGTTGTCCCAATTCCCCCCCCTTTGCCCCCCTCCACTCAGTACCCCATTTCCTCTGGCAATGCCCCCTTAGTTCATGTCCATGTGTCATGCCTCTAAGTTCTTGGCTATGCCACCATTTGACTGGAAGTCTAGAAAAATGTATTTTTAAATTAAAAAAATAATTACTTATTTTTAGACAGAGGGGAAGGGAGAAAGAGATGGAGAGAAACATTAATGTGTGGTTGCCTCTTGCATGCCCCCAACTGGGGACCTGGCTTGCAACACAAGCACATGCCCTGACTGGGAACAAACCAGCGGCCCTTTGGTTTGCAGGCTGGTTGGTTGCAGGCTCAATCCACTGAGCCACACCAGCTAGGGTTATTTTTAAATGTTTATATCAAGGTTAAGTGTGTCATGGAAAATCTTATGCTAAATACAAAAGTAGCATAACACCAACTGCTGAATGCTGAGTGGGACCTAATTCTAAATGCACTTATTGACTTAACTATTACACCAACAATAGATCTAGCTGTTAACACTTATAGTATTTGTAAGGCTATGAATATCTTCTTAACATAATTATTACCGCATACTTAAAAAAAGCAACAACAGGCTTGCTTAATTGCAGTCCTAACTATCTTTCCATTTGTTTTACTCAGACCTCACTAAGGTCCTTATCAGAGATTAACAAAATGTTGAACAAACATGGAGGAACTAAACAAACAAATAAATGTATTATTGACTATAACATGGGAGCAATATAACACATTTTAGATGAAACAGGTTCATTTCAAATTAATGCCATCATTAAAGAGCCTATAAAACCTTGATTTAGAATTAAATCTTATGTTGCTATCATGTATCACATCAGGTCAATAAAGACAAAATAAGCAAAAGCAATTTGGGAAAAATTGTACAGATAAATCAGTGTAACAGAGAATTGGGTAAATACCTCTAAAGACTCATGGGTGTGTTCCTCCACCTACATGTCCTGGGAACCCTACAACACAGCCCACTTTGGGTCTAAAAAAATCTCTGGTGGAAGTTTCCCTATGGAGGTATTTACCAGAATGCTGGAACATTGTATTTGGCATATAGCTTTTTCTACCAGGGATCACCAGGGCTCCTGAGTGGGTAATTTGTAATTTCATACAATAGGCATATCCTCTGAATGGAATGCTTGAAGATCCATAGGTTTACAAACATGGAAAAGGATAAGGGGAACTTTCAAATATTAAATGGTGTTTCAATTTTAAGAATGTTGGGAAAAACCAAAACAGAAACCTAAAGGAAGTAGATACGTCCCTTGTGAAATCTTTATTTTTATTTGCTGTTACGGATGGGTTCCTTCAGGTTGAACACAATATTTAATGTTTGGACAGCGTTCTCCCAAGAAAGGAAGGTAGGAAATGATTCACCTGCTTTTGTTCAATGGTGCATATCCACGATCTAGGTGTGTTTGGTACCAGCTGAATTGGAAATGGGGGAAAGCCACAAGCTACCACGGGGCCGAGGGGTGAGGGCTGGAGCAGTATGGAGATTGTCAAACACACTCAGAAAGATCCCAGAGACCTTGCTAGAAACAAATGATAAGGATTTATTCAAGGCCAGAGAGTTCTCAAACTGCAAATGCCAAAACCTAGATGTATACCAAAGAAGAAATAAAAGATAAAAGTTCTTATAGAAAAAAAAAATTCTTGAGAATAATCAGTCCTTCATTCTTAGCCATAGGATTGGTACAGGATGGTTATTAGTCAGGTGCTGGCAGTTAGGATGGTGGATGCCAGGTGGTCTGGAAGGTGGGTGCTGGGGGTCTGGTCAGGTCTGGTGGTTTGGGTAACAGGGGTCAGGTGGATGCAGGACTCTGTCAGGGGGTCATCAGAGGGTTATCTGGATGTCCAGAGGAGTATACCGAGGCATGGCAGCAGGACTGGCAAGTCAAAAAAAGTTTAAGTTCCCAATAGTTAGAACAAGAATGTAGTTTTTCCTTATACTTCAACCTTCATAACATTAATCCTTTCAGCAGATTGGTTAAAGTGGCTCCATTTTATATATTCCCTGCTAGAAGAACTGCTAGGAGTGCGCTGCCCTGAATGCGGAGGTGGGGGGAGGGGCAGGTGTAGGTGATGTGGCCACGCGAGTGCAGAAGCGAGGCTGAATCCCAGGGGACTCTCCGCTGCCAGACAGGAGTCTGAAGCTAGGGAGGTTGAAAGTGGACACTTGAGAGAATTTAGAGATCAAGGACAACATGGCCAGAAGTGGGTCAAGATAAAGAAAACAAAACAAAACAAAACAAAACAGCAGGAGAGCACGTAAAGGAGGGATGAGAAGGGTGGGCGCGTGGGCACTGAGAATTCTGCTGCCCCGGCCGGGCTGCTTCTGCCGCTGGGCGCTCCCCCTTCCGCCCCGTTTCTGACGTCACACTCAGCTCTTCCTCCCTTTGGAGGGATCAGTGTCACAGCTGCAAGCTTGAACTTTTCCATGGGCTCTTGTTGGATTAGAGAGTGAAGCCATGCCTTCCTTGGCCGGCAGTTTCTTTTCAGTAGGAATCCATTGCATGCTTTCATGTTGTGTATCAGAATAAGCTGTCATCTCGGATTATCTGTATAGGCTTAAATCATATTAAGAAATTCATTTTCATAGTTTCTATGTGGTGGAAAGATGGAACCAGGTTAATGTAGCCTTTCCTATTGCCATAGGAAGTGAAAAAGAACTCACATAGTCATGAAAGCCCATTTTTAATCCCCTTCATTGCTAAACTAGATCAATTCCCTTCTCCCTACACATACAATAATGAGTCCCAGGCAGGAGTCCTTGTCACTCTGCTTACCCAGCCAGCTGATCCTCTCCACATGTTCCAGCAGCCCCCCACCCCCACTAAAAATGCTACTTCCTATTTGTAAGACCCTCCCTGTCACTTTCTGACTCATAGGTGTTATCTCTCCTGTCACAAATGCTGATTTAACAAACACATATTCAATTATACCTCCCCGTTCACCTCACGCAGTAGCAGGCAGCAGACACAGGAGGAAAGGCAGGTTAAACCTGGGTGCTGAAATGCCTTTGCATGTGCCTTAAAGAAGCCACCAAGCGTTCTCCTCTCCGCATGCTCGTAACAGCTGCGTCTTGGTAACTGGGTGGTCAGTGCTGCTAAGACTGACAGGCTGCCTATTTCCTCGCGGCCATGCTGTCACTGTGGGTGACCCCTGAGCATTCTCCTTTAAGTGGTGCTGAGAGGGGTAGGCCTGAGGGTCTGAATTCAAGGCCAAATCCCAACACCAGCGTTACACTTGGAGCCAGTCCTGTTACTAGTATCGAGACAGAATAGGTGAGAATGGAGTGGGGGTAGTGAGAGGAGCTGGTGGGGTGAGGAAGGCTAATCCAGGACCTTACTGAAGAATAAAGGCTTGGAGCCAGCCTGGTTGGCAGCTGAGGTGCTGGGAGGCTGGGCGGGAGGGGGCAGTGGGGGTGCAGGCTCAAGTTCAGGGGTAAGCAAGCCCCAGCCATATACAGGCAAACAGAACTTGGGCTGCAATAAGCAGAATGGCAACCTGACAGCTGAGCAGAGCCTCGGAGTGGGAACCCGGCGGGCCGTCCCAAGGTGTGGAGCTGTGGCAGGACACTGTCACGGGCCGGCAGCCTGTGCACGTGTGCAGAGTCCTGAGCTTGGCTTAATGCTCTGACTTCCTGGCCTTGAAACTTAATATTTTAACCGGGGGCCTGGCATCTCCACTTTGCACTGAGCCAGTCCGGGGTGGGTGTTTGGGGCTTGGGAAAGGGAGGGTAGGGTGACATTTCTTCTCAGGTGGCGTGGCCTCATACATAGGGTTTAAGGCAAAACTGCATCCCACTCTACAGTCTCCATCATGATCTCCATACTGTGTGTGATGTTTCCTCAGGGCAGGCTTTCCTTTCTGAAGTTAGAGTAGTTTTGTTTGTTTGTTTGTTTGTTTAATTTTTAAAATTTTTTGTTTATTGCCATTTCTCTTTCTTCCATAAGATGTAAGTGTTACGGGAACAGACTCAGGCGGAACTCCGAGATGAGTGAAAAAGTAGGCACTTTATTACGCGCGCGGACCCAGAGGAGTCAGTCTCCAAATTCTGGGCCCCGAGTAAGGGTCTCCCCTCCTTATATACTTTTGGGGAGTGGGCATAGGCGGGGACAAACGGGGAACAAAGGATAGGGACCTAGCGCGGGAAAACA
>PVIW01001026.1:0-161885 GCA_004026585.1 Noctilio leporinus
AATACTTACTTATATTGGTAAATATTCAAAAGCATTCCATTGGAAATTTTTCCAAAAATTGTATTTTTATAAATACTAAAAATTATCTACCTATGTCTCAATGAATAGATAACTTGGGGACATTCAAACAAAATTTGTAAACCTTTATGTTGACCATCTAAACATTCACAAATAACACAAATAAAACAGTAATACTTGAAAAAAAAAAAAAGAAGGCCTTGAAGACCCATTTGATGAGGCTATTTACTTTAGAAACTTAAGTATTACTGAATGTTGTTAATAAGTACACTCTTCCTGGCTGGTGTGACTCAGTGGATCGAGCTCTGGCCTGCAAACCCAAAGGTTGCTGGTCCGACTCCCAACCAGGGCACAAAACCAGGTTGCAAGCCAGGTCTCCAGCCAGGTCTGTAGCTGGAGGCAGGTGAAAAGCAACCATACACTGATGCTTCTCTCCCTTTCTTCCGCCCTCCCTGCCCTTCTCTCTGAAAATGATAAATAAAATCTTAAAAAAAATAAGTACATTCTTATTTTGAAAAAAAATTAAGCAATTAATATTTTAGTTTGGTAAGGAAAGACAAAACCTTAGCTCCCAATTATTTACCACACGTTCTAAAAATTGTGAATTTAAAAAATTCCATGCAACACTAGGGCTAAAAAGTACTATTTGACTGAAAGGAAAAGGAAATGAAAATTAGTGGATCTCAGACCCCACCCCCAGGCTGTTGTGAAATGGAGCATTACAAAGGGGGGGCATTTTCAGGAGATGCAAGGGTCTAAGGCTGATTCTGGGTAGTTAAGGGATTCTCAAGGTCTTTCTAGTAGGTGGAAGATTAATGGGGACACTGGGAGCCCAGGAAATGGATGATTTGGGTAGGGGTCCTGATGATGTCTCAGGAGTGGGCTGGATTCTGAGGTTATCCCTGAGAGTGTGGACTTTTCTGGAGCCCTGGGGGTTCCTCCAAGGTGCAGAGGCCTCTAGATTACTGGGGTTTGCTTTGGAAGATGAGCGGGTCCCCATATCATTGGGAAGTTTGCAAAACTGATATATTTCTGGAACCTTGGGGCTCCCTCTGGACGATGGGTTGGAGGACAGCCCTGGGGTTTGCTCAGAGTTGGGGGCATTTCTGAAGCTTTAATGTTCACAATGGCAGTCCCTATTTTTCTGGAAAATTCCTGGGGGAGGTCTTCAGGCTCTAGAGTTGGTTTGTAAGATTTAAAGGACCTAGAGCCTTGGTGGTTCACCCCTAGGAGCAGGGGAGAGGGATATTTCTGGAAGTCTACTAGGGGCTTTTTTCTCAAAGGTATGGGTCTTGGAGAGCCCTTGAGAAAGACTCTGGGACTCTTGGAATACCTTGCAGCTATTTCTGGGGTCCACTGATTTTCTGGGAGCGGATATTGGAAGAGGTAAACTTTGGGGTCTCTTTAAGGCTGAATTTCCTGGAGACTGATTTGAAAGCAGCCAGAGAGGCTGGAAATTTACTCTGGCTCTGAAGCAGTCTCTCTGAAGCTGTCTCTGCTGTGCCTGACATCTGCTCCCTCTAGGTCACAAAAATAAGCCCTGGATTCTGGGGACCTATGGATGGGATGTCTGTTTTCAACCAAAGTACATTTTTTAAAGTGTGTCAGGTCCAGGCTTGGATTCAGGAGGTGCAGCTAGCTCACACCAGAACTCAGCCTTCAAGGAAAACTCTGTTATTGTAGGGGGAAGGGATAGGAACTTGACCCTATGTAAGTGCTGTAATGGGGGCGGCCAGCAGGTTGGAGTGTTAGGGAAGAGGTTGGCCTGTTTTTTAGAAGAACCACTCTAAGCAGCCTAAGCAGGATGCCCCCAGACCAGCAGAATTCAGAACGAGGTAAGTATCTGGGGTCTTCAAGGGATGTATGGGCCAGTGGCCAGGAGAGCAGTAGTGCTGAGTCCTGCTGAACTCAGCTCAGGAAGGGCTTTAAAAACTAGTCAATGAAATCTTGTACCTTGGTCTCCCCGAATATCTTCTTCACAATTATTTGACATTCTCCTACAACACCATCTCCATTAAACTCCAAGGCAATAACAGGACCTATAAACAAACCAAAGAAGTGTGGTCTTATCAAGAATATAAATCCATTCTAAAATTAATCTTTTAATTTTCCCTTTAAAAACCCTCTTCTTTGGAGGCAAAAGGAAGAAAGAAGTAGTCATGGGACATATCACTTCAGCTACTTCATTTTTTTTTACAGATTTTATTAGTTTTATAGAGAGGGGAAGGGAAAGAGACAGAGAGGGACAGAGACATCTACATATGGTTGCCTTTCACCTGCCTCCAGCTGGGGACCTGGCTTGCAACATGGTTATGTGCCCTGACTGGGAATCAAACCAGCTACCTTTGGCCACTGCCCATCCACTGAGCTACCAGCCAGGTAGACTATCACATTTTTTAAATTTAATTTTATTGTTGTTGTATTATATCCATCCCCTTTTTGATCCCCTCTGTCCTCTTCCCCACCTACTATCACATTTTTAAGTGTTGTAAATAGTCTGGCTTTTCTGGTTTTCATTCATCTATAAAAAACGTAAAGAAGTCCACCCATTTAGCAGTACAAAAAATAGTTGACAAAATGAAAAAAAAAAAAAAAAGATCAAAGCAATTCAGGTCAACATAAGTAGATTTTGTCAGGCACCAGCCTTGTTTCCAACTTTCTACTTGCCAGCCATGTTCTGGGCCACCATTAATGAAACAAAGCCAAGGAGGAATTTGAGGCCAGGCACCCAAAATAATGACCATGTGAAATATTTTTCCTCAAGTGTGCCTTAAAAACTACATTCTAAATCCAAAGACCAAGTGTTTAGTTTTTCATTGTTTGAATAGTCTATGCTTCCTTTTCCATACACTGATTTGTATACTTTTAAACCAACTTTACTTTAAATTCTGGATTTAAATGTAGCATTGGCACTACCAGTGTCAAATTAGGGGTAAACATAGCTATAAGTCAGCCAGGCAAAATAATTGGGTTGGCCAAAAAGTTCATTTAGGTTTTTTTTTTTCTTTTTCTTTTTCTGAATGATGGCTCTAGTCATGCTTAGTTGTCTTTAACTTCATTTGAAATAATTTTGTTACATTGTATTGTGACAGCTGTCATATCAGCATGCATTAAAATTTTTTAATCAAAATTGGTGAATTTCTGTGCAGCCATTTTAATATTGAAGAAGAAAGAAAATACACAACATTTTTGGTGTGTTATGCTTTATTATTTCAAGGAATGTAAAAATGCAACTGAAACATAATAAAAGATTTGTGCAGTGTATGGAGAAGGTGCTATGACTGATTGAACATGTCAAAAGTGGTTTGCAAACCTGCTTGACATTTTGGCCAAATAAGTCTTTGCTGTGGGGCTGTCTTATGCATTGGAAGATGTTTAGCAGAACCGTTGGCCTCTACCCACTAGAAGCCAATAGAGGAAGATAGCCAACATACTCAAAATATCCAAATCAAGGCCCTGGCTGGTGGCTTAGTGGATTGGCGCCAGCCTGGGAACCCAAAGGTTGCTGGTTCGATTCCCCAGTCAGGGCACATAACTAGGTTGCAAGCCAGGTCTCTAGCCAGGTCTGTAACTGGAAGCAGGTGAAAGGCAACCATGCATTGATGGTTCTCTCCCTTTCTTCCTCCCTCCCTGCCCTTCTCTCTGAAAATAATGAATAAAATCTAAAATCAACAAAGTTATTGGTGAGAGTGAAAAATGTGTCTTATTTTAGAGAAAAGGCTAAAGAAACTTTTTGGCCAACCCAATATGCCCTTCTATTCCATTAATATTTATTCAGCTATCACTGTATTCTTAGTAGATTTGCTTTGTATATCCTATAGTAATGCAGAAGTCCTGACCCCCATAAAATTACAATTTTTTTTGGAAAAACAAGAAGATATAAACCCATTAAACAAATGCAGAACAATTGAGAACGATGAAGTACTAAGATGAATGTAGTCATGTGCCACAGAGCAAGGTACAAGAACGAAAGGAAAGATCACATTACACTGGGCACCAAAATAACTGATGGCTTATGATTTAATAGAGGCAACAAGTACAGAAAAGGGGGTGCTATATCAACAGTTAATTATACAATTAGATATGTACAGAGAACAAGTTAAAGAAAGTTTTTAGCATCACCATCAGATCAAGATGGGTGCTGAATAAAGAAAAGGTAACTGGGGGACCTTTTTCTCAGAAAAATGTATGATTTTGTCTGAAACAAGAAATGGGTGAGATCAACTGGACTATCCTGCTGAACCAAAAAGCAGTAAGGCTATTAAAGGCCAATGGAGTGTAGAAAAAGGACCCAAGAGCCAGCTTGAAGGAGCTCCCAACGGCCAAAGATGAGACACAGTGAGATCAGAAAACGTATGACTAAAGTTTATTAAAACATACTGAATATACAGAATGTGCATGATCAATTGGCAAAATTTTAGTAAAATAAACAACATACCACAAAAGTGTTATATTTTGAAACAAATTTATTCTTCTATGTAAATACATAAACAGTCATTATTTTTTAAATTGTTCAAAAAAGCCTCCATTTGCTGCAATAATAGACTTGATTTGATGTCAGAATCTTGAGCACGCTTTAATTAACTTCTCTTTTCTTTTCTTTTTTAAGATTTTATTTCATTATTTTTTAGAAAGAGGGGAAGGGAGAGAGGCAGAGAGGGAGAGAGACATCCATGTATGGTTGTGTTTCACCTGCGTCCAGCCACAGACCTCACTGGAGACCTGGTCTGCAACCTGGTTATGTGCCCTGGCTGGGGAATCGAACCTGCGACCTTTGGGTTCGCAGGCTGGTGCCTTAACCACTGTGCTACCAGCCAGGGCCCAACTTTTCTTTAACCATGGACATTATCATGTTTTCAATCTTAGCTTTAACAGCCTCTTTATTGGAATGAGGTTGTTTAGTAACTTCTCTCTCACAAACGCCAGATTTCCTTTTATCAGGATTCAGGAACAATGGCACTGAGAAATTCTTACACCTTTTTGGCATTTTGTGCTGGTACACCATCTTGTTGGAAGAGAAAATGACTGTCCATTGGTGACTTGCTTCATCCACAGTACAACTACTTCTCTCAAAACATCAAGATAAACATCAGCAGTCACCTTCAAGCCTTGTGGGAAAAAATGTGTGGTCATAATATCTCCTTCATTGCTGACCTAACACCATCACTGTAGCAGGAAATTTCATTTTCATGACAATTAAGACTTGATTAAGATTCTCACAGAGCCATCTGTTGTTTCTTCTGTTGACTATCTGGTCCTGCTGAGAATTATTTTCATCAGAGAAGAAAATCGGAGGGTTTTTTGCTTTGGCATTTTTCAATGTTGTTAGCAGTTTCCTTGCTTTTTCAAAGTGCCTTTCCTTTGTCTGCTGTGTCATAAACTGGCCTCTTCTAAGAACATATGATCTGTATCTGATATCTTCAGCAATAATCTTAGGAACAGTTGCATCTGACATCTGCAGTTCTCTTGCTATGGAGTGCATTGACTTTCCTGGATCTTCATTGATGGTCTCCTGGATTCTGTGTACAATATCTGGACTTGTGCGATCCTTGGTGTACCTTATGCATTTTCCTTGTTGGTGTGGTAACATCAGGATCAGCATCATACACCTTCTTCACATTGTCAACTGGACATAAAGAGATGTTATTGAAATCCGCAATTTCCTTAACAGTTCGCCCTGCATGCAGTCCAGAAACTATGGTTGCTCTAATATTGTATTCCTTTGACATGATGGTTGTTCTCAGAATTTAATACTTTATATCTGAAACAATGATGTTAAATCATAACCTTAGAAACATCATTTTTCAAAATTAATAAGCACATGAAATAAGGAGATGCAACGTTATTGCCACTTTATCACACACACCCTATATAAAAAGCCATGAGCTCATAATGATATTTAGAAAAGAAAGGAACTAACAAAATTCACTGGACAACACTATACATTGCTAAGACACTACATTATTACTCTGAAAATTCATGCTTAACTATTTTCCCTTTATTTATTCTGCTTTTCTGATATAAAGCATACTTCAAATTAACCAAACAGTTCTGGTGTACAAGAAGTTCTGTTAACATCCATTAATAAATACCGATGTAGTGATATGATTAGAAAGTGATCATTTTGCAACTCCTAATAGAATATTTGAATCAAGCAACAATCATCAATGTTTTTAGCATCCTACAGGGAAAACTGACAGGAAACTTCAATAAGAACTGTCACTATCTGAACTTAACAATATTAGTATCACTACAAGCACAATAATCAGTCATTATGTGCCCTCTCATGTAACAACATAGGAATAGTAGTGCCACTTATGAAATATTCTTGCCAAAAAACCCTGAACATGAATATAAACAAGGCTTTGATCTAACTTTTTAGTCTACAAGACTGTAGAGGGTGTGTGTGTGTGGGGGGGAATTGAGCAAAAAAAGAAAAAGAAAAAACTCATGGACATAGACAACAGTGTGGTGATTGCCAGGGGTAGAGGAAGTTGGGGGGAGGTGTAAGAGGGTATGGAGGGATAAATGGTAATGGAGGGAGACTTGACTTGGGGTGGTGAACACACAATACAGTGTACAGATGATGTGTTGTGGAACTGTGCACCTGAAATCTGTATAATTTTGTTAACTAGTGTCACCACAAAAATTCAATAAAAAGAAAAACAAATAAACCCCTGCCTACTACAGATCGACTGCCCAGGGTTTCTTTGACAAGACAAAGGCATGAAACAAAAAGGGGAGCCCTGGCTGGTAGCACAGTGGATAAAGTGCCGGCCTGCGAACCCAAAGGTCGCAGGTTCAATTCCCCAGCCAGGGCACATAACCAGGTTGCAAGCCAGGTCTCCAGCAAGGTCCCTAGCTGAAAGCGAGTGAAAGGCAACCATACGTTGATGCCTCTCTCTCTCTCTCTGCCCCTCTCCCTTCCCCTCTTTCTAAAAAATGATAGAATAAAATCTTTAAAAAAAAAAAAAAGAAACAAACAAAAAGGGGAGGGGGAACACTTGTTTCTGGTCAAGAAAGATATGGTACAAATCAATGGTATATAGTGAGGGGGACAATTTTAGATTTGTATCAAATTAACTGTAAAGATACATGAAGAATGTTTTTAAACAATTAGGAAAATTTGAATATGGACTGGGTATTAGATGAGATTAAGAAATTGTTAATCATGATAGATGTGATAATATATTGTGGTTACTTAAGAAAATATGTTTTTAATTTTGCTTAAGATGCATAATGTAATATCTAGGGATGAAAATGATAAGACATTAACATTATTTTTAAAGTTATGGCAAAAACTTGATAAAACTGAGCGATGGGTACATATGGGTTCATTGTACTCTGTACTTTTGAATAGATAGTACATTTGTAACTTTGCAAAAGAATTTGAAATGTAACAAATACTGAACTAAAATAGAAAAAGTTGATAATAAATGTACAGTTTCTAGTTTTGCAGTAAGTGGAAAGTTTGAATTAAGGTAGAATAGGGTATGCTTTTATTCAGGATCAGTACAAGGATATAAAATAGATATATTTTTATTTATTTTTTTTAGATATATTTTTAAAAGTCAGATATCTATTACTGAAAGTTCCTGTATTCTACAAAGATAACATAATCAAAAATTAAAAAATCCAATTTGGGCTGAATTACCTAGGTATAAAACTTGTTTGAAATTTTTTGAATAGAATATTATGAACTTCTGATAAGTGACCTCATAATTTGCCAACAAAAAGAGTAGACAAGTGCCCTGCCTGTTGTGGTTTAGTGGATAGGCACCCACCTGCAAACCCAAAGGTCGCTGGTTCAATTCCCAGCCAGGGCACATAAGCAGGTTGCAAGCCAGGCCTCCAGCCAGGTCCATAGCTGGAGGCAGGTGAAAGGCAACCATACATTGATGCTTCTCTCCCTCTCTCCCTTCCTCCCATGCCCTTCTCTCTGAAAATAATTAGTAATTTTTTTAACAAAGGGGGGTAGCCTGGCTGGTAGCACAGTGGATAAGGCGCCAGCCTGCGAACCCAAAGGTCGCAGGTTCGATTCCCCAGCCAGGGCACATAACAAGGTTGTAAACCAGATCTCCAGTCAGGTCTGTGGCTGGAGGCAGGTGAAACGCAACCATACATTGATGTCTCTCTCCCTCTCTGCCTCTCTCCCTTCCCCTCTTCCTAAAAAATAATGAAATAAAATCTTTTTAAAAAATAAATAAATAAAAATTAAATAAATAAAAAGGGGGGTAGACAAGTGCATCAATTTTGATTAACATATATGTATAATCCTAAATTAAAAAAAGGTACAATGCTGACAATGAACATTTTAAACAGTCCTATTTGTCTTTCTAATAATGACTACAATTACTGTGGTTATTTCAAACGGAACTATGAAGTCAACAAGGATCACTAGTCATGTTTTTAGTGTTCTAATGTGAACATCTTATCAAATAGTTCGCATTAACTTTGAATCTAAATATTTGAACTATCATAAAAGATTGTGAGACTTTGAAGTGAGCAAAAAAGATTCCTGAATGTCCTGTCTAATAAACTCTTCTGTGTAATCTAACATGACCTTGGAACAAGTCACTATCATGTCTCAATTAGATTACAGCAACAGCCTCCCAGATGGTCTTTCTGCTTCCCACTCTCTGCTTCCCAACCAGGATGATAAAAGTTATCTTAAAGGGACCATGATATTCTTCTGCTCTAAAGCCTCCAGTAAAATATTATCTATATTTTTATTATTTTAAATTGTTTAAAAAATAACTGACAATTTAAAGCAATAATATTAACAATGTATTAGATACTTATAGCATATGCAACAGTAAAATATATAGCAATGACACAGGTAGGAGTATATAATGTTATTAGGGCCTTATATATTATAGGTATAATATTACTAAAAGGTGGACTCACGTGATTTAAATATGTATACTGTAAAACCTAAGGCAACTATTAAGTAAAAGAGATATAAACAGTAAGTCAATAGAGGAGATAAAATAGAATCATACAAAATAGCCAGTTAAACAAAAGGAGACAAGAAACAAAGAACAAATGGAATAGAAAACAGCTAGCAAGAGAGTGTATGTTGATCCAACTTATCAATCCCTTTCATTGTAAACAGCTAAACACACCAGTTAAAAGACAGATTGTCAGATATGACAGAAAAGCAAGAATCAACTTCTTTATATGCTGTCTATAAAAGATTCACTTTAAGTATATAAACTTTGATAAGTTAAAAGGGATAAAGAGATATGTGAATCAGTAACAAGTAAACAAAAACTGGAATAGCTGTGTATCAGACAGAGTATATTTCAGAACAAGGAAGATTATCAGAAACAAAAAGGGACATTATAGTATATAATCATAAAGGACTCTCCAAGAAGACCTAACAATCCTAAATGTGTATGCATCTAAGAACAAAGTTTCAAAATTAACAAAGCAATACCTGATAGGGTCTGAAAAGAGAAATAGACAAATCCACTATTATAGCTGGGGACATTGACACCCTTCTCTCTTTAATTAATAGAATAAGTAGGCAGGAAATCAGTAAGGATATTGATGATCTGAATAGCACTATCAACTAAATTGACTGAGTAGGCATTTACAGAACATTCTACCAAACAGAAGCAGATTATACACTATTCTCATATATGTATAGAATATTGACAAAGATACACTACATTCTGTGCCACAAAACAAACCTTAAATAAGGAAAATGGAAATTATACAATATATGTTTTCAGAACATAACAATATTAATCTACAAATCTATTACCAAAACACATCTGAACAACCTCCAAATGTTTGGAACTTAAACAACATACTTCTAATTAATCCACAGATCAAGTGAAAAGTCTCCAGGGAAACAAGCAAACAAAAAATACTCTGAACTACATCGGGGGTCAACATACTTTTTTCTGTATAGGGCCAGATAGGAATTCAAAACAATAGCTATAATAATGAGTGTGGCTGTGCTCCAAATAACACTTCACAACTACTAGAATGACTACCATCAATAAATCAACAAACAAGTGCTGGTGAGGATGTGGTAAAAAGGGAACCCTAAGTGCACTGTTGGTGGGAATGCACATTTGTACAGCCACTGTGGAAAACAATATGTAATTTTCTCAAGAAACCAAAAATGGAACTGCCTTTTGATCCAGCAATTTCACTACTAGGTTTATACCCTAAGAACCCTGAAACACCGATTCAAAAGGACCTATGAACCCCTATGTTCAAAGCAGCATTATTTACAACAGCCAAGTAAATTTGTGGATTAAAAACTGTGAGCCCTGACTGGTGGCTCAGTGAATAGGTGCCAGCCTGTGAACCCAAAGGTCGCTGGTTCAATTCCCAGCCAGGGCACATAACCAGATTGCAAGACAGGTCTCCAGCTATGTCCGTAGCTGGAGGCAGGTGAAAAGCAACCATACGTTGATGTCTCTCTCCCTCTCTGCCCCTCTCCCTTCCCCTCTCTAAAAATTAATAAATAAAATCTTTTTAAAAAAGTAAAAAAAAAAAAAAAAAAAAAAAAGTGGTACATTTGCACAATGAAATACTATGCAGCAGAAAAAAAAGAACTTCTACCTTTTGCAGTAACATGGATAGAACGGAAGAGTATTATGCTTAGTGAAATAAGCTAGTCAGAGAAAGTACCATATGATCTCACTTATATGTGGAATCTAATGAACCAAATAAACTGATGAACAAAATAGAAACAGAGGGCTGGATACATGGAATAGACTGACAGCTGTCAGAGAGGAGAGAAGAGGGTTACTGGATGAAACAAGGTGAAGGAATTAGCCAAATAACATATATGCATAACTCACAGATACAGACAACCAAATGGTGAAGGCCAGAGGGTGGGGTGGGGGGGGGGGTTGGGTGAAGGTGGACAAAAGGGGAGGAAATGGGGACATCTGTAACAGTTTCAACAGTAAAAATTAAGTAGAAAAAAATTTCATTTACAAAACATACAGAAGGCCATATTTTGCCAAACCCTGAATTAAATGAAAACATCATACTAAAATTTGTAGGATGCTTAAAGCAGTGGTTAAAGGAAAAATCTTAAAATTAAATACATATAGTTGGTCCTCATTATTTATGGATTCTTAACTTGTGTATCTGCCTACTTGGTAAAATTTACTTGTAACCCCAAAATCAATACTTGCAGTTTTTTCATGGTCCTTTGTGGACACACAGAGTGGTAAAAACTTTGAATTCCTGACATTCATGCTTCCAGGTGAATATGAACAAAGTGATGCTCTGCCTTCTTGTTTCAGCATTTATCTGGTAAACAAATGTCTTTTTCACAGTCTATTTAGGGCCACAATTTCCACATTTTGTACTTTTTGTTGGATATTTTGCTCTTTAAAATGGCCCACAAACATAGTGCTGAAGTGCTGTATAAAGTTCCTAAGCTTAGGAAGGCTGTGAAATTCCTTACAGAGAAAACATCTGTTAGGTAAACTTCCTTCAGGCATGAGTTATAGTGCAGTTGGCTCTGGGTTCAAGGATAATGAAGCAATAATACATACTAAAAAGGTATCTTTAAACAGACACACATAAAACAAGGTTATATATATTGATTTACTTTATCACATGCTACACATGTGCGTGCACACAATTTGTTTTTGTTTTGCTAAGGCATTTGAAAACAGCAGACATCATGGCACTCCAGCATGCATCTCCCACATAACCATAATACCATTATCATACTTAAGGGTATTGACAATGATTCCATGATAGCATCTTCAAATTTCCCCAGCTGTCCCAAAATGTCTAGTATACAGCTTTACACCTTATCCCACCCCAATACAAAAACCAATCAAAGCTCATTCCTTGCATTTAGGGGTTATGTGTCCTTTAGTACAGAAGTCCTCCATTGTTTTTGTTTTGTTTCCAGGACATTGTTTGAAGAGTTCTAGCTGGTTGTATTGTAGAATGTCTTCTATTTTGGATTTGTCTCACTGTTTCCTCATGGTCTCACTTAATATTTCTCTAGATTTCCTTTCTTTCCTATAAACTAGAAGTTAAGTTGGCTTGGTAAGATTCATGTCAAATATTTTTTATGAGAATACTTCACAGGTAATGTTTTATATTTTTTACTGCATCACAGGAGAAGAAATACAATGTCTGGCTGCCCTACCATCGGTGATGCTAAATTTGGTCACTGAGTTAATGTGCTCACCAAATTTCTGCTATAAAGGTATATTTCCCCTTTGAATTAAAATGTATAAATATCCTATTTCTTACCAACTTTTATCCCAATAGTTTTATTCATTTTAAAAAGTATTTTATTATTTTTTAGAAAAAAGGGTAGGAAAGGAGGCAGAAAGGGAGAGAAACATCAACGTATGGTTGCCTTTCACCTGCCTTTAGCCACGGATCTGGCTGCAGACCTGGCTTGCAACCTGTTTACGTGCCCTGGCTGGGGAATTGAACCAGCAGCCTTTGGGTTTATAGGCCGGTGCCTTATCCACTGTGCTACCAGCCAGGGCCACATTATTCTTCTTAATGCTCTAATTGTCCCCAATTTGGCCAGTGGAAACCCCTTCAAGCTGGCTCCTGTGACCTTTTGGCATGACTTCATTAGTGTTTGAGTACTTTCTATGGGCAGCTCTGGTTTTAAAAGCTGTTTATATGATGTTATTTGCTGAAATCCCTATAATATAACATCTGCCCACTGGTTTTAGTTCTACTTTTTGCAGGAACAGAACATTGTACTTTTTCCATGTGCAATGTTGCGTTACTTAAACACAGACATATTTGGGTTAGGGCATTTTGGAGAAATTACTTTACCAGCATTACATGAGCTTATAAATCATTAACTTAGACCTACTCATAGCTCATCGTCCCTAATACTCACATTTTAGGAAGCCCATTACATGTGTTACTTGATTACATTTCTGAAAGCTCCTGAGAGTTTATAAAGTTCATTTTCAAGGTTCTATCAGAATATTCCAATGTCAAAAGGGCTGCATCAAGGGATTCAGATCTTAATTTCTTATATATAATTGGGGACAGATTCATGCTCTGGCTTGAAGCAAGTTTTTTTGTTTGTTTGTTTGTTTTTTGAAGCAAGTTCTTGATACTACTACAGTAACCAAAAGGTATATGAAATATTGTGTTAACACTTAAGGGCTGAGTCACCCCTAACATTAGTTATTATAATTATCCTAACAATCCTCCAACATTTTCATATAAGTTTTTGCAGTTTATTTTAATTTTTTATTTTTTAAAATAATGGTCTCTTCTCTTTTTTTAAAGATTTTATTCTATTTTTAGAGATAAGGGCAGGGAGGGAGGAAAGGGAGAGAAACATCAATGTATGGTTACCTTCACCTGCCTCCAGATATGGATCTGGCTGGAGACCTGGCTTGCAGCCTGGTTATGTGTCCTGGCTGGGAATCAAACCAGTGACCTTTGGGTTCACAGGCCAGTGTCTATGCACTAAGCCACCAGCCAGGGCTTTGTAGTTTATTATAACTTATTTATACATAAAGGATGTGTAAATGCAGTGCCCTCTTTCCAGGATATGCTCAATTAGTACTGCATATTATTATGCATGTTTACTCAGCTCTGTCAAGAAAAGCCTATTGAGGAGTCTTAAGCAAACAATGCCCCTACTCTCAAAGAAACAGTACTCTGCCCTTAGCATCAGCACACCTTTAATACATATAGGCAGACAGCAATCCTTCAGAAGGGCAACTAACTCTAGTTCCTATGTAGACATATTTCTAGTATCTGAAATTTATTCATTACATTTGCCTGACTGGAAAAAATAATCCTAATTATGCATGAAAAGTTAATCATATTCAATATATAAAACAGTATACTATTTTATTTATATTTCTTACTTTTCTAGTATGATTAAAGCACACTGAGGGCAAAAAGAAACCTTATCAAGTACTTCATAATTCTGGGCAGGGAGAATGAAATGGTCATTCACTATAGTATAATAATATAATAGTAAAACAATAATAAAACATAATAACTGTGACTTTCCAGTACTGAGACAATGGAATAGGAAAGAAAACTTAATGTCTGAGTTCTAATTAGTTATATAGGGTTTTTTTAAATGTGAGATTTTGATATTTCTGAATGAGAAAAATGCAATGTAAGAGAAAAGCTAAAGGCAAGAATAAATGAAGTCAGCATGTCAAGAGTATACCACAGGGGGACAGAGGGGAGCAAAAAGGGGATAGATGTAATACAACAACAATAAAATTAAAAAGAAAAAAGAAAAAAAGAAAAAAAAGAGTATACCACAAAAGTATACCAATCTTTGGGGGGAATGGGTGGGTGGGGAGGGGGACAGAGGGGAGCAAAAAGGGGATGGATGTAATACAACAACAATAAAATTAAAAAAAAAAAAAAGTATACCAATCATCCAGAAGATACCTTGATTCAGAAGATGAAGGAATTCAGGTGCTTTTTCCTGAAATACCCTTTGAGCATCCTCAGCTTTCATTGACACTTCCTTTGTCTGAATCAGTAAAAAGCCTGCACGAACCATCTGTGGAAAATAAGATTTCACTTAGGTTTTAAAATGACCTTCTGAGATTAAAACAATATTTCCTAGTATTGTTCTGTATATAATGTGACACAGCATGCTGATTTTTGTTTTAGTTATAACTCTAATTCAGTGTTCACTGTCACAAGTTTTCACATACACAAGATTCTTTCTTCCAGATGGTTGGTTCTGGTTAAGAACTTGTACTACAATGTCTACTTCTAAGATTAAGGGTCAAAAAAATGTCAATGATCCCTTGAAATTTTAAATATAATTTTTAAAAGTTTTGACTAAAACTAACAAATGGAAACTTGAGTCTGGTGACACTACAAAGTGTCCAATGAGAGGAGAATAATTAAGTAAATTATGGTGTGTTGCAATAAAATATCATAGTTCATTAAATATAAATAATAAAATGGGTAAAAGCTTATGTAACCATGTTCATTTTTAAATGCATGATACAAATTTATACAGTATAGCACAATATGCAAGACTATATTTATATGGTGTACTCACTTTGCACCAGGCAGTTTCAGTTTTATGCACTTTAGGTATATAATACACTTAATCCTTTCATGAGGTAGGTAATATATTTTAGATATATATATATATATATGTATATCTATATATATATATAATCATAATTTTTACAGATAAGAAAACTAAGACATTGAGTAGTTAAGGAACCTGCTCAAGGACACACAATTGTTAAATAACAGAGTTGTGACTAAAACCCAATTAATATGATTATAGGCTAAATAAATTAAAAATTATTCCCAAAAAGACTATTCAAAGTACAGTGCAATATGATTTTGAAACTTATTTCTACTCTTCTTCATTTCTATAGTTTTCTACAAGGAGTGAAAAGAGGAACAATGACACCTATTTCATAGGTTATTCTGAGTTGAGTTAAATCCTTTATGGCAGTTTCTGGTGTATAGTAAATATTATATAATTGTTAGTTATTATCATTATTATTAGATTTGTGTTTGTTTTAGGTTATTTTGTATTCCAGAAGGACACTTAAAGAACCTCACTCTTCCTGGCCATATTGCTTTCAAGGGCACACAACATTGTCATTGTACACATTAGATAACAAAGGTTAAAAGGTTAAGAATGTATGATAACTCATAAGGAAAAACAGTGCTTGTTTTGAAGGCTTTTCTTTAAATATACTATATATTCTTTATGTCCACTCCTCAATGCCTACCAAAAGAGTTTCACCTTAATAATTCCATCTTTTGAAAACTATATTGTAGATTTTTAAGAAATCATTGTACAATACAATGAAAATATTCTCCTCTCAGGTGTTGGATTAACATGTTGTGAGATAGCTCAAAGGTTAGAAATACTTTCTATACCTTACCAGATTCACAGCATGTTTCCATCAGACTCATATAATTAAGAAAAGAAAAAAACAAAGTCTTAAAATTATACTCTGGCTTCTGTTGTTTTGAAAAATAGATCTTAGATATACTTTGTAGATTTCAGACTTGGGTTTTCTACATTGTAGACTGTATATCTACAGAGAGGTAGTAATTTTTAGGGGTTTTTTTTTTCACCTAAAAATGTTCCTCTTGACAGACTATTACAACTCTTTAAAAATCCATTCAAAAGAGACTTGCCTAATTTTCCATTCACTTCTCCATTTCTGGAAATTTGATATTAAAATTCAAACAGACTCCTCCTGAAGATCATTTGATTAATGGATAATCAGATATTCTACTGCTGCCTTGCCACTGGAATACATATCCACCCAAAAACTGCTGCTTCTGGAGCCCCTAACATCTACACCCCGTTATTTTTCAAGTAGAAGCTGCTACCTAAACTCACCAAGAGCTCATGAGTCCATGACCTCTGCTATCCCAGCTCCCACCTCATTTTTCTGCACCAACCTCCCCATTAATGGCAACAGGGCAAAAGACAATAGGAAAGTAATCTGAGATTGCTCTCATAGTCACAACAGGGTCCAAAAGTTATGTTCCTAAATGTCTTTCTGACCCCCTAACCAATTAAAATTCTGGTTAAATTTTCCCCATATATAATTTAAAAGGTCATGCTATACTATGCACTACACTTTTGTGAGCTTCTATGGAAATCATTTATCATAAAGAACAGAAGTTCTTTGAGGGCAGAGAATGTATCTCCAACCCCAGCATATACTATATTTCAACAGCTTTAAGGTGCCATCAATTATAAGATGCATTTCAGATAACAAAAATGTACAAAAACAAATGTGCATCCTGTAATCAGTGAAATATGGTAACAGTAACTTGCACATAGTAAGTGCTTAATAAATGCTTACTGAAGATTGTATTTTTTAAAAGTTTCTTTGGGAAAGTATTTTGAGGCTTAAATAACTATCTTACAGATAATCTGTAGGGGACAAAGGACTATGATTTAAGGATTATCTGTATTTTTTGAATATTTTTATTTAAATTTTTAATTTTATTGTTTTATTACATCCATCCCCTTTTTACTCCCCTATGTCCCCTTTCCCCACCCACCCACTCCCCCACAAAGTCAATCCCACTTGTTGTCCATGTCCATGGTTCTTCCATACTAGTTTCTTGACTATACTGCTTCCCTTCTTTGCCTCCTACTCCCCCTTCCCCATTCCCCTCTGCTGGATTATCTGTATTTCTGACAGCCAATTTGAAAAGAATAGAAGTTGCCTGGAAAGTGGTGTTTCTATTCAGGTGTATGTCTGCTTTTCTTTCTCCTTACCTCATCAATTAGTTTTATGGCATTTGCCACAGTATAATCACCAGCAAATAATACCACTAAGCATGATTCATCACTGTTCTTCTGTCTCTGACCCTGGGTTACAGGAACAATACTTCTATTGGCTTCTGTGGAAATGCGGACAGCTTGGAGCTCTTTGGTAGTAGGTAGAGGAATATGGTGGTGAATAACAGCATCTTCTGGAAGAAGACTCCAGTTGAGTTCTCCGGACACAGGCGTAAAGTCATGGATATTACTCCAGGTATTATTGAAGATACTTAGCCCTGCATCTTTGAACTGGAAAGCTAATTCAGGGTAGTACCATTGGAAACAGCCAAACTTGATATTTGTGGAAGACTCAATAATGGGTTGAGTGGCACAGCACAAAAAGACTTCCAGCTTCCTACAATCCCGCACACGAAACTGTTGGCAGGCTAGTGCACATTTGCAATCTCTGCAATTTCGGAAAAACACACTGCCTTTCACAGGTCCCAGAAAAATGATGCAGTTAGTACAGTCATCAATAGTAATGGTAGCAGAGTGATCAAAAATATAGATGTTACAGTTTTCACAGTCTTGAATTAGAAACTGTTGTCCTGCCACTGTCCCAGGTAAACGACCCACTGTTTCACTTTTCAGTCCATTGAACATGTAGTCCTTTGGATCAACCTGCAGGGACAAAACACAGATCTTGAGTATTATTAACATTATTCAACAAATATTGCCTGTTGTATGCCAGGCACAATTCCTAGTGTTGAAATAATACATTCCTACTCTCATTAGCTTTGCCACATAGTTAAAAAATGAATAGGCTCACGTTTCCCCAATAAACAAAAGGCATAAGGCGGAAATGGGAGAGGAAACTGTTATAGATAAAGGAAGACTCAAGGACATGTCAACCAAACAATGTGTGGACATTGTTTGGATCCTGTTTCAACATACCAACTGTGAAAACACTTTCTTAAAACAATTGGGGAAATTCTCACACATATACACAGAATACTGGATGATCTTATGGAATATTTCAGCTGTAACCCTTTTTCTTTTTCTGATACTTCACTTTTAAAACTTGTACTTCTTAAAAATTTTCTGAAATCAGCAACACCCATAAACTGATGAATGGGGGTCTTAGTTTCTAAACCCTAACTGATTTCTATAATATGCTCCAGAAAATTGGAAGAACCTGAAGGTACAAGAATCACATATCAGAACTTGCATGCACAAGTCTGAGTCAAACATTTATTGAGCTATTCCTACAATGTAATTTTTCAAATTTCACCATTTCCATCCTTAGATATTCTAAACTACAGTGTACATAATTTTTAAAACAGTATGCCTGGAATCTGTCAGATTACTTCTTAAAATTTAAACTGACCTATCAAAATACAATCACTAAAAGGCCATTTTGATTTTTCCAAATTACTTCTGAATCTACTTGCACTGTTTTACTTATTGGTGGGTATATAAATTTTATGCAAAACTATTTATGCACCAGAAACAGGCTCCCATAGATACAGTATGTAAAAATTGAATAATTTAATCATCGTAATCATTAGCAAACTAGGTCAAAGTGACTTCCTCAGTATTGCACAATGTATGTGGTACTTATCCAGTTTCACATAATGCATGAGGCCCCAAAATGGCACTTATTTTCCAGTCTTAATTTTGTCACCTAAGAGCTACATGATCTAGAGCTTGGAAAAGGCCCTTTAATTTTCTAAGATCTTCAGTCATTCAACCATTTAATACCCAATAGGAGCCAGATACTGTTTTAGGCACTAAAATGAGTACAAACCATATTAGTACATTCTTCTGCATAGCCCAATGTACTTATGAGTATTTATGCATGCATACATACCAATGAACTAAAAAGTTTTATAAAATACTACTTAGCTTCATTTTGTATTAAGCCCCCTATCATTTTCTATTATCCTACCCACAGGTTTGAAAAATTACTGCTTTGGTTTATGTAATTGGATATTGGTAGTGCTACACACCAAAATATATATCTATCTATATCTATATATCTATATCTATATCTATATCTATATATGTAGTTACATAGGAGGCAACAACAGGTTTAATGTGAGAATAGGTGTTCAAGCAATTCCATTTCTAAGATTTTACAGTTGACACACATGTACATAAAAGTATAGTGTTCCATTTTAGTCTCTACCAAGATACTGAACTAAAATAGTTGCTGGCTCCCCATTTCCAAAGATCGACCCCAAAGGAACTAAGTGAGAAAGGGGGAAAATATGAGAAACCCCTGTGGTGGTGTGTACTAGGATAAAATAGAAAAAGAACCACTGCAATTTTTGTTATTTCTCCCCCTCCCAAATCTTGAGACAACAGCATATCCCCCATACCCCTTGGGATTCAGACCTCTGGTCCAGACTACCTTCCAAGTAAATTCAGGGCAGGGTAGAAACCCTATGCTGGTGAAGAGCTGAGAATAAACAGGTGGGTACTAACTTTGACAATCATCCAGGATCTCTCCAAATTCTCAGAACTAGTGAAATAAAAGCTAAGGCATGTCTTCTAATTCTTTTCTCAATTATTTATTGGTCAAGTAGACTGAAAAAGTAGAATTGACAAGAATATAGTAGATCTGTACCATACATTGAATACATTTTAGTTCTGCAACCAAAAGTAGATAGGGTCTAGTCACATTTGTCCTAAGCACATATTAAAGACTTAAAAAAAATCATACACTAGATCATAAAGAAACCCTCAACAAATAATAGATAACTTACAGGCCAAGATATGGGGCCAACATTCAATTAGGTTAGAAGTCAATAGCAAAAGATATTTTTAAAAAAAGCTTTGCCTATTTGAAAATTTAAAAGCACACTGCTAAATAACTCATTGGCTAAAGAAGAAATCATAATGAAAATCTAAAAATATTTACAATTAAATGTTAAGACACCACATATGGGATGCAGCAAAAATGGTGCTTTAAGGGAGACCCAGAATTGTAAATAACTATAATAAAAACCCTCAAAATGAAACAGCTAAATGTCCATCTTAAGAAATTAGACAATAAACAACAGAATTAACCTAAAGAAAAAGAAAAAATATGAAAATAATCACAGAGATTGATTTAGAAATAAAATACATAACAGAAAACATCAGTAAAGCCAAATATAGATTTTCTGGGGGAAAAACAGGCAAACTTCTGGCAAAAGTGATTGAGAGAAGAATGAAAACAGAAACAGTATGAATAAAAAGGTTAATATAACTACAAATAAAAACGTTAAAAAGAGTAATATCAACCACTATATATCAACAATTTTAAAAGATTTTATCTAGGAAATTAGCAAATCTCTTACAAATAACTTACCACAAGTAATTCAAATAAAAAAGTTACTACTACTAAAGAAATAGAAGCAATGGGTAAAGTGTCCCCACAAAGAAAATACCAGACCCTGATGGTTCTATAAGCAGATTCCAATTTTATTCACCCCAGTTTTATGCAAACCCTTAAAGGCAATAGAAAAAGAAGGAATAGTCTTAACTCATACTACTTGCCTGTCTAGCAAGACCCTACTAAGAAAATCATACAAAAACATAACAATAAAAGAAAAGCACAGGTCCATTGCACTCATGCCTATAGATGTAAAAAAAAATTACAAATGATACCAATAGTATAAAGAGATCAATCAAATCTGTTTTATCCCAGGTTGTGTGATAATGGTTCAGTATTAGAAAATCTTTCATTGTAAGTCACCACTATGTGATATCAATTTACACTTTCATCCTAACTCTTACCACCTTCCTATGGGAATGTTATTATTCTTCAGTAGAACTGAAGCACTTGCTGTGACTTGTCTATGCCCTCTGGCTCTCCTTTGTCCAGAAGGCCCTCACCTAGTTCTATTTGCGCATGTATACACCTTTTTCCATGAAGCTCTTCAGTTCCCTTAACCAGAAGCCTGCACTCCTTTTCTGGTATTTAGATTAAATACCAGTCTGTGTCCCCTACTATATTGTATGTAAGTTTTGGGCTGGAATCCTGTAACCAATCTATTTAAAACTGAAACACCTCCCCCAATACTACCTCTTTACCCTCTTTATTTTTCTCCGAAACACTTAGCTTCCTTTTAACACACATATGTGAATTATATTTATTTTTTGTCTTCCCCTTGCCCTCCATTAGAACATAAGCTCCATGAGGGAAGGGAATATCTGTTTTGTTTACCTGTTCCCTCTAACACACACACACAGAACAGTGCCTGATACCACAGAGGCACTCCACACATCCTCGTTGAATCCATTTTAATTACTTAATCTTCATTAACTTACAGTGTAACCTGAGGTAGGTGGTCCCCAGGTGTCTCCTACATAAACAAAAGTAAAGGGTAACTGAGGTTGATAATCACACACTTCTCCATAAGCTATTTTTTCCATTTCATTTTCCCAAAGAAGAGACATGCAGATGCTAATCAAGAAAAACATGGAATTCTTTGTGACATTGTCAGGTCACTGTAGGGGACTTCTGAGTAGGAAGATAAGATAATTATACACAAAGCCAAGCAGAGGCATGTCAATCCTGGGTCTCTTCTGTTTACATAGTCTTCTCTCCCATACCTGTGGCGCAGGAAGGTGAGGCTGCCTTCTACTTGGAAGAGCCAGTGGAAGAGGATGGGAAGGTGGACAAGGAGTGGTCTAATAGGATCTTGATCTAGTCCAAGTCTTAAAGTGGGAAAAGGGAACATGCAAGGGTGATTTAAGTAAGCCCTGGTTTAGGCCTTAAGGAGGATAAAAACAGTCTCTGGTCTTCTTCAGCTTGTTTTCTCAGCACCAATCCACCTCCCGCAATGGGAATGAGAAGCTCAAAAGTGCCACCAACAGGCATGGGGAAAAGCAGTTCAGGAGTTGGCCTGTCTCTACCAAGACCTCAAACTCAAGAGGAATATTTAAGCTTCAGTTTGTGGTTTATCTCACTGTACCAGAAACTCTTTTAAATGTTTATGTAAAGTTTTGAGTGGATTTTCTTGGGAAATTGATTTGAGGTTCAAGATTCTGGCCAAATTGTCCTTGCCTAAGACACAGATAACAAGTTCAAACATTTGCAAGACTATTTATGAAAATTAGGTAGGTAACAAACTGACATTTAGATAAAAATAAAAAATTAAAACAGTCAAAACCTGTTACTTAAAGGAACTTAGCTAATTTTTTAGCATGGGAAATGATTTTATTTTATAAGATTTATAACATTTAACAGAAATTTCAACTATATTTATTAGAATGCATGATAGCTAGTACTATATCAGTAGTTGTAGTTAGGACTTGTTGCAAATGCAGAAATAAAAGTTATTCTTAACTTTAAAATTGCTGACTCTGCTTGGGCTGTGTTATGGACTTAATGTTTGTGACCCCTCCAAATTCATACACAATATGGTAAAGTTTGGGGGTTAGGTCTTTTGGAGGTAATTAGGTTTATATGAGGTCATGACGGAAGGAGAGGAAGATTCTCCCTCCCTCCCCATCCCGCCCTTTTCCCCACCCCTTGCTATGAACCCACATGGCCTTTCCCAGGTATGCAAGTACTCAGGAAAGGCCATGTGGGTACATAGCAAAAAGGTGACTAACTATAGGAAGTGGGTCTTCACCAGTGAGAACTGCAGAACTCTTGGCAAACAGTAAGTCCATACATAGTCCTACACTAAGAGACTTGTCCAAACTAGTGTAGCTTCTAGCAGCACAAAACCATGTCCCTAGGATGACCACAGCACCCCTTCAAGCAGCCCCATTAAAATGCCTGCCTGAGAAAGCTCAAACCTGCCAGGAAATTGTACTATTTGTTGTAGCCAATACCTGAAGACAGCCCCCTGACCTCCCTTACTTAAATGCATTTACTAAGAAGGGCTTACAATTGTGAATATGTATCTCTTAGCAACTCAGAAATATCTCTCTCAAGGATCTGAGAGCCATTCCTTTGAAATAGAATTATCTGGAAGAAAAAGGGCATCTGTCTACCAGGCTCTGTGGGAAGATAGAATCCTAACTTTGATAAAGGCCAGTTAACAAACACAGCTGGCCTAATCTCATTTACACTGACCATCTGTAATTTTCACTTCTCCGGCTCTACTGAGCCTGTTTTCCCCACACACCCATTATTCTCCCTTTTAAATATCCCAAACTGGAACAAAGCTCAGCTCCTTCCCCCATTATCAGTAGTTACTGAATAAAATGTTTTCACTAGGCCCTGGCTGGTAGCACAGTGAATAAGGTGCCTTCCTGTGAACCCAAAAGTTGCTGGTTCGATTCCCCAGTCAGGGTACATAATCAGGTTGCAAACCAGGTCTCCAGCCAGGCCCGTAGCTGGAGGCAGGTGAAAGGCAACCATACAATGATGTCTCTCTCTCTTTATGCCTTTCTCTCTTTCCCTCTCTCTAAAAATAATAAGTAAAATCTTAAAAAAAAAGAATACTGCTTAAAAAAAATGTTTTCACTGCTTTAATGTCTAGGTGTATTTAATCTTTGACAACAGGCATTCAATCTACTGGCATCTTGAGCCTGGACTTCCCGGCCTCTAGAACTGTGAGAAATAAGTTTCTGTTGTTTAAGCCACCCAGTCTATGGTATTTTGTTTTAGCAGCCCAAGCTGGCTAAAACTGGTTGCCATAGCAACCACCAGGGTTGGTTTCTGGTGAGGACTCTCTTCCTGGCTTGGAGATGACTACCTTCTTCCTATATCCTCATATGGCCTTGCCTTGGTGGATACAGGGCAAGTTTTCCAATGTCCATTCTTATAAGGACCCTAATCTTATCAGATCCCCACCTGTAGGACCTCATTCAACCTTAAGCACTTCTTCAATTTCACACTGGTAATTAGGGTTTCAACACATGAATTTGGGGGTAGGGGCACAAACATTCAATCCACGACAACTTCAATGCTAAGCAGTTCAATGTAATTTACTATTCTTTGAAGTATTTTCTCTGGACATCTCAGTTCTCCTAGTTGATGGGGAGAAATTAATCCTATAGCTCAAGATCCTATAGCTAAAGAATTCTATAGTATAAAATTATCTGGACTGCCAATATGGTCTACAAAGAAGAAACTTGGGATTTATGTTGTACTTTCTGAACAATTCCTCAAAGTTCTTTAAAACAAAAATAATATATAACCTGAAGCTTAGTACCATATTAATTTTGCAAAAGTTACTAGTCCTTAAATATAGTGCCTAAAACCACAAACATGGATAGAAAGGTCATGTTTTAAGCAACCTTTTTCACAAAAGCCACTTACGAAGTGAGCTAAGTTTAGGCTGTATTTCTTACTAAAATCCATAAAGGGTGGTGGATATACTTTAAAAATTAAAGAAATGTTTCAGGAGTTGTAATTCACCTGATACAGCTACTAAACTAAGTTAAACATTATTTTCCTAACAGGAAACAAAAGTGAACATCTTATTTTTTTTACTGAACAGTAATGCAAAATTTTCATTAAAATTTACCCCCATAGTTAAACTTCCATAATGATTATCTGAGATGAAATAATGGGATTTGTTCATTTCAATGGACACACAGTCTGCAAATAAATTCAAAATAAGGCTCAGGAATATAAGAAGTGCTACGTAGGTACCAGCCACCATTTTAAGGGCTTTATAATTATTTACTCAATCCTCATAAAAACCCCTATGAGTGTTGTATACTATAATTATCTCTGTTTCACAGATGAGAAAATTGAGGCCCCCAGCGGCTAAATAATTTGCCCAAGGTCATGGGGTAAGTGCTTGAGCTCAGTCTCAAACCTAGGCAGTCTGGCTCCTAAGTACACAACTGTATTCAAACAGATACCATTGTTTACCAGGTGCATAAATCAACGGAACAGAATAGAAAGTTCAAAACAGACTTACATGTAGTCTGTCAAAGGTGCAAAGGCAATTCAATAGGGAAAGGATACTGTTTTCCACAAATAGTGCTGGAACAATTGGACATCTACAGTATATGTAAAAAATGAAAACAATTTCCCATACCTTGCCTCATATATAATAATTAACTCAAAATGGATCATAGTACCTACATATAAAACCCAAAATGGTAAATCTTCTAGAAGAAAACAGAGGAGGAAAAAATTTTATAATCTTAGGCAAAGATTTTCTAGATGTGAAACCAAAAACATAACCAAAAAGGAAAAAACTGAAAATTGGACTTGCATGAAAATTGAAAACTTATGTTCTTCAAAAGACATTGTTTTTAGAGACAAGTCATTAAGTAGGAAAGAATTCTGCAAAACATGTATGACAGGGGACCTGTACCTATGATAGATAAAAAAAAAAAAAACTCTCAAAATTCAATAAGAAAACAAATAACCCAGTAAAAATGGTAAAAATATTCAAATAAAGAATTCAACAAAAATACACAGATGACAGATATGTATATGGAAAAATGCTCAACATCACCAATCCTTGGGAAACGCAAACTGAAACCACAATGAAACAACCATTATACTCCTATTAGAATGACTAAAAGTTTCATTATTTTTAAAAGATTTTATTTGTTTGCTTTTAGAGAGGGGAAAGAGAAAGAGAGGATGAGAAACATCAATGTGTGGTTGCCTCCTGCACACCCCCAACTAGGAACCTGGACCACAACCCAGGCATGTGCCCTGACTGGGAATTGAACTAGCAACCCTTTGGTTTGCAGGCTGGCACTCAATCCACCAAGTCACACCAGCCAGGGTGCTAAAAGTTTTGTTGTTGTTGTTTTTTAAACTGATCATACTAAGTGTTGATAAGGATGAAGAGCAACTGGGTCTCTCATCCATTGTTGGTGGGAATGCAAAATGGCACAGCCACTTTGGAAAATAGTTTGGCAGTCTCTTATAAAAGTTTAATATACAAGTTCCATATGATTCACCAATCCCACTTCTAGGTATTCACCCAAATGAAATGAGGACATGTTCACTCAAAAACTCAATGCAAATGTTTATGGTAGCTTTATTTATAATTACCCAAACTGGAAATAACTCAAATGTCCTTCAACTGGTAAATGGATAAACAAATGTGATACCATCCATATGATGGAATGTTACTCAGCAGTGAAAAGGAAGTCCTGATGCATGCAACAACATACATGAATTTTCTTCATTTTTCTTTTTTAAAGATTTTATTAATTATTTTTAGAGAGAGAGGGGAAGGCAGAGAGGCAGAGAGGGAGAGAGACATCAAAGTATGGTTGCCTTTCACCTGCCTCCAGCTATGAACCTGGCTGGAGACCTGGCTTACAACCTGATTACGTGCCTTGTCTGGGAATGGAACCAGCGACCTTTGGGTTCTCAGGCTGGCACCTATCCACTGAGTCACCAGCCAGTGCTAACACACATGAATCTTAAACACATAATGAATGCTATGTGAAAGAAGCCAGACTCAAAAGGTTATATACTATATGATTCCATTTATATGACATTCTCAGAAAGATAAAACTATAGGGATAAACAACTGATCAGAAGCTGGAGACAGGGTTGACTGTTACAAAGAAGTAGGAGGAAATTTGGGGGACGATGGAACTGGTCTATATCTTGATGTGGTGGTAGTTACTGTACACTTAAAAGGATAAATTTTATTGTATTTAAATTACACTTTAAAACAAATTACTTAAAATTTAGACATTAAGTCAGTTTCAGGGTCACATAGCTATGTGGCTGAAAAGTTCTTTCACAAATGAAAATGGCAGTTGCCCTGGTTGGAGCATCATCCTGTAAACTGCAAGGTTTTGGGTTCAGTACCTGGTCTGTGTACGAGAGGCAACCAATTGATGTTTCTCTTTCACATCGATGTTTCTCTCCCTCTCTCCCTCCCTTCCCCTCTCTAAAATCAATATGCATGCTCTCAGGTGAGGATAAAATAATAAAAAAAAGAAAATGGCAGTGCTACATAATTACAGAAATAATAAATACCAGTACCTTTAACACTGATGATGAGAGAAGGTGAAGTATTGTATGTATATTAGCTCACCAATGTTGCTAAATACATAAACATAAAATAGAATTATGAAATTTTAGAACCAGAAAGTATTCTCCACTATCATCTAACTTCTTTTTTTTTTTTAAGAAAGATTTTTAAATTTACTATTCTTAAGAGAGAGGGGAAGGGAGAGAGACATCAATGTATGGTTGACTGTCACCTGCCTCCAGCCACAGACCTGACTGGAGACCTGGCTTGCAACCTGGTTATGTGCCCTGGCTGGGAATCGAACCAGTAACCTTTGTGTTCGCAGGCTGGCACCATATCCACTGTGCTACCAGCCAGGGCTATCATCTAACTTCTTAAGCTAATTTCACATCTATCACATTCTCTTTGTTCACCTAGATTTGCCTGAATGCTTCTAGCAACGCTTACCTCCCCCCATGAGATGCTCAAATGAGAGAACTGAAGGAAATCTTAGGTAACTGGGGGACAGAAAAGCTAAAGTACTTTATCAGTGAGGTGTAGCGGAGTGCAGAATACAAATGAAAACCTAGTGCCACACACTTTCCATTCCCTGTGCTTCTCCTTTATCAAAACTTTTTATGAGCGGAACTTTCCAGAACACTCTGCGAGCGGCGGCGGCTAGGCGGCTAGGCGGCTAGGCGGCTTTCGGCCCTGCGCGCACAACGCGCACTTTCCCGCTCCTCCTCACCTGCCTGGCCCGCTCACCGGCTGTAAAAAATGGTGAAAGAAACCACTTACTATGATGTTTTTGGGGTCAAACCCAGTGCCACCCAGGAAGAATTGAAAAAGGCCTACAGGAAGCTGGCCTTGAAGTACCATCCTGATAAGAATCCAAATGAAGGAGAGAAGTTTAAACAGATTTCTCAAGCTTAGGAAGTGCTCTCTGATGCAAAGAAAAGGGAATTATATGATAAAGGAGGAGAACAGGCGATTAAAGAAGGTGGAGCAGGGGGTGGTTTTGGCTCCCCCATGGACATCTTTGACATGTTTTTTGGAGGAGGAGGAAGGATGCAGAGGGAAAGGAGAGGTAAAAATGTTGTGCATCAGCTGTCTGTAACCTTAGAAGACTTATATAACGGTGCAACAAGAAAACTAGCTCTTCAAAAGAATGTGATTTGTGACAAATGTGAAGGCCGAGGTGGTAAGAAGGGAGCAGTGGAGTGCTGTTCCAATTGTCGAGGAACTGGGATGCAAATAAGAATTCATCAGATCGGACCTGGAATGGTTCAGCAGATTCAGTCTGTGTGCATGGAGTGTCAGGGCCATGGGGAACGGATCAGTCCTAAAGATAGATGTAAAAGCTGCAATGGAAGGAAGATAGTTCGAGAGAAGAAGATTCTAGAAGTTCATATTGACAAAGGCATGAAGGATGGCCAGAAGATAACATTCCATGGTGAAGGAGACCAAGAACCAGGACTAGAGCCAGGAGATATTATCATTGTTTTAGATCAGAAGGACCATACTGTTTTCACTCAGCGCGTAGAAGACCTTTTCATGTGTATGGACATACAGCTGGTTGAAGCATTGTGTGGCTTTCAAAAGCCAATAGCTACTCTCGACAACCGAACCATAGTCATCACCTCACATCCAGGTCAGATTGTCAAGCATGGAGATATCAAGTGTGTGCTAAATGAAGGCATGCCAATTTATCGTAGACCATATGAAAAGGGTCGCCTAATCATTGAATTTAAGGTAAACTTCCCTGAGAATGGCTTTCTCTCTCCTGATAAACTCTCTTTGCTGGAAAAACTACTACCTGAAAGGAAGGAAGTACAAGAGACTGATGAAATGGACCAGGTAGAACTGGTGGACTTTGATCTAAATCAAGAAAGACGGCGCCATTACAATGGAGAAGCATATGAGGATGATGAACATCATCCAAGGGGTGGTGTTCAGTGTCAGACCTCTTAATGGGGCCAGTGAATAACGCTGCTGGCATTTTATATACAGTAGTGAATGAGTGAAGGACTATAATCATAATACGCTCACTACTTGCTATTGTTTTTGTTTTAATAATTCAACTATAGTAGTGTTTTAAAAGTTAAATGAAGAATAAACTTGAAATATAAAAGCTCAAAAAAAAAACCAAACTTTATATGAGTGAAGAAATTGGAGCCCATGTACACTGATGGTGGAAATGCAAAATGGTGCAGACACTTTGAAAAAAGGTTTGGCAGATCCTCAAAAAGTTAAACATAGAGTTACTATATGACCCAGAAATTCCACTCTTAGGTATATACCCAAGAGAAAGTAAAACATATGTCTACACAAAAACTTGTACAAAAATATTCATAGCAGCATTATTTGTCATGGCTAAAAGGTGGAAGCAACCTGAATACCTGTCAACTGATCAATGGATAAATAAATTATATATGTGTGTGTATACATATATATACACACACACATATATATGTATGTACACATATATGTATATAGACATATATACATATATGTGTACGCGTGTGTATATATATATATATAGCTATTTTAAATGCATAAGAAATATTTATTTCCTTTAAAAAGCAACTTTATGTAAAGGATTTAAAATATGTTGACAAACTCTTTGACACTACTCCCATCAAGAGGTCCCCTCAGGGGATGGATGTAATACAACAATAAAATTAAAAAAAAAAAAGAGGTCCCCTCCCTTTGGACATGGGTGGACATTTGTGACTGCCTCAACCACCAGAATGTGGCAGAAGTACTGCTATATCACTTAAGAGGCTAGTTAGACAAAGCCATGTGGCTTCTACTAGTTTCTCTTAAGACATTTGCCCTTGAAACCCAACCATCATGCTGTGTGAAGGGTGAGGTACCTGAAGAGGCCCCTAGACCTCAGCCCCAGCTGAGGTCCCAGCTGAAAGCCAGGATCAACTTGCCAGCTAGCTCTGTGACAAGCCATATTGAAAGCAGATCCTCCAGCCCCTAGACAAGCTGCCCCAGCTGATGCCACACAGAGCAGACTGCCAACCCTGCCAAGCCCTACACAAATTGCAGAGTTGTGAAAAAAATAAGTACTTGCTATTACTCTAAGCCATTAAGTTTTGAGGTGGTTTAGTATGCAGCAATGAATAATCAGAATACGTTACTTATTTAAAAGGCTAAAAACAGCATCCAGCCTCCTACTCAACACAGACACTTCTAGTCTGAATGTTTTCCCTAACATGGAGATCATTTCCTCACAAGGCCACACTTTCACTGATGAACAACTCTGAGAATTATGATCTGCCTTATGTTAAGACCAATTCTGTCCTTCCCAATCTCTGGTCCATGTTCTATCCTCAGAGGTAACCATTACTGTCTAACCCCTCTTCCTCAGGACAGGCCTTTGCCTTATTAAATAATCAAGAAATATTTAGTACTGTTCCATGTTATAGCTGAGGAACCATACTCAAAATCACAATTTTCATACTTATGCCATAATTTCTATCATCTAGGAGGTGCATTCATATGACTAACTAGAAAATGAAAACTACTTTTCTATACCACTCCACTCATCTTCCCTCTGTTTGTACTTAAATATTTCAACTCAGAAAAGCTAGTCAACTCTTCAAGGGCAGGATAATTCTTATCATTTAGATTTTTCCTTGGTATTTGAGTACATGTAATGACACATATTGAATAATTTGCCTTGCTATTGGAGGCAAGATACAGATAATAAGGATAAAATCATTTCTTTCCTAATGATTTAAACACAGAACTTACAATCCAAAATTATTTCTCATCATGTCAATGTAGTAATTGTACAGTAGGCTGTTTTTCTTTTTCAAAGTTGGCAGCAGTAAAAAATGAACTTACACTTTGGATTACAGCATCAGTTGCCATGACAACACTTAGTCCCCAAACATTCTCTCTAATTGAGACAATTTCTCCTAGCTCTAGTCCCCTAAGACTGACCCAATTACACAGCTCAAAAACCAAAACCCAGAGGGTGCCTCTCAATAAAGATACACAACCTAAGGGAAAATTTAAACATGGTTTTTCCAAGTTGTGAGGAAACTTTTCAGGCAACACATTTTGGTTTTACAGCTAAGCTGAAGAGTAACTGTCTGATACAACTTTAAAACTGTATATGCTGCACTTCACAATCACATTATAGAAGCCTTTTAATACAAACTACTCTGCTAATATACACACAACATATCTCATTTATGCTCTATGGGCTGCATTTGCACTCTTGCTTTTAAGGTACAGTTAAAATCTAAGAGCAAGGAAGACCATGTTAACCCCAGTAAAAGCATCATTAGACTAACACAGAACAGTTGTATACTAGACCAAATCAGCCTCATGAAGAAACTAGAAAAAAAAAATCTTTAAATCAAGGCCCTGGCTGGTGGCTCAACGAATAAGGCACTGGCCTGCGGACCCAAAGGTCGCTGGTTCAATTCCCAGCCAGGGCACATAACCAGGTTGCAAGCCAGGTCTCCAGCCAGGTCTGTGGCTGGAGGCAGGTGAAAGACAACCATACATGGATGTCTCTCTCCCACTCTGCCTCTCTCCCTTCCACTCTCTTCAGAAATAATAAATAAAATCTTTCCTTAAATCATATAAATTTTAGCAGGCTATTATAAATTAAGCACCCTAGAGTGAATTCCTAGTAATTCCAAAAGGAACAAAATTTAAAAAGTAAAAGCAATGATGAGAAATGTGGTATCTCCATGGTCTTGAAATGTAGGCTGGCAATTCTCTTTCTCTAACAGTTCAAAAGGGCCGTTTTCAGAATCTCATGCTCATTTAGAAATATTTTGATTAGCTGAGTTGATCAAGATGTTAACTTTTATTACACACATACCCAGTAACATCTCTTATACATCTCTACAACTAAAGTACCTAGTAGTGGTCCCAAAGAATGTTTCTTGTAAGCTCAAAACAATGTCTACAACTGAAAGTTTACTATATGCTCATTTGAGGAGAAAACCCTAGATGTTGGTGTCCATTCGCCTATTTTTCAGTGAGTTTACTTACTTAAAGAGCAAAAGAAAAAAATCACAGAACATACCCATTTATCTAAATGGAGAAAGATTAACATATGAGATTCCAACTAACCCAAATATCATGTTAAGGAAGGTTAATTGTATAACAATTATGAAGTAATGACTCTTAAGGGCAACCAAGATTACTCTAAATGAAAAATAAAAGCACTTTAGTTTTGGCCTATGATTTCAAAACAAAAAGCTAAAATAAAAAATACACAACCTTTTCTATGGCATAGAGTTGTTAGAAATCCTAAGGCTGACAAAATGAGTCTTTTAAAATAGGGCCCACTAAATAATTTTAAACTGGAGGTACAATCTTCTTGTTCCACAGAAAGTACAGTACTTTCCATTCCTACATTATCAAATGCTGTTACAAGTAGGGAGTGATGTGAGAAATGGGCAGAAAGATGGGACTGAGAAGTCTGCAAAAAGCATCCACTTTCTTAAATCTCAAACTTGGAGAACTGAGTTCACATAAATAAATTATTCTGGGGATTGGAAATCACAGTCAGGTCTATGAAATCAAAACATTAACAAGAAATTCACTATAAAGCATCCATGGATAAAGCTATGTTACATTAACCATGGAGTTACCTTCATAACACCCGTTTAAAAAACCTCTCCTTTTGTTTGGAAGAAAAAAAAAATTGATAAATCTATTACAGTGTTTTACTAAATGCAAATAGAGAACTATGTAGAAAGAGGAAGCATTATGAAATTTATGACTATGTGTGTTTTGTGCAAGAGTAATGGGCATTTTCAAGGCTTTTTCATTTCTGACTATATATAAAAGCAAAAAATAGAGCATTTTCATTCATTTAAAACAATAGTAAATACTGCCTGGTGTATGCTGGTTATTTTCACCATACAGTCTTCATACACATTCTAAAACGGATTCGATTTTCATTATTCCTTTAGATAACTGTAAGAGGGGGGAAAAGCAAAGCTGTATGCTGAATAGTCCACTTCTGTGAGAAAATTCAGCACTGGAGTATACCATTAGGTACCAAAGAGATTTACTGCCTCGGGCAGACAAAAGAGAAAACAGCCCCATAAAGAATAGAAGCCGTGAAAGAGATGAGAATCAGTCCATGTGTAACTCGAGGACTGGACAAAACCCCGTTCGGCGTTGCCGGAGAAATGAGCAGATTTCAGATTCAGGACATTGCGGGCTCTCCTTCCTTTTCTCGAGTCCATCCCGGGACTGGAGATGAAGGTGTGGAGCGGAGGGAAAGATACCAGGGATTTAACTTGGGCATCTAACTGGACAATGTGTTAAGGCCCCTTCCAAGGGCTTCACAGTTCCCTACAGCGCCCTCTCCAGTGCTTTATTTCCTGGCTCTCCCAAAAGTCATTCACCCGACTTCAAATTCGAGGGGCGGGGGGAGGGAGAGGGAGAGAGAGAGAGAAGGAGGGAGAGAATGGGCGACAGCTAGAGAGAGCAGGAGGGGAAAGGCGGGAGGGGGACCTCAGTTGGGTCTGTCCCCTCACCCCTCCTGGGCCACAAGGGACACTTGAGAAGCGGCTCAGGAGGGCTGAGCCCAGTGGCCACAAGACTGGTTACCTTCTCGCGCTGGTCCCAGCTGTACTGTTTTGGTTGCTCCTCCTCGCCCTCCGGCTGCGACTCTTTCTCAGAATTCCGCTTCTTGGAAAAGCAGCAGCCCATGGTGCCGGCCTGAGGGTCTCCCGGACGTAACTCTCTGCCAGCCCGCTCGCTCAGGCACCTTCTTGAGTGTGGCGTGAACCCCCGGCGCCCGGGCCCCGCAGCTCTCCGGACACCGCCCCACGGAACCGCCCAGCAGCTCGCAGCCCCGGTCCGCCGGCGAGGCCTAACACCCCTTCCTTTTTTTTTCTCTCTCAGTCGCCCAGACGACCCGCCACCAGCTACGTCCGCTCTAAGCCCGGTGAGCCAATCAAAGCCCCGCGAGCAGCCCTGCACGGCCTATCAGAAGAGGTCGATTCACGCAGAGAACTAAGCAACGCCCGACTCCTGCGCCAGCCCCCAGGGGCGGGGCGGAGCGAGGCGGGGAGGGCCCAGCCAGCCCCGGGGCAAGCCCTGCCGGCCCCGCCCCCAGCTTTGCCCCTCACTCCTAGGACTCCGTGGGGCTTTGTAGTTGTTGGGAATCTCGGGTCCGTCGCCCAGTCTTTTTGCCCTTGGGTCTCAGTTTCCAAGTTCGAGGTATGGGAGGGATCCCAAGTGGAACGCTGAACTTCAGTTTTATGATGAAAGTTGCGAGGGACAGGAATTGCTGCCGACACAGGAAGGGGCCCTGAAATTTGTATTCCTCGCTCCTCTATTCCCCCCATCGCCCATCCTCTGTCCCCACGTCATCTGGCCAGTGTCACCTCCCTCATTAAACTTCCCCCAACAGCCTCCTGATTCTCTTTGTCCGCTCTTCTGTGCTGTTTTTAAAAACACTTACACTGTAAAATTTCAGAAGTACTTAGAAAAAGTTTTTATCAGACCTGTGAATTTCTTGAGAAGAATACTTTGAATTCCCTAGGCTTTGCCCAATTCCATACTAGGTGCTCAATAAAATGCCTGTAGAATGCATGCTTGCATACTAGTGAAGGAAGCATTTTTCCCCAATTCTTTCCCAAAGAAAGTGATTTAAGTGTGTGTGTTGCCGGGGGATAGAGCTAGGGTACAGTGGTTCTCCTCAAGGAGTTTATGGCCCATTTGTGGACGTAAGTATGCCATGTAAACAATCAGATCTCTTCTGAGACAATGGTATGGGGTTTGTCTGAAGATACTAAAAATATATACACTAAATATTAACATTAGTTATACTTAGGCTGAATTTACTACAACACACATATATTGTTTATGTAATAAAAAGGTGAGTTGTTGGTATAATTCTCTCAGTGCAGTATTTTGACATCTTGATAGGACATCAAATGCAGATAAGTTCAGGTTCCAATTTGGTGATCATTTTACTTTTCCACACTTATTCATATCTAGCGTAAATCCTAATTAGGCCTCTGACTTAACTTGAGCATTAGGAATGTTCCCCTTTTCACTTCCTGTCCTTTATTGTACAATCAGGAAGAAAAGTGCACGTGCTCAAGTATTAGAAATTACTGCAAATTTAAGTTCCAGTTCTTAGGCAATAGGGTCTTTATCCAGTAAGTACTTTTTCTCATTTAGAGTGAGATGAAAGGTCTATGTGAGGATGTTTTGGTTAATATCCTTAGATACTTTATATTCATAGAATGTTAAAATTGTGACCATCATGTAGTACGGAGAGGTTGTAACAATGATCTCTTCAGGGGTCCATAAATGAAAGTGAACATAAAATCCCCTTTCTGTTAAATACCATACCACCATCACCCAAAAATAAAATAAAGGAAAATAAAATTAAGTATTAAAAACTGGAAAGTAGAAAGTCAATGAACAGAGCTAGAGCTAGAGCTCTCTCACGCTCGTTCTTTCCTCCCACCCTTCTCCTTTCCTCCCTCCTTCCCTCCCTTCCTCCTTCCCTCCCTTCCTCCTCCCTCCCTTCCTCCCTCCTTCCCTCCCTCCCTCCTGCCCTCCTCCCTTCTTTCCTTCCTTTACTCTCTCTCTCTCTCTCCTCTCTCTCTCTCTCTCTCTCTCTCTCTCTCTCTCTCTCTCTCTCTTTCTTTTCTCCTTCCTTCTCCATAATGGAGTCTCACCACCACTTTTTCCCTCCTGAAAACTAGTTCTCTTTATTTATTCATCGGCATATACATGGTTAATAGCCATGCCACCTGATTCTTTATGGCCTTTCTGTCCAAGTGCATGCTATAATCTCTTTACATCTTAGTTCAGATTTTCAGGGGAGATAACCAGATAAATTCCTGGCTAATTTATAATAGAATGGCCACCATCAGTCAAATATACACTCCTTTAGCTGTTGGAATGAGGTCCATACTCCAAACACAGGTGGCGAGAAGCTCCTGAAAAGGGAACATGTGTTGGCAGCTCTAATTCTGCAGAGTCCAGACAGATATTCGTTGCTCTTCTGCCTATATACATCTTGCTACTGACACTGTTGTGACTTCTTTTCTGTAGAAAGTTGTCCTTTATGTTCACTTAATAGATATATTCATGTATATTAAACAGTTCCATTGTGGGTTTGCACCTGGTCATAAGCCCTGAAGATAGACTAGGTTCCCTGTGTCTCTTGACCACAAAAGTGACATAGTTACCCCTTAGAAGGAAGTCCTGAAGTGGTATGTCTCCACAACATGAATCAGTCAGTTGCCCAATGACAACACCTGGAAAAATCCCTATTCTTGAGTTGACCTGACACATACTTGCTCACTCTGCACTCACCTAAGGAAAGACTTTACAAGTGAAGGAAAAGGGAGGGTAAGAGTATTTCCATGATCTATTGTTGCATAACAAACCCCTTGAAATATAATGGCTTAAAATGATGATTATTTATTTTGCTCATGAATCCTCAATTTAGGCAGGGCTCAGTGGGGACAGCTCTGTTCCATGCTATATCCAGAGCCTCAGCTGGGATGACTCAAATGATTGGGGAACTGACCAGTATTCATTCTATATGAAATCTCAGGACTGTTCCATGTGATCTCTTCAGCAAAGTGGTTTTAGAGTAGTAGAGCTTCACATATTGTGCTAAGAGCTTCAAGAATGAGTGTTCCAATAGACAAAGACAGAAGCTGGAGGGCTTCTTATGATCTAGCCTCAGAAGTCACACAACATCCATGTTGTTGTAAAGGGTACAAGTTCCTTCTTTCTTTCTGCTATATAGAATCCCATTGTGTAAATGTACCAACGTTTTTTGGTCCAATCATCCACTGATGGGCACTTAGGCTGTTTCCAGCACTTGGCTATTGTAAATAGTACCGCTATGAACATAGGTGTACATAGGTTCTTATGAATTGGTGTTTCAGGATTCTTTGGGTATAGTCCAAGTAGTACAATAAAATTAAAAAACAATAAATAGAAAAAAAAAAAAAAGAAGTCACACAACATCACTTTCACTGGGTTCTATTGGTCATGCAGGGCTGACCTTGATTCACTAAGGGAGGGGACTAAACAAAGGAACAAATACTGGGAGGTACAGACCTTTGGGGTATCATCTCGGGGCTGCCTAACACAGAGGGAGTCGATTCTGTCATATGTACTCGAGAAGAGGATTAAAGGGTTAAACAATTGTACAGGCAGATAACTTTTTTCTCTTAATAGATTTTTCAGCTGACATTTCTTGTACTTCAGCTTAAGTAGTTCTTACCAGTCTTCTTTCACCATCTTATCGACCAGTTCCAATTATTTTGAAAAGCATCAGGAATTGTGTGTAATCAGGTTATACAATAACACCGTATATTTTTCTGACTGCTTTTAGCATAGGGTATCTTATTCACTGTTGTTGGTAAAATTCTTACTGTAAGCCAAGTAGAAATATTTGGAAGTTGCTACAGAAGAGGAATACCAGGGGAAACAGAGTTTTAACTTAGATGGGGGTGGGGAGGGTAGAACAGTCAAGAAGTCTTCTCAGAGCAAATGGTTTTAGCAGCATACATTTTAAAATAATTCTAGTAACTTTATACAGCAAAGCAGTTCCAATGGAAACTATTTTTTTAAAAATTGTTTCTGGACTAAAATAATCTTTTCCTAGTGGAATTTCCATCTTCCAAATATTCATTTTTAATACTTTTCAGGAAAGGGACAAACTGTGATAAAACTAAAACCACAGAGCTGGTCAGAGTGTTTGTTCATAAAACTTTTAACCTTGGAAGTTTATTAATTAAAGAGGGATACTTCCCATTTCACCTAAGGTAAATGAGAGATTGTATTTCCTAGTTCCCTCTACTCATGCAGACTAAAATTAAGCTCTCAGTTTAACATCAAGAAGATTCCAGCCCACATAATTATTAGTGACATTTGCATATATAAAGTTCCAAAATAGTAAAAAAGAAAGACTTGGGCAAGATAACTGGTGCCACAAGGGAAAAGTGTGTGTGTGTGTGTGTGTGTGTGTGTGTGTGTGTGTGTGGTTTAAAGATTTTATTTATTATTTTCAGAGAGAGGGGCAGTGAGGGAGGAAGAAAGGGAGAGAAGCAGCAATGTATGGTTGCCTTTCACCTGCCTCCAGCTGGGGACCTGACTGGAGACTTGGCTTGCAACCTGGTTCTGTGCCCTGACTAGGAATTGAACCAACAACCCTTGGGTTCAGCAGGCTGGTACGTTGTCCACTGTGCCACCAGGGCTGGGGAAAAGTTTTAGTAAAAGAGTATTTACTAAGTATTATACCTGACAGTCATCAAGCTTTTAAGAGTAGGTTTCTTCTCTATTCTCCCCTCTCCCTGTCCCTGGTTCCCAACAAAAGTAAACAAAAGGGCTCATTCTAGACCAAATATTCCCTAAGAGCTGCTCTGCTAGGCTTTGTATGATTCCCACCTCTTTATTTCCCCTCCCAACTGGTGTGGCTTAGCTGGTTAGCGCATCAGCTCATAATTGAACGGTTGTAGGTTCAATTCCTGGGCAGGGCACATAACCAGGTTGGGGGTTCATTCTGTGATCCATACACATAAAACCCCTGGTCCAGGTACATATAGGGAGCAACCAATCAATGTTTATCTCTCACATCAATATTTCTCTCTCCCTTCTTCTCTTTCTAAAAAGCAATGAAAAAATGTCCTTGGGCAAGGATAAAAATAATTAATTAATTGATTTTAAAAAAATGCCTGGCAATTCCCACTTTATCTAAGGGGAAAAAAAGGCAGCCACCATATAAGAAATTCAGCTACCCTAAAACCATTTGGCTGTGAGATATCCTAAGCTGGCCACATGGCAAACCTATCATGAAGGAAAGCTAAAGAATCCAGGTAACAGTAAGAAGTGAGGCCATGCGATAGCATGGTTGGAACTGGAGAGTATCATGCTTAGTGAAATAAGCCAGGTGCCAAAAGATAAATATTATATGACCTCACTTAATACAGGAAACTAATGAACAGAACAAACAGATGAGCAGAATAGAACTAGAGACATGGAAAAAAGGAGCAGAATGACAGTAACCAGAGCAGAGGAGGAAGGGGGTGGGGGAGAGAAGGGGAAGGGTTTAGTTGAGGAGCTAATGTGAAAGAATCATGGACATGGACAACAAGGTGGGGACTGGCTAAGGGAGAGGAGATGGGGAGGGTTGGGCAGAGGAGAGCAATGGGGAAAATGAAACAATTATAGTACAACAATGATAAATTAATAAAAGTAGAATAAAATAAACAGAAAAGCACATCTATTATCTTGCTCACACATTTGTAATTCTCTGTAATTACTATACTTATTACAATTGTCCACATTAATTTTTTTAAATGAAGTTAGGCCTTATGTATACAAGATCAGCTTCAGAATATCTGAATTTCAACCTCACAAAATTGTGAGTAAATAAAATGGCTGTTGTTTTAGGTTTCTACATTTTAGGGATGGTTTGTTACATAACAATAGATAATTGGGTCAAATGCTCAGGAGAAAAATAAATCAGGACCAGCACAGAGGGGTATGCAGGAGTACTATGTTAGAGAGGATGGTCAGGGAGGGCATCTCTGATAAGGTGACAGTTGAGCAGGAAGCTGAGGGCAGTAAGGGACCAGACCATTTGGCTGTCTGGAACAAGTGCACTTCAGCTAGAGGAAACAGCAAACGCTGGTACCAAAAGGCAGGAAATGTTTGGTATGTTCTATGGACAGTGTAAAGGCCAGTGTATGTAGAGAGAGCATGGTGAGTGAGAAGGAGATTGACAGGAAATCTAAGGAGAGAGTGGGGAAGCATCAGGTCAGGCAGGGATATGATAAGGATTTGGAGTTTGACATGATCTGATTGGCATATAAAAAAGAAACACTTTGGAGTGGAGAACAGAATGTAGAGAAGGCAAGAATGGAAGCAGGAAACCAGTTAGAAGCCTAGTCCAAAAATCCAGGTAAGAGATGATATTGGGTTGACTCAGGAAGGTAGCTTTGGAAATGATGAGTAGGATTTTGGTTTTATTTTGAAGTTAGAGCCAATAAGATGTACTAATGGACTGGATTGCAGTAGAGAAAAAGAGAGAAATTAAAGGTGATATAAACACCTGGCAGAATGAAGTTGCCATTTACTGAGATGGGGAAGAATGAGGAAGGAGCTAGCTTAGACAAAGAATCATGAACTTGGGTCTGGAAGTATCTAGTTTGAGGTGTTTGTTAGATATTTAAGGTGGTGAATATGTGAGTCTGGGGTTCATTAAAGTGCTCATGGCTGAAGATATTTATTGAGAGCTACCTGTGATAGTAATTAGAGTCACAATATTTGATAATATCAGCTAAGGATGAATGTAGCTAGAGAAGAATAGGGGTCTGAAGAGGGAACCTTGGGAATATAAGGAAGAACGAAAAACAAAAACTGATAATGGTCTTTCAGTTCCAGACAAAATGGAATAAGCACTTTCTACCCTATTAAACGTATTAATAGTTTTTTTTTTTAAACCTGGAAACTAATACAATCTTAAAGAACTTAAAAAATAAAAATAACCCTGGCTGGTGGCACAGCGGATAAGGCGCTGGTCTGCGAACCCAAAGGTCACTGGTTTGATTCCCAGCCAGGGCACATAACGCGGTTGCAAGCCAGGTTTCCAGTCAGGTCTGTAGCTGGAGGCAGGTGAAAGGCAACCATATACTGCTGTCTCTCTCCCTAACTGCCTCTCTCCCTTCCCCTCTCTCTAAAAATAATAAATAAAATCTTTAAAAATAAAATAAAAATAAACTGGACAAAATGGATAAAACAATTAGAGGACTCTGAAAGGTGGAGAAAAAAAGGTGGATTGGTTTAGGACCTTAGGACTTAAGGAACAACCAGTGGTGAGTTCTATATGTTTTATTGATTTTTTTTTTTTTGCCTTTCATATATCATGGCCTTGGGCACTGGAGAGTCCCCACATCTAGAAATGTCAATGGGCACAGACAAAAATGCCCCAAAGAAAGCCCCTCTCACTTGCCAAAGGACTAGAAAAGCTGTGGCTCTGCAGGACAAAGCCATTTTGATTATTGTAATGCCTGCTTAATTCCAGGTGAACATCATGAGTAAAGTCACATCACATCCTCTCCCAGACAGAAAATGAAAGGAGAATTACTAAGAGAAAGGAGCTAAAGAAAATGATTTTTTAAATTATAAAACCATAGGCAGACCCCTGAGTAGCTCAGGCGTATAGAATAAGAGCATAGTGATGTTTTGGATGCTGTTTGACAATCCAATATGGAGTCACTGTCAGCCATGACATATATGTCAAGTGGCAATACATCCAAGACTAAAGTAATGGGGTGTAACAAGGATGCCCTTGGGAGGGTCCCAGAACCCCCAAAACCACAAGCCTGTACACTTGGACAATGACTCCATCCGTACAGTAATATAGGTGGAACCACTGCCCATTGTGAGCTAGAGTAACTCAGAGTGCTGATCATTTGACGCTGGAGCTTGGCTGTACCACAGGTCCCACTCAGAGCCCAATGGGATTTCCACTCCACCGGGTGCATGCTGTCACTTTAGCCACCTGGCTTGAGATCAATGCACACTTCTCCACTGCCGGTGACCAGGAATTTGCACTGGACACTTGCTTTTCTGCTTTCTGTTGTAAGTTACCCCTCTCTGGGTGTAACCTGCATGTAAGTCTATTAGTTTATTGGGAAGGTCTCTCCTAATAAATCTGGCATTATGGAGAGACACAAACGTGTGTCAGTGACTTCTTTCAGGGATGCTACTTTGTTCTTGGCACCATGCATGAAACTGAGTGGAAACAGCACAGCAAAAAGTTTCAGAACTAAACATTGGTCTAGAATACTGTCCAGGTTTCAGATTGACCTCTGGGTAGCACACACATGAGCAGACCCAAACAACACTGCAAAGGCTTTGACACTAAATGGATATTTGTATCACAGCCCATAAAAGTGGGCCAAGATGTGTGTTCTTAACCTAAACAAGTTTACTGCTTGCTGTAATAGATTTGAATAGGAACCAGAATCTCATAAAATAATGTTCAAAGTGTCTATGATAAAATAAAATCACTTATCAAACTAAGAATAATAAAAAACTCAACTTGAATGAGAAAACACAATCAGCAGGTGTCAACATTGAGATAATACAGATGTTAGAATTATTTGACAAAGTTTTAAGCAGTTATAATAAAAGTACTCTAATCAGCAATCATGAAAAATTTTGAAAAATAAAAGAAAGTCTCAGCAAAAAATAAAAGCTAGAAAATGAATCTAGTGGAAAGCTTGGAACTGTAAAGTACAATAACCGATATTTTCAAAAAGCCTCACTTGATGGGCTAAATAGCGGAATGGAAATGCCAGAGAAATAAACTAGTGAACTTAAAGACAGTTCAAAGAAAATCATCCAATATAAACAAAAGAGAGAAAATAGATAGAAAAACAATGAACAGAGCCACAGGTACCCGTAGGACAGTAACAACATTTAGTAAAAGACATAAATTTAAAAATTCATGAAACTGAACAAATCCTAACAGGATAAACCCAGAGTAATCCACAATCAGACACATTATAATCAAATTTCTAAAAACTATAAGACGATGGAAAAAATTTGAAAGCAGACAGAAACAATGCATTACCTATAGGTAGTGTTAATAGCAGCTTTGTTTGTAATTGTTCAAAACTCTAAAAAGGTCAAGTATCCTTTAATGAGCAAATAGATAAACTAGTACATCCATAGAATGGAATACTACTCAGCCATAAGGAGTTTCTCTTAATATACACAACAACTTGAATTATTTTTCTTTCTCTCATGTTATAAAGGTATTATGGTGAGTGAAAAAAAAAAAAAGCCAATCTCAAAAGATTTTACTTATATAATACTCTTAAAATTGCAAAATTTTACTGATTAGAACAGATCAGTGGCTGCCAGAGGCTAGGGATAAGGTATGACTATAAAGTTTCTTTGTGGCAGTGAAACTGTTGTCTCCTAATTGTGGTAGTGGGTACATGACATCCCCCTCACAAGAAGCACTTGTAAGACTGGTAAAATCCAAATTAAGTCCATAGTTTCATTGTACCAATATCAATTTCCTACTTTTGATTTTATGCTGTGTTATGTCAGATGCCATCTTTGGAGAAAGCTGGGTGAAAGAGACAGGGGACCTCTCTGTGGTATTTTTCCAACTTCATGTAAATCCTAAATTATTTCAAAATAAAAAATTTAAGAAAGCTGATAAAGAATAACCAGCAAGGTAGAGAAGAGTTAAGAGGCCAAAGAAAGAAACTCATGTAGAATGAAGTAACTTCTGGATTTGGTTTTATGGAGATCACTAGGACTTAGACAAAGCAGTTTTGGTATAGAAGTGGGCACAAAAACCTGACTGGAGAACATTCAAGAGAGCTTAGAGGGAGAGGAAATTAGACCAGTGTGGAAAAAGTTAAGATTCTTTTTGTTAAAAAAAGTGAACTCAATAATTCCTATCTCATAGGGTTCTTTTCATGTTTCATAAGTTGTGAGTAACCATTAACTTGTCATAAAACACCTGATTATTTAACTTTATAAGTAGGCTCTGGAGTTATAAAACATATGACACTTCCTGCCTTGCTTTATAATTCTGTTTAAAAAAATACAGTTGTGCCACTCTGAGCGCCTCTGGGGGATAAATTATACAACTTGTTAATAACCATGGTAGGAAGGGACTGCCCATGAAGAGAGGATGGAAAAATAATGTGGCAGATTAATTAATAATGTGACGCATCTGAATGTTTTCTGCTCCCAGACTGCAGTAATGATCCCATCTCCTTGACTACCAGCAGTTGTTCATGCTTGTCATCAAAAACAAAAACAAAGAGCTCTGCAGAAACTTAAAGTAGGAATAGTAAACAGAAAATTGCCCTTCCTCTGAAAAAAACAAACCAAAAAAAAGAGAAAAAAAACCCCACTAAAATGCCTTTCTTCCAATCACAGCGCAATTTATTGTCAACAGATAAATGATACATGTTAAACACAAAGCTCTTACAAATAAAATTAAGAGATTTATGTGGCCCTTTCAGAGGAAGAACTAACTGAGATCCCAACTACAAGCATCTACATTGGAAGAAAAAAGTAAAAACAAAACAAAACAAAAAAACAACCATAATCAAAGAATCTCTTTATCAAAGACACTCTTTATGATCCTACCTAATCAGGACCTTAAGATTTTACCACACTTTTATAAGTGGAACTAACAAATGCCTAAATTCTTGTTATTTCTTTTCCTTTTTCCAACTTTATCAAGGTATAATTGATGTATAACATTTTGTAAACTTAAGCTAGAAAATGTGTTCACTTGATACATTCATACATTGCAAAATGATTACCACTGTAATATTAGCTAACATCTGAAGTTCTGTTCCTGAGGAAAAAGAGGTCAACACCAGTCCACATATGCTTAGAAGTCCTGTTTATTTATATCATGTCAAGGATAAATTTGTTTGTTTACTCTCTTGCTGATTCATCCATATATCCAACAATTATTTATTGACACTGGAGATACAGAATGGACAAAGAAGGATCTCTGCTGTCCTCGCAACGTTTACAGTCTAGAGGGAAAACACATAAACATGCAATGTAAATATTATTACATTGTATATTTACATTTACAAGACAATGTAAATATTATTACTACTAACATTTACTGTGTGCTGTCTACATGCCTGGTGCTCATCATGCACTTATTGGTGAATTCACATAACAGTCATGATGTGGCTTTTGAGGTAAGTGCTATTATTTTTTACTTCAAAGATGAGAAAAAATGAGACCAAAAGAGTGTTGGTCACTTACCCAAGGTCATGCAATTTAAACAATCCCAGAGCTGTCTTACTCTAAAGCCAGGAGCATAGTGAAATGGCATCTGAAGCACAAGGGCTTAGGTAAGTTTTGCTGGCCTGAGGTGTGTTAGCAGGAAGTGGGGTTAGAAAGATGACCATGGGTCAGATCATCACATGCCTTTCAAGCCATTTAATTAGGACTTTATCCTGAAAGCAATGCAATAATATATTTTTTAGTTACCTATAACAATCCACTCCAAAATCTAGGGACTTAAAACAAGTAGCACAATTCTGTTGGTTAGGAATTGAAACCAGGCTTAACAGGGGCAGCTGGACTCTTCTTTGTGTGGTGTCAGCTAGGATGGCTCCATTAGGACTGAATGATAGTAGATGGCCTCAATCATATGTCTGGGGCTTTAGGGGAAGCTTTTGGCTAGGTGCCTCAGCAACCCACCACATAGCTTCTAAAAGAGCCAAAGTGGAGGCTGCAAGGCCTCTTAAGGCCTAGACCTTGAACTGGCACAGCATCACATCCATCATATTCCATTGGTCAAAGCTAGCTAAAAAAACCAGACAAGATTCAAGGAGAAAGAAATAGGCTCCAACTCTTGATAGGAGAAACTGAAAAATCACATTGAAAAAGGAATCCAGGATGGAAGGGATTGTTGTAGCAATCTTTGGAAACAATTTACCACAGCATTGCAATGTTTTAAGAAGGGTTGACATGCAGAAAGGAGGAAAAAGACTGCTACAATTACCTAGGTGAGAAGTTGGGTGGCCTGAATTAAAGCATTGTTCTAAACCTGGTTGACAACCAGAATTAGCTGGGGGAGCTTGTTAATAATACAGCTTTCCAGAACCTACCAATAGACATACTAAGTCAGAATACCTAGGAGTGAAGTCTGAAAATATAAATTTCAATGCTCTTTCTTTCAACAGACATTTTATCGAACACCTACATTGTACTAGGCACCATTTTGTACTTTGGGGATGAGGTGGTAAATGAAATAGACAAGGGTCCTGTTCTCTTCTGGGAGCAGGGAGTGAGATGGAGCAGACAGATAAAAAACAATAAATGAACAACTAAGTAAATGAGTATCTTTGGGGATTTTGTATAAAAACTGTTCTTTTGAAAAGGAAGCAAAATTAAATAGTGTGAAATCATAATAAATAATTGAGAAAACAGAGATGGAAGGAATGAAGGTAAATGGAAAGGTTATAGTATTATTTGTGATAGCAGTAGATTTATTAAAATTCAACTTTATTTATTTATTTTTTTAATAGTTCAAATGTCTTTAATGATAAAAATGGATAAGTGAATTATAATATACTTACACAATGGAGTACTACACAGGAAAGAGAATAAATAAACCCAACCACATGCAATGACTCAAATGAATCTCACAAGCACAATGCTGAGCACATGAAAGCAGACAAAGAATATCATATATCATATGATTCTATTTCTATCAAGCTCAAAACAAAGAAAAACTAATCTATGGTGTCAAAAATCAGAAAAGTAGTTACCTTGGAAAGGTTAGTAACTGGATAGTTTTCAAAATGGGGTTCTGGGGCCTGATAATGTTCTGTTTCTTTTTTTTTTCTTACCTTTTATAAAATTTATTTTTATGGAGTTGCAACTTAAATACAATGAAATGTAAAACTATGAAGTTACATAGCCTAAGTTTTTGCTGATAAAATTCAACTTTATTGGGATGTAATTAAGGTACAATACACTCCACCCATCTAAAGTGTGTAATTCAGTGAATTTTGACACATGTCATATCCCCATATTTCCATTTGCAATCCCCAAGCAACCCTTGATCTGTTTCATGTCATTATAAATTAGCTTGCAATAGTCACAGTTTCATAGAAGTGATATCATACAGTATGTAATAGAAATAGATTTTTAAATAATCTAAATGAATAGTAATATTGGTACTTTGTGGTGCATTTATTCAGTGACACATTATATAGTCATGGGAAAGGGAAATAAGCTTTTAACAAATTAAGTTAAAATGATTTCCTGAAAACATTGTTAGGTGGAAAGGCACAGGGAAGAACAGCGCACCTAAGTGTGCTACCATTTATATACAAAGGGAATAAAGAAAAATTAATATATTTGCTTGTATAGTCATATACTATTTCTGAAAAAAAGTAGGCAATATAGATTGCTTAATGGGAGGAGAACTGGGTATCCAGGAGCCATGGATTTGCCAAGAGAGTTTATACCTGTTCAAAGAACTACTAAAAGTTTTAAAATCATAACAAATAGAATGATTGAGAATTTCCTCCAACCTTGGCAGATGAAAGACTATAATGTCAAATAAAAGGCTATAAGCTTCAAAGATCATAATTTAAACTTGATTAAACTATAGTCAAACCTTGGGTGGTATGGCTCAGTGGATTGAGTGCCAGCCTGCAAATTGGAAGGTTGCTTGTTCAATTCCCAGTCAGGGTAACATGCCTGCATTGAGGGCCAGGTACCCTGTTGGGGGCATGCGAGAAGCAACTGATTGATGTATCTTTTGCACATTGATGTTTCTTTCCCTCTCTTTCTCACACCTTTCCCCTCTCTGTAAAGATAAATAATTAAAATATTTTTAAAAATTATAGTCAAAACCAGAAGCTGCAAATCTCAATTGTCATTGAAGAGAAAACCTTGAGGAAAAAATACTATAAATAAAGAAGTTGAAGACTGGAACTGAACATGCTGATCCCAAAATTCGTATGAGGAAAAGCAGTCAGAAAAATCTGAAAAAGAAGAGCAATTAGCCCTGGCTGGTGGCCCAGTGGATAAGGTGCCAGCTTGTGAACCCAAAGGTCACTGGATTCATTCCTAGCCAGGGCAACATAACCAGGTTGCAAGCCAGGTTTCCAGCCAGGTCCATGGCTGGAGGTAGGTGAAAAGCAATCACACATTGATGTCTCTCTCCCTTCCCTTCTCTCTGAAAAATAATAAATAAAAATCTTAAAAAAAGAAGAGCAATTATAGGGGACCAGAACAATCAGATAGTAAAGCATAACACCTTAAGAATGGTACTAGCATATAAATATATGGGCCAATGGAATAAAAGAAAACATCCAGAAATGGAAATTGATGTATAATGAAAGTGATACCTTGAACCAGCAGGAAAAAAAAATGGACTCAGTTGAGTACCAAGTAGGGAGGTGGGACAGTGGGAATGGCTCACATCAGGTAGGGGCAATAAGCAGTTCATTGTTACAGAGAAGTAAAAACAATAATATGACTAAGTCAGCCTGCTTTTTATCATTATCAGGCATCAGCGATTGGAAGCAAAGTTAATGATAAAATGATAAAAATCCCCTCCCCCCATCCAGCAGCTGGATGACTGCTCCCACCTACCCCTTCTTTGAAATACTGCTGAATGGAAGTTTTTTTTACATTATTTTTATTGTATTTTTTCCGTTATCATTTATCCCGCCTACACCTCTTCCACCTATCCTCTTCCTCCCACAGGAAGGAGGGAGGGAGGGAGAGGGAGAGAGAGGTGGGGGGGGAGAATACCTTTAATCAAATCAAGAAATAAATGTTCTCTACTTAATACCTCTTGAGTCAATTTTGATTATGAGCCCACTGCTGGAGCAATACCAGTTTCTAGGGGAAATGCTGGATCAATGATTTGAGCCTAGGATTTTGTACCTCTGGCAAGGACTAAAGGGATTAGCACAACTGGTTTAGACTTTTCAGGACCCTCTCTTCAAGATGAGTGACTGTCACCCAAATTACATGAGCTTAACAGGAAGAGGCAGATGCCTAAATAAAATTGGGTTCCTTCAAGAAGCACGATAAGAGATGGATGCTGGGTAGGTAACCATATATATTTATTTCAACTCGAGGCGCACATGTAGACATTTTATTGTAATGCACTTTTAAAGCACTTTAACAGTTTTATAAGTAAACATAGGGGCTTCAGAAGGCATAATAGCGCTGTGTTTAAGAGCATGAGAACTGAAGTCAAACTTTTGGAGTTTGAATCCCAGGCTCCTTATAACCACAAACAAGTTAATGTTTCTGAGCTTCACTGTTCTCTCATGCAAAATGATGATGACAATGACGATGATGCTACAGATTTCATAGGACTGTTGTGAGGATTAAATGAAGCAATATATGCTAAAGCAGAGCACAAAATAAATGCTCAAAATCACTATTAAGTCATTGACCAGAGATCAGAATCTTTTGTGATATTGAAAGCCATTGATAATTGTTTTTATTGTATTAGGATTTGACAGTATTTTTTGAGATGTTTCACACCAATTCGGCCTATTAGCATATGTTTTCCCCTGGTAGCATCACATGGCAAAGCAAACAATTGACCATTTCTGTGACCTGACTCCTATGGCAAGAACAAGTTCACCTGACAATGAGTGGGCTGATCCACCTGGCCCCTCCACCAGAGTATAAATCTATGACAGCACTTTCATGAAAACATTTACTTAAGGCCACCTCCTTTTCTCACCTTTCAGGGCAATGTCTGCAGGTTGACTCCCCATTTACAGTCTTGGTGTGGTTCCAAACTCCCAGCACAGTGCTAGGCTCCAGACAACACTTTTGTTTTTTTCTGTAGCTCAATTTAGCTAAGAGAGAGGTCTCCACACAGCCAGGGATATTTCACTGACCCCTCATCTGGAAGTGAGTCCAATTTTCCACCTCTCCCTCTGATCAGAGCAGAGTGCAGCAGAATGAAAGAATGGAAGCCCTGCTATAGACTTCATCAGCACTTTCCACTTTTTGGAATGTTGATAAACATTTTCTCAGTTTTATGTAAATTGTTAGACAAATGTAGCTTCAAGATAGATTCCTAGAAGACTTTTTTTTCTCTCCAGGCTGTCACTGTAGACCCTCCTATAAAAGCAAAATTTGAAGCCAACACTAACTGAAGTCTGCCTCCTTCATTCTGTATGAATTAGATTAGACCATAATCCAATTTATTCTCCCTAACCACAAGGAAATCATTATCTTTCCCAAGGCTGAATTCCCAAAACATTACTCAAACTCTATCATCAACTTGGACACCATATATCTTCTCAACTCTTACACTGTTATTTTTTTACACTGTTCTTAGAAAATATTATTTCCAGTACCACTGATTATACATGTCATGATGGGATGTCATAACAGGATGAATGCCTGTCACATACATGTGCTGCAGATAAGTATGATGTAAAGTAGAAAGCACATTAGGAAACTGGGTAGGTGGGCAAGTGAAAGAAACATTTAATAATGTATGAAGATGTAGTTAGCAAGACTAATCACTTACCCTCTCCAATACTTGGGATTGGATTTTTATGTGCTTTCACAGTCCTATTCATTTCATCCATAAATGCAAAATCTACTCTCCATTCTTTGCTCATCTTATTTCAAAAGAGCCCAGAAAGCTGTCAAATAATTCTTGTATTTCTATAGATTTCATTTTTATGTCTGTCACCAATAAAGAATCTTGTTTTCTTTTGAAAAGTTTCACAAATAATTTTGAAATATTCCATGAGTTTCAAAGAAAACTTGGTACTTAGTATTTTATATAAAATCCATAACTTGATTCATTTAAAAATAATATACTTACTTTCAGGAAATAAGGAGAGCTGATACACATTTAGGAACTCTTCTTTTGTCTCTTTGCAAAATGAAGCGCCCAGATATGGAGATATTATTTTATTTTTATTTGGGCAAGGCTGATGAGAGTGTGTATAACCTGAACATGAATTCATTAAAGGACCTTTCTGTTAAAAACAGAACAGGGTGAAAATAGTGAATGGAAAAAAATTAATTGAAAATCTTATCCCATGATAGGATGGGAAGGGCTCTAACCCCTTAAATCTGAAACAGGCTCATACTTCCAGTCTAGATAGTGGAGTAGGTAACCATACTAGCATCCTCCCATGATCCCATCAGAATTACAACTAAACTACAGACCAACTATCATTGAGAACCACCTGAAGATTAGCTGAACAGAAGTCCTATAGGACTAAGAACATGAAGAAGGCACATTGAGACTGGTAGGTATGGCGATGTGGACTGGTCTATTCTCCCCCACACAGGGCAGTAAAAATTGGGAGGGTTTTTTCAGCTGAAGAGGCTCCCCTTGAGGAGCAAGGAGTCCCAGTCTCACAGCAGGCACCCAGCCCAGGATTCCAGTGCCAGGAAGAGAAGATTCCATAACTTCTGGCTGTGAAAGCCAGAGGGGATTGAGGCTGAGTGAGATGGAGGACTTTTGGAATCCCATGTGTTCCTCTCAAAGGGCCTGCACATGAACTAACTTGGACTCACTCACTCTGAGCTCCAGCGCTGGGGCAGCAGCTCAAATGGCTCCAGGGACATATGGGAGAAACTGAATTATCTGACTTTTAGGCAAAGGCTCGAGAGTCAGCTTTCTCCCAGACGTAAGTGCTGGCATAGGATATTGTTCCCGCTCCCTGTGGGCGCAGGTGGGCACCATATCTTATTCTTCACCAATCTGGCTAACACTATTCACCCCACTCTGGTGATTCCTTGAGACCCAGCCCCGACAACTTCCAGGCCTATCGAAGCTGTTTCCAGTAGCATTTCTATACAAATGGCCTGTTGTGGCTCAACCTGCTGACTTCCTTGAAATCTCACAAAGGTCCACAGACCCCAAATAAGCAGTATCTGGCCTTGGTGTGCCCTGTACCTCTTGCTAAGCAACCCCAAGCCTGGCATTAGTGGTAGCTGGCCTCTGTTCATAACTTGGCCTATTCTGGGCATCTCTAAGTTCAGCACAAGTGACAACCATCTTCAGGTCATTTTGTGGCCCATTCTGGGTGGCCCTGGGCAAGGCACAGGCAGCAGCTGACCTTGGCATGCACCTTCCAGGAGTCCTTAGAGCTATAAACTCAGCAGATAGCTCCAGACCATGCCAGACCACCTCCCAACCACCTCCACAGGTGACACACTCAAGAGGGCACACTCAATGGGCACCAGGTTTCCACTGAAACTAGTCTTGCTCTATAGGGCTGGCTCCTGTGCAGCAGGAAATCTGCCGTAGCCATGGCCTTGAAACTAATTGGTCTGGGGGTTAACCTCTCCCATTGGCATGCCATCAGCAGTCAAGGCTCAATTACAACAGAAGAGTGTACACAGCTCACACAGGGGCACACCTCAAGCACCCTGCTCAGGTGACTAGAGAGGCTATGGTATTGGGGCCCACTGGACAACTACTACATAAGGCCACTCTACTAAGACTGGGAGACATAGCAGCTCTACCTAATACATAGAAACAAATACAGGGAGGCTACCAAAATGAGAAGAGAAAGAAACAGGTTCCAAATGAAAGAATACAACAAAATTCAAAACTAGAACTAAACAAAATAGAGACAAGCAATCTACCAGATGCAGAGTCCAAAACACTAGTTATAAGAAGGCTCAACAAACCTAAGGGGAAAATAGATCAATTCAGTGAAAACTTCCACAAAGAGATAGAAAACATAATAAGAATGGAGATAGAAAACAAAAAAGGACCAGTCAGAAATGAAAACTACACTATAAGGATCAGTGGTAGATTAGATGAAGCAGAAGGTCAAATCAGTGATTTGGATGATAAGGTAGCAGAAAACACCTAATCAAAAAAGGAAAACAAAAAGATCTTTAAAATGAGGATAGTTTAAGGAGCCTCTGGGACAGCATCAAGCGTACCATTATTTGCATCATGGGGTTGCCAGAAAGAGAAGAGAGAGAGCCAGAAATTGAAAACCTATTTGAAAAAAATAATGACAGAAAACCTCCCTAACTTGGCAAAGGAAATAGACACAAGCCCAGGAAGCTCAGGGATTCCCAAACAAGAGGAACCCAAAGAGATCTCCAAAGAGATCCATAGTAAGACATATCATTCTTAAAATTTTAAAGGTTAAAGACAAAGAGGGGATTTAAAAAAAATTTTATTGTTGTGGTATTACATCCATCCCCTTTTTGCTCCCCTCTGTCCCCTTCCCCACCCACCCACTCACCCCAAAGTCAATCCCACCTGTTGTCCATGTCTATGGTTCCTTTTTTTTTCTTTTTCTTTTTCTTTCCTTTTTTTTTTTTTTTAATTTTATTGTTGTATTACATCCATCCCCTTTTTGCTCCCCTCTGTCCCCCTCCCCACTCACCCATTTCCCCCAAAGTCAATCCCACCTGTTGTCCACGTCCATGGTTCCTTTATACTAGGTTCTTGTCTAAGCTGCTCCTCTTCCTTGCCTCTGCCTTCCCCCTCCCCCCAACCCCTTTCCCCCTGACAAATGAAGGCCTATTCACTGTATTCACATATTTGGTTCTGTTTTGCTTGTTGTTACTTTTTTTCATTATTGTCCTGGAATGGGTGAGATCATATGATATTTGTCCTTCACTTACTGGCTTATTTCACTAAGCATAATACTTTCCAGTTCCATCCATGTTGTTGCAAAGAGTACAAGTTCCTTCTTTCTTTCTGCTATATAAAATTCCATTGTGTAAATGTACTAAAGTTTTTTGATCCAATCATCCACTGATGGGCACTCAGGCTGTTTCCAGCACTTGGCTACTGTGAATAGTGCTGCTATGAACATAGGTGTGCATAGGTTCTTATGAATTGGTGTTTCAGGATTCTTTGGGTATAGTCCAAGTAGTGGAATCACTGGATCAAAAGGCAGTTCCATTTTTAGTTTTTTAAGGAAACCCCATACTGTTTTCCACAGTGGCTGCACCAGCCTACCTTCCCACCAACAGTGTATGAGGGTTCCCTTTGCCGCACATCCTCACCAACACTAGTTGTTTATTGATTTGTTGGTGACTGCCACTCTGACATGTGTAAGGTGGTATCTTATTGTGGTTTTAATTTGCATCTCTCTGATGACTAGTGATGTTGAGCATTCTTTCATATGCCTCTGGGCCCTTTGTATATCTTCCTCGGTGAGTTGTCTGTTCAGGTCCTTTGCCCATTTTTTAATTGGGCTGTCTGCCTCCCTGGTGTTGAGTCACATTAGTTCTTTATATATTTTGGAGATCAGACCCTTGTCTGAGGTATCATTGGCAATTATGTTTTCCCATACAGTTGGTTCCCTTTGAATTTTGCTGATATTTTCTTGAGCTGAACAGAAACTTTCCAATTTGATATAGTCCCATTTGTTGATTTGTTCTTTTATTTCCTTTGCCCTTGGTGAAGTATCAGTAAACATATTTTTGTGTAGGATATCCAAAAGTTTACTGCCTATATTTTTCTCCAGGACCTTTATGGTGGCACTGCTTATGTTTAAATCCTTTATCCATTTTGAGTTTATTCTGGTGTATGGTGTAAGTTGCTGGTCTAGTTTTATCTTTTTGCATGTTGCTGTCCAGTTCTCCCAACACCATTTGTTGAAGAGACTGTTTTTACTCCATTTGATGTTCCTTCCCCCTTTGTCAAATATCAGTTGACCATAGAGTCCTGGGTTAATTTCTGGGCTCTCTATTCTGTTCCATTGATCTATATGTCTATTCTTATTCCAGTACCAGGCTGTTTTGATGACAGTAGCCTTGTAGTATTGTTTGAAGTCCGGTATTGGGATTCCTCCTCCCTTGTTCTTCTTTCTCAAGATTGCTGTGGCTATTCTTGGGCATTTTTGGCTCCATATAAATTTTTGAAGTATTTTTTCTATTTCTGTGAAGTCTGTCATTGGTATTTTAATTGGGATTGCATTGAATATGTAGATTGCTTTGGGTAGTATGGACATTTTGATGATGTTAATTCTTCCCATCCATTAACATGGTATATGCTTCCATTTATTTGTGTCTTCCTTGATTTCTTTCTTCATTGTTCTGTAGTTTTCTGAGTACAGGTCTTTTACCTCCTTAGTTAAGTTGATTCCTAGGTACTTTATTTTTCTTGTTGCTATGGTAAATGGGATTTGTTTTTTCACTTCTATTCCTGTTGTTTCATTATTGGTATACAAAAATGAGAAGGAGAAAAAGGGGGAAGGGGAAGGGGAGGGGGAGGGGGAGGAGGAGAAGAAGAAGAGGAAATAAGATATGAATAATAAAATGGCAATAAATACATATCTATCAACAGTTAACTTTGAATGAAAATGGATTAAATGCTCCAATCAAAAGACATAGGGTAGCTGAATGGATAAGAAAACAAGACCCATACATATACTGTGTATAAGACTCACTTTAGATTGAAAGACACACTCAGGCTGAAAGAAAAGGAATGAAAAGAGATATTTCATGAAAATGGAAACAAAACCCCCACCAAAACTGTGGTAGCAATACTTATATCAGAAAATATATACTTTACAACAAAAGCTTTAATAAGAGACAAAAAAAGGATACTGTAATTCCACTTCTGAGTATTTATCTGAAGAAAACCAAAACACTAATTAAAAAAGATATATGCATCCATATGTTCATTCCAACATTAGTTGCAATAGACAAGATATGGAAGCAATCTAAGTGCCAATCAATAAACAAATGGGTGAAGAAGAAGTGATAAACCCAGGGTTGGGAAAAAGAAGGTTTGCAGTTGTGAGTACACAAAATAAAGTTTATTCTTTTTAAAAATATATAATTTAGGCCCTGTGCTGGTGGCACAGTGGATAGGTGCCAGCCTGTGAACCCAAAGGTCACTGGTTCCATTCCCAGCCAGGCCACATAACCAGGTAGCAAGCCATGTCACCAGCCAGGTCCATGGCTGGGGGCGGGTGAAAGGCAACCATACATTGATTACATGGATGTCTCTCTCCCTCTCTGCCTCTCTGCCTTCCCCTCTCTAAAAATAATAAATAAAATCTTTATATATATATATATATATATATATATATATATATATATATAAAATTTATCAGTCATGCTATTACAGTTGTCCCCATTTTTCCCACTTGCCCCTCTCCACCCAGTAACTCCATTCCCTCCAGCAATTGCCCCTTAGTTCATGTCCATGGGTCATGGATATAAGTTCTTTGGCTACTTTGTTTTCTATACTGTTCTTAACATTCCCCTGCCTATTTTGTACTTACCAGTTTGTGCTTCTTAATCTCTGAACCTTTCCCCCATTCTCCCTTCCCCTCCCAACTGATAACCCTTCAAATTATCCCCATATCTGATTCTGTTCCTGCTCTGCTTGTTTGCTTAGTTTGTTATTTAGATACAATTATTGTTAGTTGTGAATTTATTGCCATTTTAATGTTCATCATTTTTATCTTCTAACGGCTTGGTGATGATGAACTCCTTTAGTTTTACCTTTTCTAGAAGTACTTTATCTGCCCTTCAATTCTAAATGATTGCTTCACAGGATAGAATAATCTATGTTGTAGGTCCTTGCTTTTCATCACTTTGAATACTTCTTGCCAAGTACCTTCTAGCCTTCAAAGTTTCATTTGAGAAATCAGCAGTCTTATGGGAATTCCTTAGTAGGTAACTATCAGCTTTTCTCTTACTGCTTTTAAGACTCTCTCTTTAACCTTTGGTCTTTTAATCATGGTGTGACTTGGAGTGGTCCACTTTGGATTCTACTAGTTTTGGAACTCTCTGTGCTTCCTGGACTTGCATGTCTATTTTCTTCACCAAATTAGGAAATTTTTCAGATAAGTTTTCAATTTCTTGCTCTTCCTCTTCTCCTTCTGGCACCCTTACAATTTGGATTTTGGCACATTTGGAGATGTCCCAGAGGCTCCTTAGAGTATCCTCATTTTTAAAAATTATTTTTTCTTCTTGCTGTTCTAATTGAATGCTTTTTTCTTCCTTATGTTCCAAATTGTCAATTTGATTCTCAGTTTCATTCCCTCCACTGTTGGTTCCCTGTAGATTTTTCTTTATTTCAACTAATGCAAACTCCTTTTCTTCTTGGGTCTTTTTTATGCTATCAAAGCACCCAATGATTTCTTTGAGCATCATTATAACTAGTGTTTTAAACTCTAGATCTGACAGGTTGTTTATCTCCATTTTATTTAGTTATATTCCTGGGGTTTTGTTCTTTTTTTTCTTTTTTCATTTGGGCCATATTTCATTGTCTCCTCATTTTGATAGCATCCCTGTGTTTGTTTCTGTGCATTAGGTAGAGCTGCTTTGACTCCCTTAGTCACATGGCCATTGTAGAAAAGTGTTCTGGTAAGTTAGGTTATTGTCAGGGCAGCACAACCCACATCACTGCTCTGTGGGTCTGTGTGTGGGAGGGCTCAGAGAGGGGACAATGTTGCTGCCTGGCCTCTGGTGTTTTGCCAAGGAGGCAGCTGTCTCCTGGCACTCACCCTGTTGCCAGTCACTTCACTTTCTCTTCATATGCTGCTGGTGCCCTTCCAGCTATTTCCCTGGTGCTGAATCCCAGAGTGGGTGGGTCTGTGTGAGTCCTAAATCTGTTGCAGGCCCTTTAAGAAGAATCTCTTGAGAATCCTATAGTTTCTTCTGCTGCCCCAACCCCCACTGGTTTTTATAGCCAGAAGTTATGGGGACTTATCTTCTTGTTGCTGGAAGCCTGGGCTGGGTGGCTTGGTGTGGGACTGGGATCCCTCGCTCCCAAGGTATTCCTCCCAATTTTTATCCAACAACACATGAATGTGTGACCACTCATTCTATATCTCCATGCTTCTCCACTCCTCTCTGCTCCTCTCTGTGTTTCCACCCCTTCTACCCATCTGGAGGAATGTAGCTTCTTTAAATCCTTGGTTGTCAGACTTCCATACAGCTTGATCTTCTGGTAATTCTGGGTGATATTATTTTTGTAGTCTAGCTATAATTTTTAGTAGTTATATAAGGAGGTGAGGCATGTTTACCTATGCCTCCATCTTGACCAGAAGTTTATTCTTGTATTATTTATTAGTTATTGTATTATTATTATTATTTTTGAGACAAGGAAGCTTTAAATCAAATAAAATCCTAAGAAATACATACACTGTTACAAAAAAGTAAAATCAAAGATGTTTCCCACACATTGTCCACCAAACAAAAACATATTGACATGCTGCTCCTGCAAGGAAATGGACCAAATTTTCTAGATCTTTCCCACTACTGTCTTCTATTTTCCAGGACCAAAAGCTACCTCCAGCCAAACAATGAGCTCAAGTTCCTCCTATGATTCCCCCAAGGAAACATGCCCCCTCACATTATGGGCACATAACACACATCTTGAGTCTGGCACAAGCTCAAAACAACATTAAATTCAGAAAAAGGGTATATACCACATCTCCTTCATAGGAAGCCAGAGAAGTGAGAAATAGCAGGCACATTATTCACATAAAAATTCCACCACCCCCTCGAAGCACATTTGGGAGTCCCAACTCTTTGAAATGCCAAAGGCAGGACAGGGGTTCATTTCCAAGGAAGTCTGAGACTTATCTTGGAAATCTTTTAATGTAGCTCCCAAGTATAAAAAGAAGACAATATCCTGTGAAGTAATTTCCTTCTCAAGGCCTCTGGTCACCTTTCTTGTAGATAAAATGTCAGGAGTCATACAAGAACAGGAATCACCCAAGCTCTCTTTTATTTATTTATTTATTAAAAAAATTTTATGGTTGTTGTATTACATCCATCCCCTTTTTGCTCCCCTCTGTCCCCCTCCTCACCCACCCATTCCCCCCAAAGCCAATCCCACCTGTTTGAAGTATGCCCATTGCAGTCACCTCTGGGCAGGGTGCACTGTGTCCATTTCTCCGTGGTCCCAACTGCTCCGTGATAACAAACCCTTATCACCCACTTAAGTAGCCTGCCTGGCATTTGAATTTGCAACCCCGGGCTAGAGGGTCTCATGGGATGCTTCCAGCTTTGTCAGTTAATGAGCTAAAATATCTATCACATGAATAGTCCCTACCAAATCCCCCACACTCAATTTCCCAAATTTCTGGAAGGCACCACGAAGCTTGGCCTTTCTTCTCTGGAGACACACTGATGCTAACTAAAGTGCTGTAAGGTGTACAAAGGATTCTGTTCCCTTTTTGCCACATAAAATATCTCAAAATACTAGTGAGATATTTATGTAATTGGACCATACCTGATTGTTTTCCTACAATCTCCAGAGGATACTATGAGTGCTTTTTAGGATCTAAAATTTTCCAGGCTTTCTCAAACACACTTCCAAGTTCTGTGGATAGGATTTCAAAGACGCTCATTGAAACATGATTTTCTGTGCTGTTTGTGGGTTTTCAAAGAACCAGTCCTCATGTTTGTACTATGAAGAATGGTAGAATTTTAAACAAAGGATTCCCTTCTATTGCTTCTCAGCTCCTCTCTGTTTTGCTAGAAGAGAAAATTAGTAAATACTCATTTTTATAACTGAAAGTAGTTTTCACTCTGCACCAGACTCTGTGTGTCTGTCTATAAGAGAGAGAACACGGCACAGTTCTTAAAGGATTGTCACGTCCAAATAGCTACACTTCATTAGTATCTGCAGTTCTTCTCCAGGTGAACCTCACTCCAGAAATAAATCTTAAATGAAGCAAGGCTCTCCTCCCTCCAGCAACAATGGAAAACAACTAGCTTAAATCAGATCTTAACATTAATAACCCTATGTAATTTCCAACAGTTTTATTAATATGTAATCCACATCCCATTCCACTGGCCCACTTAAAGGGTACAATTCAATTGTTTTCAGGATGTTCACAGAGTTGTGTGTATCCATTACCACAATCTAATTTTAGAACACATTCATCACTCCCAAAAGAAAACTGTACCCATTAGCAGTCACTCCCCATTTTCCACTCCCACCCCCACCCCACCCCTAGCCAAACACAAATCTATTTTCTTTTCTGTCTCTATGGATTTGCCTATTCATATGTATCAAATGATACAGTATGTAGTCTTCTTACACTTAGTGTACCATTGCCAAAGTTTATCCATGCTGTAGCATGTGTTAGTACTTCATTCCCTTTCCTGCCTGAGTAATACTTCATTGCATGGACATAACATATTTGTTCACCAGTTGATGGACATTTGGGTTGTTTCCATTTTTTACCTATTATAAATAATATTGCTACAAACATTCATATAAGTTTTTGTATAAACATGTGTCTTTGATTACATTGGGTATATAACTAGGAGTGAAATTACTGGGTCAAGTGGTAACTCTAAAATTTTAAAGAATTCCCAGACTATTTCCAAAGTGGTTGCACCATTTTATATCCCACCAGCAGTGTCCAAAGATTCCAATGTCTCCACATCCTCACCAACACTCATTATGTCTCTTTGTGATTGAAGCCATCCTAGTTGGTGTAAAGTTCTATTTTGTGCTTTTGATTAGTGCACTCTGCCTGGTTAATGATGGTGAGCATCTTTTCATGTGCTTACTGAAGATCTGTATAGCTTCTCTGGGAAAGTGTCCCTTCTGACACTTTGCCCATTTTTTAACATTTTTATCTCACTTAAATTGAGCTATGTTTTGACATATTCTGAAATTAACCACTTAACATATATATAATTTCCAAATCTTTCCCCCAATCCCATGGATTATCATTTCACTCATTTGATGTGTCTTTGATGCACAAAACCTTTTAATTTTCATTCAGTTCAACTTAACTTTTTTTTTGGTCACTTATACTTTGGTGTCTTATCTAAGATCTCTGCTGACCCCAAAGTCATAAAGATTTATGACTGCTTTCTTTTTTTATTTTATTGTTGTTATATTACATCCATCCCCTTTTTGCTCCCCTCTGTCCCCCTCCCCACCCACCCATTATTGTATTATTTTCCAAACAAACAACTGTAAACCTACTTTTGCCTCACCCTATATATACAATGGCATATTACCTAGGCATAAAAAATAATAAAATATTGTCATTTATAACAACATGTATGAACCTAGAGAGTATTGTACTGAGTGAAATAAGTCAAGGAAAGACAAATACCATATAATCTCACTTATATCCAGAATCTAAAAAACAAAGTAAATGAACAAACAAAATAGAAAAAAACTCATAGATACAGAGAACAAATGGATGGTTGCCAGAAGGCTTTATGGGGCTAAGTTTAAAAGGTGAAGGGATTAAGAAACACAAATTGGTACTCACAAAATATTTCTGGGGATGTAAAGCCTAGCATAAGGCATATATGCAATAATATTTTAACAACTAGATATTGTATCAGATGGGTAGTAGATTTTTCAGGGAGATCACTTTACAAGTGTCTAATCATTGGGTTATACACCTGAAACTAATGTACTATTGTGCGTCAACTGTAAATTGAAAAAATATTAAAGAAAACAGGCTTATAGAAACATTGATGACAACAGCCAGAAGGTGGCAGCAGGGGACCACATCAGGAAGATTGCCTTGGAAAGGCCCAGGATGGAACTATGAGCCCCAAAACCAGCATCTGCTAGGAGTTGGTAGAGGGTATGATGTACTTCCCAGGAGAGAAAATAAATTGTGAAAAGAGATCTTACAGAAGCTTCGGGTTAACCCTAAGTGTGTAAAATGAGAGGGCCACACAACAGTGATTATAGCCAACAACAATGTATTATAAATTTCAGAGTTGCTACAACACTAAATCTTAATTTTTCTCACCAGAAAAAAGAAATGATAATTACGTGATGTAACAGAGGTGTTAACCACTGCCATGATGGTAATCATATTGCAATATATAAACTTATCGAATTAATACATTGTATACTTCAATCTTACAGAATGTCATACATCAGTTATATGTCAACACAAATTAAAAATTAAAAAATAATAAAATGAAGGGCCCAGAGCTGTAGGTGTTGGGAACAGGGACATATAAGGCCTGTCCAGAAAAAGTTCAGCCATTGTTTTTTTTTAATTTAATTTTATTGTTGTTGTATTACATCCATCCCCTTTTTGCTCCACTCTGTCCCCCTCCCCACCCACCCATTCCCCCCAAAGTCAATCCCGCCTGTTGTCCATGTCCATGGTTCCTTTATACTAGGTTCTTGTCTAAATAGCTCCCCTTCCTTGAGCCATTGTTAATATAACAAGAATGGCTTGCGTGCCATGAATGTAACCTGGCAACTGAGGAGAGTGGACTTGGATGCACATGTGTGAACAATGACTATATCACTGTACAATCAATGGGGGTGATAGATGCCATTGAGTGAGCATGTGTACTATATGGCCATTGCATTCAAAATAGCTGAGCAAGTAGAACAATGAACGAATTGGCTCAAATTTCACATTAAGCTTGATCATTCCTCCGAGGAAACTGTTTGAATGATTCAGAAGGCTTTCAGGGATGATGCATTAAGTGCAGTGTGAATAAAATTGTGGCACGGATGCTTTAAAGATGGTCAAGAATCTGTTCAAAGTGACTCACATTCTAGAAGGCCTGCAACAAGAACACCTGAGAATGTGAACACACACGGGCTGCAATCAGCAAAGATCCAAGAACTGTGTAAGTTCCCAAGGTGCCTACTTTGAAGGAGACAGAGGTGTCATTGTCCTATGTACAATGTTTCTTGTATTTTGCATTTCTTTAATAAATGCCTCCATTTTTTGTATTACATGCTGGATACTTTTTTTACAAACCGTGGCATATACAAGACTAAGAGGAGACAGGAGGCAATGGAGTGAATCTATCCCCAAGGCAAGGAGGAAGGCATAGGAGAGTGAGTGGGAGGAGGGTCAGCTTCTAACACATAGATGATAGTACAGATTAGGAAGCAGGTCACAAAGGGTAGAGGTCATTTTTTGTTGTTGTTGTTCCTCGTGGTGGCACTGATTTTTAAAACTCAAAAAAGTAAGTAGAATCAACCCAAATGTCCACTGATGGATGAATGGATAAACAAAATGTGTTATATATGTACAATGGAATATTACTCTGCCATAAAAAGGAAGGAAATTCTGACACATGCTACACGTGGGTGAACCTTGAGGATATAATGCTAAGTGAAATAGGTCAGTCACAAAATGACAAGTACTGTATGGTTCTACTTATATAAGGTATCTAGAGTAGTCAAATTCATAAAGACAAAAAGTAGAATGGAGGCAGGGAAAGGGAGAATGGAGAGTTGTTTAATGGGTAAAGCATTTTGGTTTTGCAAGATAAATTTCTGGAAATTGTTGAATAACAAGTGAATCTACTTAACACTTTTGAACTGTACACTTAAAACTGGTAAAGATAGCAAACAAAGTTCCATCTGTTCTGATCTTTAAGGAGTCATAGGCCATTCCAAGCATGGTGGTAGTGTAGGATGTGACATCAAGTTAATATAAAACATAATACCTCACATTTAAATGGCACATTGTAATATACAATTCTAGTGTGAAAATTTGTTACCTTGTCAAGTCTTTCCAGTAACAAGTACGGAGTAGCATGGGTCTCTGTGTTAAAGCAAATGGGTGGGTTACATGAAGGGTGAATAGAAAAACAGGGAGCGAATGGGTTAAGAAAGAGTAGAGAGGCAAATGTTAGAATTGGTGGACAAAAACAGGTGGGAAAAAATGGAAGAGAAAGAAGCAGAGCAACAAGCTCATGATCTATTTAATTTTTCTGTTTATCCTCAGATGAGATAGGTGGTAACCCTAGGCTTGTGTATTTAAATGCTTTCTACTGTTTCTAGGTCCCATTTTTCACAAACTCTGTTCCAAGCAGTAGTATCACTTCATAATTAAAGGTGGCAACGTTCGAAGTTTGGCCCTGGCCATTCCTCATTATGTGATCTTATCTCTCTTGACTTTAGTTATCTCTCTGATAATAATAGTTCCTGTAACCTCTAAGCCTTCAGTACATATTTTCTATTTTCTATTTTTTCAGTCTTGTGATCTCAGGAGAAAACACTGCCCATTGACTGAAGTGATAGAGAATACCCCATTGAGGTTTTTGTGCTTTCCACTTAGCCTGGGTTGCCTCACAGCATGGTGGACTCAGGATAGTAGGTATTTTAACATGGTTGAGTCAGGACCTTAAGGTTAGTGTCCTTGGGAGCAAGGTAGAACCTGTGTTACTTTTTTTCTGACCTAACTTTAGAAACACATAGCATTTCTTTTGCCTCATTCAATTGGTTACAAGTCAGTCGCAAGCCTACCTCAATTCAGAGAAAGAGGGCATAGGCCATACTTACCAATGGAAAGAGAATCAAAGAATTTGTGAACATGTAGGATGGTTAATTTTATATGTTAACTTGACTGGATCATGGGGTACCTAGATATTTAGCTAAACATTATTTCTGGGTGTGTCTGTAAGGATGTTTCCATATGAAATTAGCATTTGAATCAGTAAACTCAGTAAAGTGAGTTTTCCACTGTGGATGGGCATCACCCAATCCTTTGATGGCCTAAATAGAACAAAAGGGCAGAAGAAGCAAGAATTAGGCTGGTCCTGCCTGATTGCTTGAGCTGAGATATTGACCCTCTTCTTCCTCAGTGCTCCTGCTTCTCAGGCCTTTGGAGTCAGATTGAATCACACCACTGACTTTCCTGGGTCTCCAGCTTGCAGACAGCAAATTGTGGGACTTCTTAGCCTTCAGAATTGTGTGAGCCAATTCCTTATAATAAGTGTCTTTATATATTTATACTAAGAACTGTATATCTATTCTCTCTCTCTCTCTCTCTCACACACACACACACACACACACACAAACACACACACACATCCTATTGGTTCTGTGCCTGTGTATGTAGAGAGTCCTGGCAAATACATGTTTTAAAATTGCCACAATATGTTAAGCTCTACGTGTTTATTGCTGAATAACTACATCATGATTTTCAAGCAACACATCAGACTGGACAAAAATGACGACAAAAATGAACCCTAATTGCAGGGATGAATAAAAGGAACGTAACAGAATTGCAATTAAATGCTAGGCTTAGAGGCCCTGTGTTTAAGATGGACTTGAGTAATCCTGTAGGAGCAGGGACTTACCCCTCTTAAAGGAATGTGGGTGTCTATGAATCACTGTGGTGGGCACTGTCATTCACCTCCCAGATCTTCCCTTAGAGAAGAACTTGTTGGTCCAGTTGCTAGGTGGTAGGCAGCCTTCAGCTGTCAGCCCTCTGGTTTCAGTTGCAGAGCCAACTTTCCCAAGGTCACACTTCTCCTGGTGGCTCACATCCAATTTTATAATTAAGTGACTTACACTCATCTTCCTCAAAAATTTTTGGGTACCACTTAAATCAAGGGACCTAACCAAAGCCAAACATAGCAAATATGGGCTTGTTCATGTAACATTTCTGTTAATATACTTCCTCTTATTCTAAACATAGGACTCCATTATGGCACAAAGGCCTTATTATGCAACATTAAGTATTTCCTTAAATGCACTTTACCTTTGTATGTGCTCCTAGTCTCCTCTCTCCTCCTAAGGTGTTAACAATGTGAACATTTGATACAATAAGCAACCTTGCTGAACATTATCTCACTCATCATTTTTAGATCACTGATAAGTCTACTCATTCAGACACTTTACTCAACACTTTCAGACTAGGCCTGGACTCCACCCTTCTCCCTCAGGATTGTGCCTTTCCTGCATTTGAGAACTTGAAAGTGTGTATGTGTTGGGAGAGCAAGGTGATAGCTCAGAAATGAAGGTCTGCTTGTCTTGGACTTGGCTGCTGCTGTTGCTTGCAGATATCACCAACCTTACCCCAGCACCATTCTGGTGCTTCTAGGTCCTTTCTAGAGTCCTCTGTATGCTATGGCCTCTGTTAGCCCCAACTCGATGCCGATGCTCACTCTCAAGGCCAAAGAGAGATGACATCTAATGAGGGTTGTTCCTTTACCGTGGTCCTCCCATGAGCTCTAGTAACATCTTTTTTACCTAAGTCAATGGGATTCCTGGGGAAGGAGCTGTTCTACGTAAGAGAATTCCCCCATATAACTCAACTTACCTCTTTTAGTACCAAATATTTTCTAAATTTAATATTTTAAACAGGAAACTTCTTAAAATAAGTTGTAAAATTATCTGCCTTCTTTCATGGTAAAATTAAATGTAATTTAACTTTTTCTTTGTCTGGGACTGTTTGTTATATGGGCCACACTAGTGTGCTTTTATAGTTCTACCAACTGGGGTTTTAAATTAACATTTGCTTTTTCCCTTATATACTTATTATAGATAATTTGAAAACCAGAAAAAAGAAACTTACTTTTCCAGACCTAGAGAGACATTTAGCTGTATTTTCTTCCAGTTTTCATTTTAACTTTCTTGACATTTTTCTATATGTAGCTTTTATTTATTCAACTTAGTTGCAGTTTCTTACAGCTTCCACAGGTGGTTCTCCTGTGGAAGGGTTAGTCATCCCTTCTCACTGCCTGTAGGGTCACACTGCCCACCCTCCTCCTCCCTTCCATAATTGGTAACTTCTAATTTGTAAGCTGCAGAACAAGTTTACCGTGATTATTAGAATTGTAGGTAAAGATAACAATGACTGGGCTCTCCAGGAGAGCCTGAAACTCACATCATGAGTCAGATATGTGGGCTTTGAAGTGGCTGTTCCAGCTAACCAGCAGATTTCTTGGTTTTCCTGCTCCATTCCAGAGATTTCCAGAAAGTCTACTCTTAAAGATGTTGATACTATTCTGCAAGTACATCTTGCCATTGACTGAGTACATGTTCAATTAGTTTTTAAATCATCTTGAGGGTAGAGACTATCTTCTAACAATGCCTAATATTATGCTCCACACATAGTAGGCACTCCAAAATGCTTTTGGTGAAGAAAATTCAATTGAGATATTCCCAGTTTCGATCGAGACTCAATTTTTAAAAAAGATTTATTTATTATTTTTAGAGAGAGGGGGAGAGAGACAGAGAGGGAGAGAAACATCAATGTATGGTTGCCTTTCGCCTGCCTCCAGCTAAGGACCTGGCTGGAGACCTGGCTTGCAACCTGGTTACGTGCCCTGGCTGGGAATGGAACCAGCGACCTTTGGGTTCACAGGCCAGCACCTATCCACTATGCCACCAGCCAGGGCCCAAGACTCAATTTTCGTGATACATTTTATCTTTACCAAAGTTAGATTTTTACTAATCTTTAATCTGAATAAGTTTACAATTAACTCAAGGAATGATTGTGGGGGGCATTTTTGAGTATCCTTTTGCTTAATCTCTAGCCATATCCTCTGGCTTTCATACGGCAAATTAGTCCTTCCCCACCTAACTCCTTCATGAAGCAGGTGATGTGAGCCTAAACCAATCAGCACCACCTCTCAGCCACAGTGATTGGTTCAGAATTGGGCACATGACCCAGACAGACCTAGTCAGGACTTTTGGGAATGCTGGAATAAATAAAGATGTAAGTCTTTTTGATGGAAGCAAAATTGGAAGATTACCCCAGGTGTTCCATGAGGTTGCATTTTATAAATGGGTACTTGCACGGACGTGAGCAGAGCTGTACTAATCAACAAAAAACAGAGCTTGATTACATCTTTGGGCTTCTATATTCCTGTGTGGCTACTCCTGAAGCCAAATCTATTAGCGGTCATTTAAGTTACTGTTGCAGGTTGGGTTCTCCAGAAGCAGACATGGAGATGCAGTTTGGCATGCAAGATGTTTATAAGGGATCAACACCTGTGAAAGGATGAGGAGGCAGGGTTGGGCAGAGTGACAGTGAAGCAGGGATCTCAGAACAAGTATTTCCTTTCAGAGTTTAAGTCTCAGGATGGGCTTTTAAACTTCATTTCTGTTCTGCCATCAGAGGTGGACTAAGAAAATTGTGACCTTAAGGCAGATTGCTCTTTTCACCTCATGCAGCCAGGAAAAGCTGACAAGTGAAAACTATCTGATGACTGTGTTCCCTGCAGCAGCACAATAAATCCTTTAAGGAGTACATGGGGGCGGGACACGCATCTTCGTGTCTAGCAAGTTATAGAGACATTATTATTATTGCTATTATTTTATGTTAGTTTGAGCTGAATTTTCTGCCACTTGCAGCCAGAAGAGTTCAAATTATTGAAGTGGTTATTTTGATAGCTAAAGCCCCACTGTTTTTGACAGAGTCAATTTTCTCAGACCCAAACAGTACTTGAACTGTTTGAGATGTTGAGCACACATAAGCACTGAAGCTTGACTTGGCATTAGGATTAAGAACTGATGGAGTTGCTCTTGCTTAACTGGTCCCCATGCATCCTCCTTTTATGCTTCTATGCTTACACCTGGCTTTAGAATGTAGAAAGCGGAGCTCTCTGTCAATATAATTTTTAAATTATTATTGTTGTTGTATTACATTCATCTCATTTTCCCTGCTCTGCTCTCTCCTTCCCCACCCTCCTTATCCCCCTCCCACAGTCAATCCCCCATGTTGTCCATGTCCATGGGTCATCCATGCTAGTTTCTTGATTAAACTGTTCCCCTTCCTTGCCTCCTTCTCCCCTCTCTCCCTCTCTCCCCTCCCCTCTGCACACTGAAAGTGTGTTCCTTGTATTCATGTTTCTGGTTCTGTTTTGTTTGCTTGTTTGTTTGTTCATTAGTCTCCTGTGTTAAGTGAGAACACATGGTATTTAAATTTTTGCTGCCTGGCTTATTTCACTAAGCATGATGCTCTCCAGTTCCATCCATGCTATTGCAGATGGTAGGATTTCTTTCTTTCTTTTTTTTTTTCTGTTGCATAGAACTCCATTGTGTAAATGTACCACAGCTTTTTGATCCATTCATCTACTGAAGGGCACTTAGGTTGTTTCCAATGCTTGGCTATTGTAAATAGCGCTGCTATGAACATAGGGGTACATAGGTTCTTCTGAATTGGTGTTTCGGTATTCCTTGGGTATAATCCTCCAGTGGAATCACTGGGTCATAAGACAGTTCTATTCTTAGTTTTTGGAGGAAATTCCATCTTGTCTTCCATAGTGGCTGCACCAGTCTGCATTCCCACCACCAGTGCACCAGGGTTCCCTTTTCTCCTCATCCTCACCAGCACTTGTTGTTTGTTGATTTGTTGATGATGGCCATTCTGACAGGTGTGAGGTGGTATTTCTTTGTGGTTTGAATTCACATCTCTCTGATGGCTAGTGATGTTGAACATTATTTCATGTGCCTCTGGGTCCTTTGTATGTCATCCTTGAAGAAGTGTCTGTTCGGGTCCTTTGTCCATTAAAAAAAAATTTTTTTTTATCTCCCTGGTGTTGAGTTGTATTAGTTCTTTATATCTTTTGGAGACCAAACACTTGTCAGAGGTGTCATTGGCAAATATGTTTTCCCATATTTGCCAGTATGGTTGGTTCCCTTTTTATTTTGTTGCTGTTTTCTTTAGTTAAGCAGAACTTTTACAGTTTGATGTAGTCCCATTTGTTTATTTGTTCCTTTATTTCTCTAGCTCTGGGAGATATTTCAGGGAAAATTTTGCTGTGTGGGATATCTGCAATTTTTTTGGCTTATGTTTTCCTCTAGGGCTTTTATGGTGGCACTGCTTATGTTTAAGTCTTTTATTCATCTTGAGTTTATGGTGTATGGTGTAAGTTGATGGTTTAGTTTCATTTTTTTGCATGTGCCTGTCCAGTTCTCCCAACACCACTTGTTGAAGAAGCTATTTGCACTCCATTTTATGTTCCTTCTCCTTTTGTTGAATATTAGTTGCCCATAGAGTCCTGGGTTTATTTCTGGGCTCTCTATTCTGTTTCATCGATCTGTTTGTCTATTCTTGTGCCAGTACCAGACTGTTTTGGTTACTATGGCTTTGTAATATAGCTTGATATCTGGTATTGTGATTCCTCCTAGTTTGTTCTTCTTTCCCAGGATTGCTGTAGCTATTCAGGGTTGTTTTTGACTCCATATGAATTTTTTAAGTGTTTGTCCTAATTCTGTGAAATATGATGTTGGTATTTTAATAGGGATTGCATTGAATCTATAGATGGCTTTGGGTAGTATGGACATTTTAATGATGTTAATTCTTCCCAACCATGAACATGGTATGTGCTTCCATTTATTTGTATCTTCCTTAATTTCTTTCTTCAGTGTTCCGTAGTTTCCTGAGTACGAATCCCTTACTTCCTTGGTTAAGTTTATTCCTAAGTACTTTGTTTTTCTTGTTGCTATGGAAAATGAGATTTGTTTTCTAGCTTTTATCTCTGATATTTCACTGTTGGTGTAAAAAAAATGCCTTTGATTTCTGAATATTGACTTTGTATCCAGCTTTTTTGTCAAATTCAGTTATTAGGTTGAGTAGTTTTTTAGTGGAATCTATAGTGTTTTCTACGTATACTATCATGTCATCTGCAAATAATTATAATATTTTTAATTGTGATAAAAACTAAGAACATATAATTTAGCATCTTAAACTATACAGTTTTTCAGTGTTATAAGTATATTCATATTGTTGTGAGACTGATCTCCAGAATGTTTTCATTTTGCAAAACTGAAACTCTATACCCATTAAATAGCACCTACACTTTCACTTCTCCTACCCAGCCCTTGTAATCACCATTCTACTTTCTGTTTCTATGAATTTGACTACTCATGATACCTCATATAATTATAGTCACAGAATTTTTTTTGTGACTGGCTTATTTCACTTAGCATAATAACATCTTGATTAGGAATCATTTTCCCCTAGCTTTATTGGAATATAACTTATATTTCACATTGTATAAGTTGAGATAGAGCTTCTGTCTCCTAAGCTTGAGAGAATGGCCTTAAGGTGTAGGTGTTTCTGTAGGGTTCAGTGGCACAGGCTCTCCAACTACCTGAGCTGGGCACTTCAGCTACCATCCTACCCCATGTGGGCTATGCATACTCTCTTGTTGTAGTTGAGCCTTGATTGCCAATGGCATGTCAATGGGAGGGATTAATCCTCAGTCTGATTGGCTGCAAGGACTGGCTATCACCATGGAGGATCAGCTATGCAGGTACCCACCCCATGGAGCAGGACTTACTTCAGTGGGACTCTGGCACCTGCTGAGTCCACCCCTTGAGTGTGTCACTTGTGGAGGTGGTTAGGTGGTGTTCTGATGTGACCTGAAGCTGTCTACTAGGTGTGTTGGCTCCAGGGCTTCTTGGGAGTGCAGGTCAATGTCAGCTTCTACCTTTGTTGTATCTTGAGCCACCTAGAATGAGCTACAAAGTCATTTGCAGGTGGCTGAGTCTTGTGCAGGTCTTGGAGGTGCCCAGGAGATGCCAAACTGTAAACGAAAGCTAGCTGCTGCTAGTGCCGGGCCTGGGGCTGCTTAGCAAAAGCTACAGGGCATACTGAGGTCAGATGCTGCTTGCTTGGTGTTTGTGGACCTTTGAGATATTTTAGGAAGATATGAAGCTTGAGCCAAGACAGGCCATTTGTATGGGAAAACAGTATGAGTCAGGCTGATGGAATCTCAGATATGGTACCCACCTGCTGGCTCTGTAGTGGGAGGGTTCAGCAAAGGAACAATGGACTCTTCCAGCACCTCCGTCTGGGAAAAAGCTGCCCCTCCACCTCTTTCCCTGATGCCAAACAATTCAGTTCCTCCCTGTATGTCCCTGGTGCCTTTTGAGCTCCTGCCCTAGTGGTGGAGCTCAAAGCAAGTACCTAGTAAGTCCATATGTGAGCCATTTAAAAGGAACACCTGGGACTCCAGAAGACTTCTGTCTCATTCAGCCACAATCTCCAATAGTTTTTATAGCCAGAAGTTATGAGGACTTCTTTTCCTGGCATTGGAACTCTGGGCTTGGGAGCCTGGTATGGGGCTGAGACCCCTTGTTCTTCAGGTTGGATCTCTGTAGCCGAAATAGCCCTCCTAATTTTATCTACCACATATGGGTTTGGGTCTGGCCTGTTCTTTGTCTTGGCCCCTCCTACCAGTCTTTTTTTTTTTTTTTTTTTTAAGATTTTATTCATTATTTTCAGAGAGAAGGGTAGTGAGAGAGGAAGAAAGGGAGAGAAGCATCAGTGTATGGCTGCCTTTTACCCGCCTCCAGCTAAGGACCTGGCTGGAGACCTGGCTTGCAGCCTGGTTCTGTGCCCTGACTAGGAATTGAACCAGTGAACTTTGGGTTCGCAGGCCAGCACCAAGTCTTGATATGACAACTTCTTTATATCTTTAGTTGTAGGGCTTCTGTTCAGCTATATTTCAGGCAGTTCTTAATGATGGCTATTTTGTACTTCCGTTGTAATTCTGATGTGGTTGTGGGAGGATGTGAGTACTGCATCTACCTACTCTGCCATCTTGACTGGAAGCCTCTCTTGTCTTTCTGATAATAGCCCCAGCCTAACAGATGTGTGGTGATACCTCATTGTGGTTTTAATTTGCATTTTCCTGATGATTGATGATGTTGAGCATCTTTGCATGTACCTGATGGTCATTTGTGTAGATTCTTTGGAAAAATGTCTCTTTAGTTCCTCTGACCATTAAAAAAACCAGATTGGGAGTTTTTGGCATAGATTTTAAAAAATTCTATGTATAACTTGAATAATAACCTCCTATCAGATTGGTGGCTTGCAAATATTTTGTCCCATTCTGTATGTTGCCTCTTCATCTTGTTGATGGGTTCTTTTGCTGTGTAGAAGCTTTTTAGTTTGATGTGGTCTCTGTATCTAAGACTCTGAACACCTAAGGGCAAAGTGTGTGCCTAGCACACATCATATTTTTTTAAAGATTTTATTTATTATTTTTAGAGAGAGGGGAAGGAAGGGAGGCAGAGAGGGAAAGAAACATCAATGTATGGTTACCTTTCACATGCCTCCAGCTACAGACCTGGCTGGAGACCTGGTTATGTGCCCTGACTGGGAATTGAATCAGTGACCTTTGGGTTTGCAGGCCAGTGCCTACCCACTGAGCCACCAGCCAGGGCCATATGTTTAATAAATACTTCTTGTAATAAAATCCTGTCATTTTCTGCCTCCACATGTTCTTAACTCTGTGTATTCATTTGCTCATGCTGTTCCCTCACTTGTAATGCTTTTCTCCACATATTCCCAAGTCTGCATTATACCATCTTATATAATTCATTGTAAAAACCATCTTTTGCAGAAAATTTTCTCTGATTGCAGCAGTTATAAGTAATCGTTCTTTCCTTTGAATGATCATTATATTTGATATATACCTCACTTAATGGATTTTTGGTTGTCATTTTGCCAAGTATGTGAACCCCCTACCTCTATTGCTCACTCTATACATTTTTGACGGATCCTAACCTCCACTGCAAAACTTGAAAAGCCAGCACTTTCTTTGTTTGCTTCCTTGCAGCCAGTGGGCCGGCAAATGACTTAGGCTGACCCAACAAAACACATCTGCTTTTTTACTTTGTATTGAACTAGAGAAGCAAAGAATTAACAACAGTGAGAAACTTGTCTGGTGGTGGCGATGATGACAGCAACAACACCCAGTCTCCAGGGCAGCAGTGCCAATGAGATGCCAGGGTGCCATGCTCCCAGTCCAAACTGCAGCCATCAATAGTCATAAGAAGCAGCAGGGGTGCTCCTGCCAGAACGGTCTTGGGGCACAGTTTGGCCTGCTCTTCTGGCTGTCTTACTTCCCTTGGTCCCTGCCCATTTTCTGAGGATGATGTTTTAGCCTTGCCAATGACTCTATGAGAAGCTTGCATTTGTAGCTGGAGTACAGCCCTGCCTTGTAAAGAATGGCAAGGGCCTTGAGGGTAGAGCTTTGGCCTTGTGAATTCACTAACTTTTTAAAAATTAACTAATTTATTTAAAGATTTTATTTATTATTTTCAGAGAGAGGAGAAGGGAGAGAAGCAGAGAGGTAGAGAGATATCAATGTATGGTTGCCTTTCACCTGCCTCCAGCTAAGGACCTGGCTGGAGACCTGGCTTGCAACCTGGTTATGTGCCCTGGCTGGGAATTGAACCAGCAACCTTTGGTTTCACAGGCTGGTGCCTTATCCACTGAGTCACCAGCCAGGGCAGGAATGAATTTTTTAAATCACTACATACCACTATAATGGCCACTATAAATTTTTGTGCCTATATAAGATTGATCTCAGATATTTCACTACTTGATGAAATGAATATTTGAGAGAAGTACTTTGATAACAGTTGCATGATCTGTGTGGCTGAATATGGGAAAGGAGGAAACTTGGGCAGAGACACACTTTTTTCAGGGCTGATCTTACAGTTACCTATGCATAACCAAGTAGAAGGCTACACAAGAAGAAGTAATGTTGTATGTGAACCTGTGTGCATGCATTTTATTATAAACATGGCTTTATTCCACCCAGAGAATAGACACTGATTTCAATGCACAGTTGGTAGAAGAAGGAGTTTATCTCTATCAATTTTATACAAAACTGAAAGATGAAAAGATTCAAACAAATAACTTGGATATGAGATTTCCTTTTTTACTTATTATTTTTATAATAATATAATAGGAGTCAAACATAGGAACAGCCATAAAAGTTGTTGTTTTAGCCTATGCCTATTGTGCAGAAACCTCTCATTGGCATCTAAGCTATAAAAATCCTTTAATTACTTATTTTCACCTGAAATCAGGTGGGTCTGAGAGCCCATTATATGTGATTCAATGATAGTTATTAGAAAATAGAATAGAGACCATCTCTGTTTTGTTCTGGCTCATTATTTTCTGTTTTTTCACTTGCATCCACATAGCACTTCCCTCTTTTATTCAGATCTGACTAATGCTTTAAATAACTGCACACATTTTTCTTTCCTGGCTTTGAGAGTTCATGGAACATGATTGGTTCAGGAGAATTCAGCATGGGTTTATTCTCATTAGTAATTTTTGGCAAAATAAATAAACAGAATAAAACTCTCTAGTTTCCATTTTAGTCAAACAAATTCAGCTCTTATAGGGAAATGCATGTGATTTTGCTTTTGAAATTGGATTTTAAAATGACTCTTTTTTTTCTGAGCTCCTTTCAAAATATGCTGTATCAGTTAGGAATTCCTTAGAATTCCACATAGAGCTTTCTTGAAGAGAAATGTTCTAAAACTATGACTTTTCAATACATCAGTCACTAGCTACATGTGGCTATTGAGGACTTGAAATTCAGTTAGTGTGATTGAGTGACTGAAAATTTAATTTTATCTACTTTTAATTAAAATTTAAATACCCACATGTGGCCACTATATCATAACTCTGGTCCAAGGCTGATAAAGCCATGTAGTTATATTATCAAGATGCACCTCTTTGCATATTTTTGACATGTGTCCTTAGCCTGCAGGCTTCTATCCTCAAGCTCTTTGCCTTGTGGCTGCAAATGACTGCCACACCTCCAACCATCATTCATATCTGTATTCCAGCAGGAAAAAGGAGGAAGGAGGGAGAAACACTAGAAATCATTTGTATATATCACATAGCTACTCTTAGCTGTAATGTAGATTGGAAAATGGAGTTGTTAGTTTCTACAGCCTCTACAGTAGAGGAACGCAAAGAGAAAATAGAGGTTGGACCAGCCAGTCTAAAATGTCTTTCTTAACAACAACACAGATTACTAAAAAACGAAACACATGCTTTATAGAAAATGAGCTGAATAGGTATCTGCTTGGCAATGGGGAAGAAAGTCAGCTGGATGCTACCTAGGTGCTCCCATTATAAAAGGAATTATGTCCATTTTCACTTTATGAAATCCAAGAGATTTAAGTTCAGAAAGGTTGTGATCTTATGTCCAAGATTATACAGGTAATATTAAAGGGTAGGGTTCTCAACTTTGGTTGGAGAGTGGAGTGATCTGATTGGGGAGGTCTTAAAATGCCCAATGCCAGGCCACATGACGACCAGTTAATCAATTTTGAAGGATGGGGGTGGGTAGAATGCAGGTAAGATAGAAAACTGTGTTATGGTTACCTATTGCTGCATAACAAAGCGCCTTTAGACTTTGTACCTTTAAACAACCACCATTTTCTTCTGGTTTACTGTGATTATTCTTTTCTCCCATGTGGTGTTGACAACAATCACTCCATGCTGTGCAACAAGCAGATGGGCTGGTCTGGAGGTTCCCAGATGAACCCACCCAAATGTCTGTCACCTTGACAGAAATGTTCTTCAGAAGCTGGGTTCAGTTGGAACTATTGACTACAGTATCTTCGTGTGGCTTCTTCAACACTGAGGCCTGAAGATAGCTGGACTTCTTGCATGGTAGCTTGGAGCTCTGAGAGAGAATACTCTAGTGTAGAAGATAGAATATGACCCAGCCTTGGAAATCACACAGTATCACTTTTGCCCTAGTCTATTGGTCAAAGCAGTCCTTAGTTAGCTTACCCGGTCCATCCATTCAGGGTGCTATAACAAAATATCACAGATTGGCTAGCTTATAAAAACAGAAATGTATTTCTCACTGTTCTTGAGGCTGGGAAATCCAAGAGCAAGGCACCAGTCTTGTGAATGTGAATATTTGCATTCTGGTAAGGGCCTGTTCCCTGGTTCATAGCCAGTGCCTTCCTCATTGTATCATGACATGTTGAAAGGTGGGGGGAGCTCTCTGGAATCTTTTTTATAAGAGCACTAATCCCACTTATGAGAGCTCCACCCTCATGATTTAAGCACCTCCCAAAGGCCCTACCTCTTAATACCATTGATGTTGGGGATTAGGATTTCAACATATGAAGTTTGGAGAGACAAATATTCAGATCATAGCATTCCCCAAGTCTTAATGGGAAGAAAGCCAAATAATTTGTGGGCATGTTTTAAAACCACCACAGAGCAGTGGTTTTAAAACTTTAAAGTGCATTTGAATCTCCTGAGCTCCTATTAACATGCACATTTGGATTCAGTTCTTGGATGGAGCCCAAGATTATATAGGGGGACAACAATGTTGCTGCTCCTTGAACCACACTTTTGAGTAGCAAGGCTGTAAGAGGATTCAAAACACAAGTTGGTCAGCTTGTCTTTCTGACTATCCCACACCACCCACAATCCAGACCTCGCTACCTCTGTGAGTGTCTATGTAATAAGTAATAAGGGCTCTAAAAGGAAGCTCTTGACCTGCCCAAAAAAGATCAAAATAGCAAATCAGCCTCAAGCAGTGTGCAAAGAAACAGTAATTGAGTTCTCAGCAAGAACCTGTGGTTTTGAGTGGTCTCTCGTTTAACTGAGTGTTTTTCCTGGACAGCCTGGGTCCTGAATCACAGGACCCTGACTTTGCCATCAATTACCTGTGCAAGCATACATAAATTACCTTTATCCCTCACTTTTTTTATCTGTAAAATTAGGTAAATACAGATTTTCCCTAAGGTCTCTTATAGCTCAAACTACCTGCACCATCCACAGTTTCAGAATGGTTACCCTTGTTTCACTGAAAGTGTAAGTTCGTATCAAAAGTGTAACCAAAGAGACAAACTAGCATATTCTGAGGGAAATCACTCTGTTTTACCCTCCTCTTCCATGTGTGCCCATTGCCTCAGAAGCACATGCCCCAGCTTCACTCCTGGCCAGAACCCTTCAAAGTCATACTTTACCCTCCTTCACCACTGCCTGTCACCATGTTAGCACATCCATAGATCTCTCAGACATTGGATTTTTGTAAGGACAACCATTTATCCAATCAAAATATTTAACCTCCATGACAGAATAAATATAATGGGTAATTAGGTTTCTGCTATGTTAGTGCTGTATAATAAATAACCCCAAAGTTCAATGGCTTACACAAGTATATATATTTTTTCACTCACAGGACTCACAGTTTGTTTGGGCAGTTCTGCCTCAGGCTGGAGGTCAAGTTCAGATCTGCTCTTTAATTCTGGTAACAGCAGCTACATGGTTCATGTTTCTATATGCTAATATCAGAGGTACAAGATGTCAAGCTAAACCAAGCAAGCTCATGTCACACTCACTATTGTCCTATTGACCAAAGCAAGTCATGTGAGCAAAGCCGAATGAAGCCCATGGAACAAGGAAATCTGCTCTACCTACTTTGCTGGGAGTCCCCGCAAAGTCACTTAGTAAAGGACATGGAGATATAGTTTTAATAAGAGGAGGGAGTAAAGAGTAGGGATAATAATCCAACCTGTTACAATGGGACACAGCTTTTATTTATTTATTTATTTATTTAAACATTAGAAAAAATTATTTATTATTTTTCAGAGAGAGGGGAAGAGAGAGAGGAAGAGAGGAAGAGAAACATCAGTGTATGGTTGCCTTTCACCTGCCTCCAGCCATGGACCTGGCTAGAGACCTGGCTTGCAACCTGGTTATGTTGCCCTGGTTGGGAATGGAACCAGTGACCTTTGGGTTCACAGGCGGGCACCTTATCCACTGTGCCACCAGCCAGGGCACAGCTTCCTTTTTGCCCAATATTTTATTATGTAAAAATTTCAAATCCAGAAAATTTGAAAGAATTTTAGCGAACACCCATTTATTCTCCATGTAGATTCTGTAATATTTTACTACTTGATTTATCACATTATCTATGTCTCTATCTTTTTACCCATTCACCAATTAATCTTATTTTTGATGCATTTCACCATAACTTGCATACATCAGTGATGTATGCATCACTGTAAATAAGTATACATAGAGTTAATTAGAGTTTAATATTGTTAATGTTTACTCTTTTTCCTTTGAGGTAATATTTACATAGATAAAATGCATAAATCTTGTGTATCATTCCATGAGTTTTCACAAATCATACACTTGTGAAACCCAAACTCTGTACAAGATACAGAACATTATTATCATTCCTAGAAAGTTCCCTTGATACATGGTTAAATATTTTTTTATTAAAAAAAAGTTAAGATATTCTAGGGAGGATCCAGAGGAGCAAGTGGGAGCTACATTAATCTTCTCCCAGCACCAAACTGGAATTAAAACTAAAATTTGAGCTATTTGGTATATTGTTATCAATTCATTTATACTTTGAGTCATTGTTAGGGAATCATTTTACAGTGCAAGCTGAGATATCTTGACTAATTATTTCTACTTACTTTATTTATGAAGTCCCAGGTTGAAAGAATCCATTCCAGGGTAGTTCTCACTCAGGATCTCAGTAATTCTGCACATGTGTGAAGCTCTCAGTGTGAGAAAATAAATACGGAGTAGGGGGGTCAGGAGGGAAAAAACAGTGCATGACCCCTAACTGTATTCAAGTATAATAAATAAACAATAAAATATTACTGACAATAGTATTAATAATAAAATAAACAAATGTACTGGCCAAACAGAACATGCTTATGCAATGAGTTTGGCCAATCTGTGACCTCTGGGGTTTGTTGACAGAAATGCACATGTGGTGCACATATCATATAGACCAGATAAGCAGCAGCAGCACCTGTTATGGAGCAGGTTATAGTGCTGTAGGTGGGTCCATTTTTACCTTGGAGTGGAATATGTTAGTCATGTTCTAGGTCACATTTTTAAAATAAGTTAAAGGATGAAGAATTATCTGATGGAGGTTATGCTGCTGTATCTGTTACAATTAAGTTTGGCTGCAAGCAACAACCCTGTCCCCTTAACAAATAACAAGAGAGGGTTTTCTCTTTCATTTCTCTCAGCTAAAGGAAATATGGAGATAGAATACAGGCTTGTAGGGCCTGAAGAATAAATACAGATTATTTGCATAAGGTAGGTCTTAATTGTTTCAGAAGAAGGCAAGAGAAGTTCACATAACATAAAGTTAACTATTTTAAAGTGAGCAATTCAGTGGTATTTAGTACCTTCACAATGTTGTGCAACTGTCACCTCTATCTAGTTTCAAAACATTTTCAATATCCAAAAAGAAAACCCAAATTCATTAAGCAGTTGCTGCCAACTCACCTACTCCCCCAGACCCTGGTAACCATTGATCTGTGTTCTGTCTCCATAGTTTAACCTAGTCTGCTTGATTAATATGAATGCAATAGTACAGAAAGTAATTTTTGTGTTTGGCTTATTTTACTTGGAATAAGGTTTTTAAAGTTCATCCTATTGTAGCATATATCAGTATAGTCATGAGCTGCATAATGACATTTCAATCAATGATTGACTGCATATACACTGGTGGTTCCATAAGATTATAACGAAGTGGCCATGGCTGGTGTGGCTCAATGAATTGAGTGCTGGCCTATGAACCAAAGGGTCAACAGTTCAATTCCCATTCAGGGTACATGCCTAGGTTGTGGGCCAGGTCCCCAGTTGTGGGTATGCAAGAGGCAACCACATTGATGTTTCTCCCCCTCTCTCCCTCCATTCCCCTTTCTCTAAAAATGTAGTGCAACATTTTTTAAAATTTAATTTTATTGTTGTTGTATTACATTTATCCCATTTCCCCCCTGCTCTCCCCTTCCCCACCCTCCCTATCCCCCACACAGTCAATTCAACTTGTTGTCCATGTCCATGGGTCATCCATGCCAGTTCCTTGACTAAACTGTTCCCCTTCTTTGCCTCCTTTTTCTCCTCCCCCCTTCTCCCTTCCCTCTTCCCACTGAAGGTCTGTTCCTTGCATTCATGTCTCTGGTTCTGTTTTGCTTATTTGTTTTGTTCATTAGTCTCCCATATTGGGTGAGATCATATGGTATTTGTCTTTCACTGACCAGCTTATTTCACAAAGCACAATACTCTCCAGGACTATCCATGTTGTTGTAAAGGTAGGAGTTCTTTCTTTCTGCTGTGTAGTATTCCATTGTGTAAATGTACCAAAGTTTTCTGATCCAATTATCCACTGATGGGCACTTAGGCTGTTTCCAGCACTTGGTTATTGTAAATAGTGTTGTTGTACATAGGTTCTTCTGAGTTGGTGTCTCAGGGTTCTTTGGGTATAGTCCTAGTAGCAGAATTGCTGGATCAAAAGACAGTTCCAATTTTAGTTTTTATGAGGAAATTCCATCTTGTTTCCCATAGTGGCTACACTAGTCTGCATTCTCACCAATGGTGCGCCAGGGTTCCCTTTTCTCCACACCCTTGCCAGCATTTGTTGGTTGTTGATTTGTTGATGATTGCCATTCTGACAGGGGTGAGGTGGTATCTTATTGTGGTTTTAATTTGCATCTCTCTGATGACTAGTGATGTTGAGCATTCTTTCATATGCCTCTGGGTCCTTTGTATATCTTCCTCAGTGAGTTGTCTGTTCGGGTCCTTTGCCCATTTTTTAATTGGGCTGTCTGTCTCCTTGATGTTGAGTCGCATAAGTTCATTACATATTTTGTAGATCAAACCCTTGTCTGAGGTATCATTGGCAAATATGTTTTCCCATACAGTTGGTTTTAATTTTGCTGATGTTTCTTTAGCTGAACAGAAATGTTTCAATTTGATATAGTCCCATTTGTTTGTTAATTTATTTCCTTTGCCCTTGGAGAAGTATCAGTGAAAATATTTTTGTGTAGTATATCTGAAAATTTGCTTCCTATGTTTTCCTCTAGGAATTTTATAGTAGTATGGCTTATGTTGAAGTCCTTTATCCATCTTGAGTTTATTCTGGTGTATGGTGTAAGTTGGTGGTCTAGTTTTATCTTTTTGCATGTCACTGTCCAGTTATCCCAACAGCACTTGTTGAAGAGTCGATTTTAACTCCATTTTATATTCCTTCCCCTTCTGTCAAATATTAATTGACCATAGAGTCCTGGGTTAATTTCTGGGCTCTCTATTCTGTTCCATTGATCTATATGTCTATTCTTGTGCCAGTACCAGACTGTTTTGATTATAGTAGCCTTGTAGTATAGTTTTATATCTGGTATTGTGATTCCTCCTACCTTGTTCTTGTTTCTCAAGATTGCTGTGACTATTCATGGTTGTTTTTGGCTCCATATAAATTTTTGAAGTATTTTTTCTATATCTGTGAAATATGTCATTGGCATTTTAATTGGGATTGCACTGAATCTATAGATTGCTTTGGGTAGTATGGACATTTTAATGATGTAAATTCTTCCCATCTATGAACATGGTATATGCTTCCATTTATTTGTATCTTCCTTCATTTCTTTCTTCAATGTTCTGTAGTTTTCTGAGTACAGGTCTTTCACCTTTTTAGTTAAGTTTATTTCTAAGTACTTTATTTTTCTTGTTGCTATGGTAAATGGGACTCGTTTTCTCACTTCTATCTCTGATGTTTCATTATTGGTATACAAAAAATGCCTTTAATTTCTGAATATTGACTTTATATCTAGCTATTTTGCTAAATTTGTTTATTAGGTCGCATAGGTTTTTGGTGGAGTCTATCAGGTTTTCTCTGTACACAATCATGTCATTTGCAAATAATGACAGTTTTACTTTCTCTTTTCCAATTTGGATACCTTTGATTCCTTTTTCTTGTCTGATAGTTATGGCTAGAACTTCCAAAACAATGTTGAACAGAAGTGGGGAAAGTGGACAGCCTTGCCTTGTTGTTCCTGATCTTAGGGGGAAAGCTTTTAGTTTTTGCCCATTTAGTATGATGTTGGCTTCAGGTTTCTCATATATGGCCTTTATGATGTTGAGGTATGCTCCCTCTATTCCCATTGTGCTGAGAGTTTTTATCATAAATGGTTGCTGTACTTTATTAAATGCTTTTTTTGAGCATCTATCGATATGATCATATGGTTTTTGTCTTTCATTTTGTTGATATGGTGTATTACATTTATTGATTTGTGAATATTGTACCATCCCTGCATCCCTGGGATGAATCCCACTTGGTCATGGTGTATGATTTTTTTAATGTATTGCTGGATCCTGTTGGCCAATATTTTATTGAGCATCTTAGCATCTATGTTCATCAGAGATATTGGCCTGTAGTTTTCTTTTTAGTTGTGTCTCGATCTAGTTTTGGGATTAGAAAAATATTGGCCTCATAGAAGGAGTTTGGGAGTCTTCTCTCTTTTTGGATTTTTTGGAATAGGTTGAGAAGGATAAGATTTAGTTTTTCTCTAAATGTTTCATAAAATTCACCTGTGTAGCCACCTGGCCCAGGGGTCTTGGGCTTTGGGAGTTTTCTAATTACTGCTTCAATTTCACTAGTTGTTATTGTTCTATTCAGGCTTTCTGCTTCTTCTTGATTCAGTTTTGGTAGATTATATGTTTCCAGACACTTGTTTATTTCATGCAGGTTGTCATATTTCTTGTCATATAGTTGTTTGTAGTAATTTCTTAACAATTCTTTATATTTCTGAAATACTGGTTGTGATTTCTCCTCTGTCATTTCTGATTTTGTTTATTTGGGTCATCTCTTTTTTTTTTCCTTGATGATTCTGATTAAAGGCTTGTCAATTTCGTTTGTTTTTTCAAAGAACCAGCTCCTGGATTTACTGATTCTTTGAATTGTAGTTTTGGTCTCTAAGTCATTAATTTTGTTCTAATCTTGATTATTTCCTTCCTTCTACTTGCTTTGGGCTTTGTTGTTGCTCCTTGAAGCTTTATGGTTAGGTTGTTTGTATAAGCTTTCTCTAACCTTTTTAGGTAGACCTGTATTGCTATGAATTTCTCTCTGAGGACTGCCTTTGCTGTGTCCCATAGGTTTTGGGTTGTTGTGCATTCATTTTCATTTTTTTTCCAGAAACTTTTTGATTTCTTTTTTGATCTCATTGTTTACCCATTCTTTTTTTTTTTTAAAGATTTTAATTTATTATTTTAGAGAGAGGGGAAGGGAGGAGGGCAGAGAGGGAGAGAAACATCAATGTATGGTTGCCTTACACCTGCTTCCCATTCTTTATTTAATAGCATGTTATTCAGTCTCCATGAGTTAGAGCGTTTTTGGTTTTTTCCCTCGAGGTTGGTTTCTAGTTTCAAGCCACTGTGTGTGATCTGATACGTGTGTGTGTGTTTGGTATGATTTCAATTTTCTTGTATTTTGGAGGCTTGTCTTGTGACTTACCATGTGGTCCATCTTTTAAAAAGTTCCATGTGCATTTGAAAAGAATGTGTATTTTGCTTCTTTGGGGTGAAAGGTTCTGTATGTATCAGTTTAGTCCATTTCATCTAGGGTGTTGTTCAATGTCACAATATTCTTGAAATTTTTTTTTTGTTTGGATGATCTGTCTATTGTTGATAGTGGGGTATTAAAATCCCCTACTATTAGTGTGTTGTTGTTCATATCCTTCTTTAAGTCCTCCAAGATTTTCCTTATATATTTGGGTGCTCTTATGTTGGGTGCATATATGTTTACTAGGGTTATAAATTTTTAATTGATTGTTCCCTTAGGTATTATGAAATGTCCTTCTTTGTTTCTTCTTATGGCCTTCATCATAAAGTTTGTTTTTTCTGAAATAAGTATTGCTATCCCAGCCTTTTTTTTTCATGTCCATTTGCTTGATATATATTTTTCCATTCCTTTACTTTTAGTCTGTGTTGATCTTTTGTTCTGAGGTGGGACTCTTGAAGACAACATATATGTAAGTCATGTTTTCTTATCCATTCAGCTACCCTATGTCTTTTGATTGGCACACTTAATCCATTTATATTTAAGGTTATTATTGATAGATACTTATTCATTGCCATTCTCCCCTTTGTACCTGTGTTCCTCTCTGTCTCTCTCTGTTTCTTCTTCTTTTAAAGCAGACCTTTTAGCATTCTTTTCAATGCTGGTTTGGTGGAGATGTATTTTTTAGCCTTCTTTTGTCTGGGAAACTCATTATTTCTCCTTCCATTTTGAATAGGAGCCTTGTTGGGTAGGGTATTCTTAGTTGTAGACATTTGTTTTCCATTACGTGGAGTATTTTTTGCCATGCTCTTCTGACTTGTATTCTTTCTGTTGATTAATCATTGGATAACCCTATTGGAGCCCCCTTACCTGTTATTTGCTGTTTCTCTCTTGATGCTTTTAAATTTCTCTCCTTGTCTTTGATGTTTGCCATTTTAATTATAGCATGTCTTGGAGTGGGTCTGTTTGGGTTTGTCTTCTTTGGGACCCTCTGTGCTTCTTGAACTTGAGTAACATTTTCACTCATACAGTTAGGGAAGTTTTCTATCATTACTTTATTTTATTTTATTTAAAAGATTTTATTTACTATTTTAGATAGGGGAAGTGAGAAAGGCAGAAAGGGAGAGAAACATCAATGTATGTTTGCCTTTCACCTGTCTCCAGCCATGGACCTGGCTGGAGACTTGGCTTGCAACCTGGCCATGTGCACTGGCTGGGAATTGAACCGGTGACCTTTGGGTTCACAGACTGGTGCCTTATCCACTGTGCCACTAGCCAGGGTTATATCATTACTTTTTAAAATTTAATTTTATTGTTGTTGTATTACATCCATCCCCTTTTTGCTCCCCTCTGTCCTCTTCCCCACCCACCCAATCCCCCACAAATTCAATTCCACCTGTTGTCCATGTCCATGGTTCCTCCATACTAGGTTCTTGTCTAAACTGCTCCCCTTCCTTGCCCCTTCCTCCCCCCCAACCCCCTTCCTCCTGCCCACTGAAGGTCTATTCACTGTATTCATATATCTGGTTCTGTTTTGCTTTTTGTTAGTTTTGTTCATTATTGTCCTGTATTGGGTGAGATCATATGGTATTTGTCCTTCACTGACTGGCTTATTTCACTAAGCATAATACTTTCTAGTTCCATCCATGTTGTTGCAAAGATATATCATTACTTTTATGAACAGGTTTCCATTCCTTGTTTCTCTCCTCCTTCTGGTATCCCTGTGATATGGATGTTATTGCATTTCATGTTGTCCTGTATCTCTCTTAAAACCTCTTCATTCTTTTTCAGTCTTTTTTCATTCTGTTGGAATGAATAGTCTTTGAGTAGTCTTCTACATTGTCCTCCAGCTCGCTGATCTGATCCTCTGCTTTCTCCAGGCTGTTATTGATTCCTTCTACTATATTCTTCAATTTGGAAATTGTATTCTTCATTTCCTCTTGGCTCTTGTTGATAGTTTCTATGTCCTTTTCAATGCTGGTGTAGTTTTCAGTAAGTTCCTTGTAGCTTCCCTGGAGTTCTTCACAGTTTCCCTGGAGTTGTTTGTGGTTTTTTCTTAGCTTGCTGAGCTCATTGATCTTCTCTATAATCATTATTTTGATAGCCCTGGCTCTTGGCTCAGTGGATAGGTGCCTGCCTGCAAACCCAAAGGTTGCTGGTTCGATTCCCCAATCAGGGCACATAACCAGGTTGCAAGCCATGTCTCCAGCCAGGTAAGTAGCTGGAGGCAGGTGAAAGGCAACCATATATTAATGTTTCTCTCCCTTTCTTCCTCCCTGCCTGCCCTTCTCCCTTAAAAATAATGAATAAAATCTTTTTTAAAAAATCATTATTTTGAATTCCATATCTGATAGTTTGCTTGCCTCTGTTTCATTTAGCAATCTTTCTGGGGATTCCTCCTTTCCTTTCAGTGATGGACTATTTCTTTTTATCCCCATTTTTAGAATTCTCTTCATGTTTGCTTTTGCTTTATATATTGGATTTTTTGAGTTCCTGTCTTTGTGATATTACCCCTGTTGCATGGAGGTGCACTATCTTTACTTCCTGGATTCACCTCTGGTGAGGTTAGATCATTCCATAGTCTGGGCCTAGTCAGCATGTTGAAGCTAACCAGAAACCCACTGTTTGTGGCTGTGCCCTTCAGTTTTGAATTTAATTGATCTGTGCTCAGCTAACAGGTATATGTACCACTGGGCAGGGCCAAGTAGCTCTGTTGTAAATCAATCAATATGTGATCAGTTGTCACCTTAGTCACCACTGGGCAGTGCCAGTTAATTAAGTTGTAATCTAATCAGCTGCCAGGCTGAGGCAGTGCTAGGCTGGACAGATTGATTCAGTTGTAACCCTATCAATCTGTGATCCACCGCAAGGCTCAGATGCAGGTTGGCAGGACAGACTGATTCAATTGTAAATCAATGAATCTGTGATCAGCCACCAGGCTCAAGACCCAGTGGGCTAGACAGCGAGATTCAATTGTAATCCAATGAGTCTGTGATCAGCCACCAGGCTCAGGTTCCGCTGGGTGAAACCGACCAACTCAGTTGCAAACCAATGAATCCACGATCAGCCACCAGGCCTATACACCACTGGGCAGGACTGACTAGCTGACCTAGCTGTAACTCAATGGGTTTGTAATCAGCCACCAGGCCCAGGTGCCGCTAGGTGAGATAGATCAACTCTGTTGTAGACCAATGAATCCAGGATCAGCAACCAGGCTCACAGGGCACTGGCCGGGACTGACTGACCCAGCTGTAAATCAGTCTATAATCAGCCGCCAGGCTCAGGCACTGCTGGGCAAGAAATACTGCTTCAGGTACAAACTATTGTATCCCTACTCAGCTACCAGACTCAGATAAGGTAGGGTGAGAGATTTTTATTCAGATATAAATCAATGAATTGTGATCAGGTGCCAGGCTTAGGTACTGCTGGGCAGGGCAGTGGGTGGGGCTATGAGGACCCCTCAGATGAAAGCCCCTTGGTGCAGTGCAGTGAGCCTGAGGTGTGGGTGATGAGTCAGCACTGGGACCTGCACAGCTGCTTCCCCACTTCTCTCTTCCAATCCGTTGCCTCAAACTCTCCCCACATGTCTCCAGTCCACTCTGCCCTCCTGTGGAGACAGGAGCCCAGGGTAGGTGGGTGCCAAGTATTTTCATTGTGGTCACCCTAGTAGTTCTCTGTCTCCAGCACTATCTTAGGCTAGAAAACTCCATGGCTTTCTGTCCTTCTCAGCTGGGTGCTGCTCTACTCTCCACTGTGTTGCTGTAGCTGGGACGCCCAGCTGGGGGACCTTAACCCACCCTTCTCAGGTGGAGCCCCTGGCTCCACCCCTTTGGCTGCTGCCTCCAGTGGGGGCCCAGTCAGCCCCATCACGTTTCTGAGATTCCTACCAGTCACGTTGTGATGAAGCATCCTCTTCTGTCCATGGTTAAAAGGTTTCTTTCCAGCTGGTGTTCTGTTGGTAATCCCAGATGATTTTTTTTCCCAATTACGTTGTAATTCCACATGGGTCTTGGAGGAGATTGGTGTAATTCCATCTACTCCTCCACCATCTTGGTCCCCCCTGTAGTGCAACTCTTTATTCATGTGTTTGTGGTGGTGCTGGTGTAAACAAACCTGCACTGCCAGTTGTATAAAAGTATAGCACATCCAGTTATACACAGTGCATAATACTCGGTAATAATGATAGGTGACTATGTTACTGGTTTATGTATTTACTAATCTATGATTTTATCATTGTTTCACTCTTTTATAAATGAAAAGAGTGTAGCTGCAAGTACTGTAGCTCCAACCATCAACTCTATGTTTAGAATAGAATGATGAGAGAAGAGTCCTTGTGACTTTTATCCTTCTCCTTTTTTTTACTTCGTTAACATTTTAATTTATATATTTTTTTCTTTTGCAGCCTCTCCACTTTTATCAAAGAAGCAAAACCTTTTCTAGACATATCTCCCTGAGGCTCAGCAAATCTCTGCTTGGGACTCATTGCCCAGAGCCGTCTCTGACTGCAAAGGGGACTGGGAAAATGAGAGACAGGTCTGTCATGGTTGAAAATAGTGTACTCTTTTTATTTATAAAAAAAGTTTGCTGTAAAACATTATGTCTTGTTATGCTGGCAGAAGCCACATACATCTTGTATGTGCCATTCCTCTGCACCTCTGGATTGCATCGTTTTCTACTGTGTTTGATTTAATCTCATTGTTTTATATAGTAACGTGCTGTTCAGGCTTGTAGCCTGGGGGCAGTAGGTTATCCCATATAGCTTAGGTGTGCAGTAAGCTGTACCATCTAGGTTTGTATAAGTACTGTATATTCTATGATCTCACAATGATGAAATTGTCTAACAATGCATTTAGAATGTATCCGCATCATTAAGTGGCACATGACTGATTTTAATTCCTTTTTTAATGGCTGAATACAGGATAAAAATCCTATTAGCAGGTGCAGTGCCAGTGCTCTATGCCACATTCCAAACAAAGGCCCCAGCAAAAATCAGTTGCCTCATAATTGGGTATAATGTTCCTGAGTAGTCTTGCTGAGGCAGATGTTGGTACAAGTACCAAGCTTTTGGTATAAGCACCCTCTTCATAGCTAATGGATCCTTGTTTTCTTGGTGTTTTTATTTTTATTTTTTTTTGAAGCAACAGGTTCACAACTGTACTGAGCCAACCATGACGGACCTGTCTCTTGTTTTCCCATTCCATTTTGCAGTCAGAGATGGCTCTGGGCAATGAGTCCCAAGCAGAGATTTGCTGAGCCTCAGGGAGATATGTCTAGAAAAGGTTTTGCTTCTTTGATAGAAGTGGAGAGGCTGCAAAAGAAAAAAAATTATAAATTAAAATGTTAACAAAGTAAAAAAAAGGAGGGGGAGGATAAAAGTCACAGAGGCTCTCCTCTCATCATTCTATTCTAAACATAGAGTTGATGGTTGGAGCGACGGTACTTGTCTCTTAATCATAAAGACTCCGCTACAAGGAGATGTAGGCCTTACACCCTTGAGGCATTGAACCTGTACTAGCACCTTCCTATGCAGAGAAGTCTTATTATATGAACAAGATAAACTCCTATTTGTTTCAGCCATTGAGAGACAGGTTTTCTGCTACTTTTCTAATAAACAACTGATTGGTTTTCCCACACATGTCAGAGGTAGAGGTTTACAGCTGCTGTGCAAAGAAAGATATCTATGGCAGAAACTCCTAAGGTGTATTGTAGCTAACCTCTGATAGAGTCTAAGGCAGTACTTTCCTAACATGGTTACTGAATTATAAATATATAGTCTGCATGGGTTTGTACAGGCATGAAGGTAACAGTGCCTGGGTCTCCCCATGTCTTTCTGCCCCTCTTCCATTAAGAAAGAATCATCTATTTATACCTGTGGTAGTCAACATACTCACGAAGTTTTCCCAAGGGCCTTTTTTTTTTTTTAATCTTTTTTTTTTTTAAGATTTTATTTCATTATTTTTAGAAAGAGGGGAAGGGAGAGAGGCAGAGAGGGAGAGAGACATCAATGTATGGTTGCTTTTCACCTGCCTCCAGCCACAGACTTGACTGGAGACCTGGTTTGCAACTTTGTTATGTGCCCTGGCTGGGGAATCGAACCTTCGACCTTTGGGTTCGCAGGCTGGCGCCTTATCCACTGTGCTACCAGCCAGGGCTCCCAAGGGGCTTTTGACCTTATCTGTCATCAACTCAAGAGTAGTGCATTGCAGTGGGAGCCCTGGATAAAAGCCCAACTTTGGGGGATGCTAAAAGGAGCTAAAACATGCAATACCTACATTTTGCTTAATGTAGTGAGATAGGAGCAGGCAAATAGAACAGCCAAACCTGAATTGTTAATAAAAGCTTTAAGGAGTATCTTGAGCTCATAATAAGTTCTTTTTTTTTTTTTTAAGATTTTATTTATTATTTTCAGAGAGGGGAAGGGAGAGAGGCAGAGAGGGAGAGAAACATCAATGTATGGTTGCCTTTCACCTGCCTCCAGCTAAGGACCTGGCTGGAGACCTGGCTTGCAACCTGGTTATGTGCCCTGGCTAAGGAATGGAACCAGAGACTGTTGGGTTCACAGGCCGGCACCTCATCCACTGTGCTACCAGCCAGGATAATAAGTTCTTTTTTATTTTAAAACATCTTGCTAATAAGGACATTCTCTCCAGCATTTTCTTAGATATTTTCATATTACTTTAAGATAATGAAAAAAGAATTGGGAAATTTCCCAAGGCTTTGCTTAAATGACTCACATTTAGAGAAATCTTAATGTGTATAATGAGAAAACTATGAGTGCTTAGAAATGACTTTGCTTTTGTTCTAGAGAATCTGAACTGAGGTTATATTTTGAAATTGAGTAGGTAGGGATTTTGGTTTTTTGAAATAGAACAAAAAATGAAGAGCTATGATTTAGGAATGATAAAATAGGTGAAAAAACCCAAAACTCTTCTTTTATATTTATAAGTACCTTTTATGTAATTTGGAACATGTTACAGGGGCTTGGTAGCATTAAATATATAAAAGACATTTTAAACCCTTTCAGTTTTCTAGGACTGCACTGAATTTTAACTATACCTATATACTAATACAGAACAAGTAAATAGATTGCCAGTTGATATTCCATAGAAACAGAGCAACAAAAATAAGGCAAATGTATTAGGCAAAAGGAAATGATAATTAAGAAGGTATGAATTCTAAATAAAGTAGATGATTAAGAATCCACATGAGGTAATTAAGGATCTTGAGATGGGAAGATTACCTGGATTGTCTAAGTCTAATCACCAGAGCCTTTAAAATGGGAAGCAAGAAGGTGATGGAGAAAATAGGAGATATGACAATGAAAACAAGATGCTACACTGCTGGCTTTGAAGATGGAAGGAGGGGTCATGACATAAGTAATGCAGCTTCATACGCTGGAAAAGGCAAGGAAATGGACTCTTCTCTAGAGCCTCCAAAAGATACCAGTCCTGCTGACACCTTGACTCCGCCCAGTGAAACTAATTTCAGACTCTGTTCCATGTGCATTTAAGGAAAATGTGTATTCTGCTATTGTTGGGTGGAGTGTTCTAAAATATCAATTAGATCTAGTTGGTTGATAATATTGTTTAGATCTATACCCTTGTTTTCAGTCTACTAGTTCTATTATTGAGAGAGGAGTATTGAAATTTCCAACTCTAATTAAGGACATTTTTAATTTCTCCTTTCAGTTCTGTCAGCTTTTGTTTCAGGTATTTTAAAGTTCTGGTATTAAATGCATACATACCTAGGCTATGTGATGAGCAGTCCCTAAGAAGGAGAGTCCAAATGAAATGACCCCTTGATGTTCATACTTCTGTGTAATCCCCTCCCACTGAGTGGGGGCAAAACTTGGGACTTGTTTCTAACCAGTAGAACATGGCAAAAGTGATGAGATGTTTCTCTCTTGATTGGTTATATTATATGGTAAAGATGAAATGTTATTCCTATAATTATTTCATATTATGTAAGGCTCCACTTCAGTAGATTGGAGTGAGAGATTATCTTTGGACTGATGAACTAAGCAGCCATGTTGAGCAAACCCCTATGGCAAGGAACTTCAGCCAACCCCTAGGAACAGCAGGTGACCTCTCACGCCTGAGAGTGGCTGCCAGTGGAAAGCCAGAAACAAGTCAAGGCCCTTAGTCATGCTGCTGCAAGGAAATGAATTATGGCAAAAACTTGAATGAGTTTGGAAGTGGATCTTTCCCCAATCAAGCTTATGATGAGGCTGCAGCCTTAGCAGACACCTGGATTGCAGACACCCTGAAGCAGTGAACCCAGTTAAGCTTTGCCCTGACTTCTGACCTATGGAAACTGTGAGATAATAAATGTATTGCACATTGCTTTTTGGTTTGTGGTGATTTGTTATGCAGCAATAGAAAACTAATACAAATTGCAATGTCTTCTTGGTGGACAGATCATTTACTATGATGCAATATCCCTCTTCAGTCTTTCTAATTTTCTTTCCTGCGAAGTCTAACTTGCTTGATGTTAATAAAGCCACTCCAGCTCCCTATTATTAATATTTACATGGTATATATGTTTCCATAATTTTACTTTAAACTTACCTATGTCAGAATATTTGAAATGAGTTTCTTGTAGACACTTATTTTGGAATCCTGTTTTTTATCCATTATGACAATCTCTCTTTTAATTTATTTATTTAGACCATTTATATTTCATGTAGTTATTGATACATTTGGATTTAGGCCTACCATTTTATTGTTTGTTTTCTCTTTGTTCCCTTTGTTTTTGTTCCTCCATTTGCCCTTTCCCATCTCCTTCTGAGTTTCTGTGAACATTTTTAGTATTCCATTTAATTTATCTCTTTGTATGTTCTATGGAATGCAATATACATACTCAAGTTTTTACAGTCTACCTAGAATCAATATTTACCAATTCAAGTAGAATATAGAAAATCATACTAACTTCTAGGACCTTTTATTTTCCTTCTTTTACGTGTGTTTGTTTGTATATTACATCTGCATACTTTGAAAATCCCTTTAGACCATGCTATAATTTTTTATTTCAAAAAGCATATTACAAAGAAGTGGTGAAAAGGAGAACTTCCCTCAGCCATCCTTTTTTAGCAGGTTTGCTAGCAATGGACTCTCTCATTCTTCCTTCTTTGGAGAATACCTTTATTTTCATTGTCATTCCCGAGGGCTACTTTTGCTGGACATATTATTTTGGGTTGGCAGCCCTTTAAAATGATTCTTTATGACTTCCTTGGTTTCTAGTGAAACATTCATAGTCATTATGGTTATTACCCTAAATGTAATGTGTCATTTTTCCTTCTGCTTTAAATATATTTTCTTTGTCTTTCTTTTCAATAGTTTAAATATAATATATCTAGGCATTAATTCATACTTTATCCTATTTGGAGTTTGCTGAGGTTCTTGATTCTACAGGTTTATGTTGTTTGTTAAATTTGGAATGTTTTCAGTTTTTATGTAGTCACATATATATTTTTCTGTACCACACTCTTTCTCTTGTCCTGAGATGCCAAAGGCATGAATTTTACAACTTTTGTTATTATCCTACAGGTCCCTGTGGCCATGTTCATTTACTTCTCAACTTTTCCTCTTTGTTGTTAAGGTTGAATAATTTCTACTAATCTATCTTCAAATTTTCTGACTCTCTCATCTTTATTTTGTTATTGAGCCTATCTAGTCACTTTTACAAATTCAGTTATATTTTTCAGCTGTAACATTTCAATTTGGTTCTTCTTTTTCCTTATGCCTTTGCTGAGACTTTTAATCTTTTCATTAATTCGAAGATTGTTTGTCCTTATTGAAAATTTTTTAATTTAATTTTATTGTTGTTGTATTACATCCATCCCCTTTTTGCTCCCCTCTGCCTGCCTTCCCACCCACCCATTCCCACCAAAGTCAATCCCACCTGTTGTCCATGTCCATGGTTCCTTTATACTAGGTTCTTGCCTAAACTGAAAATTTTTTATAATACCTGCTTTAAATTCTTTTTTAGATAATTTTCAATACAATAAACATTTGTATCCCATATCATCTCAGCATTGTTGTCTATTGTTTACCTTTGAAATAGGCAATTAATAGTTGAAATTTTTATGTTTCTTCATGTGCTGAAAAATTTTGGGTTGTATACTGGACATGTTTAATATTATGCTGTCAGGTGTTACATCTTGTTTTAATCTTAAGGGGGAATATTCATATATTTGTGTTAGTTTGTAGTCAACATGGGTGGGTCCAGATTACACATTCTGACCTGCCTTTTATGGGTCATGGCTCCAAAGTCAATTCAGTGTTCAAAACTTTTGTAGTGTTATTTAGATCTGTACCACAGGTATTTTATCCAGTGTCTGGTCTAGGGTCTGGATGATTTGTTTCTTAGTTCAGTTATCACAGTCTTTCGTATGTTGTTTAAGATCAGATCTACATGGAGGTCAAGATGGATCTAGGCATTCATAATGGCTTGATAGGATTCTTTCTCCCAAACTCCTCCATCTCAACAATCTCCCTGCCTGGTACTTTGCAATTCCTTGGAGTTCCCCATTTTGATCCTTTGGCAAGAAAGCCAAGTCTTTGTTTAATCCTGTCTGCTTTGTGCTTTGTGCAACTTTGCTCATGTCTGGGGCCAAGAAGCAGAAGGACAGAGAGAGAAAGAAAAGTATCAATGGGGGTTTTCCTACTCTATCTTGGAACCACAGCTACTCCAACAATAGAGGAAGGTTCCTCTCTCCCATCACATTTTAAGTACTTGATAGCACTGGTTCCTCCATTGTCACTTATAGGGAGATTGCCTATTGGCTAAGGTGTGATAGAATTAGAAAAAGAAAACAATGGTGTACTTCCCTACCTTCTCTGAATTTTAAGAGATCTATTTTCTTTCTTTCTTTCTTTCTTTTTTAAAGATTTTATTTCATTATTTTTAGAAAGAGGGGAAGGGAGAGAGGCAGAGAGGGAGAGAGACATCAATGTATGGTTGCTTTTCACCTGCCTCCAGCCACAGACCTGACTAGAGACCTGGTTTGCAACCTGGTTATGTGCCCTGGCTGGGGAATCGAACCTGCGACCTTTGGGTTCACAGGCCGGCGCCTTAACCACTGTGCTACCAGCCAGGGTATTTTCTACTCTTAATGGTGCTTTCTGTCCATGTCGAGGCCCCCTTCTGGGTTTTGGGCTGCCTTAAGCCCAATCTAGTGACTACTGGAGGGAAAAATTATAAACTCATTGACAGTTGTTATGCTCAAGTTCTGGTGTTTGTACCCAATTTACCTGATACAATTTATGTTTCAGAGTCCTTAACTAGTTGCTCCATGTATTCTGTTCAGGTTTTATAGCTGCATTCAGTGGGAGAGAATGGGTTGAGTGTTATTATTCTGCGTTAACTGGAATCATAACCTTTGTATTGCATAGGTTAGTTTTCATACATAAGTATGTATAGATAATGAAGTGTTTTCTTTGGTGTATATTTGTGTTGGGCTTCATATTTTCATATACCATCTGAGGCATCAACTTTATATTATAAATACTCTTCTGGCTATCACTATGAAAGACACCTTCAAAATTAGAAGCTTAAAATAATAAATCATCTTATTGCATAGATTCAGGCATTGATTAAGGGAAGCTAGGTGGTTCTTTCTTGGGACCTCATATGTTTACAGTAAGATGGTGGCTGAGAATGAAATAATTTGAAGGCTCAATTCTGCATGTGTATGGCATATGGGCTGGGAACACTCAAAACAGCTGGGGTTCCTAAGGTGTCTGCCATGGTGGCTTCTCCGGCATGGAAGCTTCAAAGTAGATATTTTATTTTTTTAATTTTCTACACTTATTGAAATATAACATATATAACACTGTGTAAGTTTAAGGTGTACATTGTGTTGATTTGATACACTTATATATTACAATATGAATACCATCATAATGTTAGCTAACACATCCATTTTCTCAAAGAATTAGTATTTTATTTTTTGTGGTGAGAACATTTAAGATCTTCTCTCTCAGTAACTTTCAAGTATACACTATAGTATTGTTGTGTACAATCACAATGCTCTGCGTTAGTTCCCCAGAACTTATTCATCTTCTAACTGGAAGTTTGTACTCTTTGACCAATAGCTTCCCATTTCCCTCACCCTGGGCCCTGGTAACCAATATTCTACTGTTTCTCCTAATTTATCTTCTTTAAGTTCCACATATAAGTCAGGCTATACAGTATTTGTCTTTCTGTGTCTGGCTTATTTCACTTAGCACAATGTCCTCAAGGTTCATCCATGTGACTCAAATGACAAGATTGCTTTTTTCCTCATGGCTGAATACTCCATGGTGTGTGTGTGTGTGTGTGTGTGTGTGTGTGTGTGTGACATCTTTATGCATTCATCCATTGATGGATACTTTCTGTATCTTGGCTATTGTGAGTAGTGATGCAATAAACATGAAAGTACAGATATCTCTTTGAGATACTGTTTTCATTTCCTTTGGATATATACCTGGAAGCAGGAATGCTGGATCATATGGTAGTTCTAATTTTAAGTTATTGAGGAACCCCCTACACTGTTTTTCTTAGTAACTTCACCAATCTACATTCCCACCAACAACAGTGCATAAGAATTTGTTTTTCTCCACATTCTCATTAGCATTTGTTACCTGTTGTCATTTTAAAAGTTTCTATTTAGTTTTAGAGGGAGGAAGAGGGAAGGAGAAAGAGAAGAAGAGAAATGTTGATATGTGAGAGAAACATTAATCAGTTTCCTCTTGCGCACCCCCAAATGGGGACCTGGCCTGAAACCCAAGCACATTTCTGGAATTGAACTGACAACTGTTCCTACAGGACAATGTTCAATCCACTGAGCCACACCAAGCAGAGCTATCTCCTGTCTTTTTGATGATAGCCATTCTAACAGGTGTGAGGCAATATCTCATTATGGTTTATATTTATTACATGGAAGCTCAGAACTCCAAAGTGGGTGGAGAGCAAGAGTGTGAGAGTGAGTCAGATAGAAACTTGGTTGCGTTTTATGCCTTAGCTTCACAAGTTATGCAGTCTCCATTACCACATTCTGTCCTTCAAGGCAGCCAGGAGGGTCCACTGAAGTTCAAGGGAGTGGGAACATAGATGCTCCTTATTGATGGGTGGGTGGCATGGTTCTGGAAGAGCATGTGTGGTTGGAAATATGGTTGTGGGCATTTTTGGAAAACACAGTCTGCCACAAGCACTAAGAATTTTGTATTAAAAAAAAAAGATTTTATTATTTTCAGAGAGAGGGGAAGGGAGAGAGGCAGAGAGGGAGAGAAACATGTGTGGTTGCCTTTCACCTGCCTCCAGCTAAGGATCTGGCTGGAGACCTGGCTTGCAACCTGGTTATGTGCCCTGGCTGGGAATCAAACCAGGGACCTTTGGGTTTGCAGGCCAGTGCCTTATCCACTGTGCCACCAGCCAGGGCTAGGATTTTGTACTTTTTTTTTTGGTTTTTCAGGTTTCATCTTTTTAATCAGCTGCATGAAGGACAGCCTAATTGCTACATGAAAACACAACAGAATATTTTTTCTTCCAGTATTAAAAAAATATGACATTCACAAGTATTTTAAGAAAAATCTACATAACCAGGGCAGTGATCTTCAGTAAAAAAACAGCTCTAAGTAATCATGTTCATTTCTTGTAGTTACATTTGGAAATTGCTTCCTAACCATGGTAAACACTATGTACCAGTTTTGAAAATGTCCCTAGATGCACATTATCTCTGGGGAAAAAAAAAAAAAAGTCTGGTCAAACATTGTTTTTTTGCCAGAACCAATCCTGAGAGCCCAAACTAAATGTTACAGAATTTGTCTTTAAATGGGGGAGGGGGGGCGGGGGGTGGACAACACACACACACACAAGACTTTCTGAAAGGTCTTTAACAAGCTACCTTGGGAACTCAATCCAAAAATATGCTTATGTACTAAAACAGATGTTTCAGTGCAGCTCCAAAGTTCTTTATAAATACAGCCACTTAGAAGGACAATCCTGGATCAGAAGTTTTATTCCTTGTGTATATTAGGTGTGCATGCCTCATCTCAGTTGTCATAATTGTCTCTGTAATTTCCTCCTGAGTAGCGGTCATAACCAACCTGGCTTCTGCCACCATAGTCTCTGGACCTTCCATATCCATATCCATATCCTCCAGGTCGACTGTCATACCTGCCACTCCCATAACCCTGGTCCCCACCACCTCTGGAATAGCTGCAACCACACCCACGGGCCCCAAAGGCACCCCCTCTGGTTCCACGGGCTGACTTGCCTGCATGGTCCACACGGATTTGACAACCATCCAGAGACTCTCCATTCATGGCTCTCATTGCATCTGAGGCATGCTCTGGATTGGTGAAGGTAATGAAGCCAAAACCCTGGGATCTCTGAGTCTCCCGGTCCTTGACAACGACCACTTCAGAAATTGGCCCAAAGCTGCTGAAGTGATCTTCCAGAGCTTGCTTATCAGTGTTGAAGTTGAGCCCTCCAACAAAGAGCTCCCTTCTTCAGAGGACATGGCAGTGAATTTGAATCCTACAAATTCAGTAAAAGAGCCGGAAACACCTAGTTCCGAGGAGCGGAGCAACTGGGGCAGGATTTTGTACTTTTAAGGTAGCTCCTGAGTTGCCCTCACTGTGAACTACAGAGAGAAGTTCTGTTTTCAACTTTTGAGACCCAAAGGGCTCTAATATTAAATATTATGATCAATATGGCTAGTTTTCAACAAACATGGATTATAATGAGCTTTCAGAAATTAGATCAAGTTTTCCCATTGTTGTTTAACTTTCACTGTGACCGTCCAGATTTTTAGTGTTTGCAATTTCATTGGAAACCTTCATGGAACTGCAAGGTACCAAGGTACCTCAATAGTCATCATTAATTTGTTCCAAAACTCAGGATGGGTGCCAAAACCAATGACTACCTTAGGTGAAGCATTTTCTCTTGTGGGGTGATGTCATGACTCATACAAATTCTAGAAAGTGCAATGAATCCTGAGCAAATGCTGAGTGCTGAAACAATTTTTTTTTCATCAAAATGTGATGAGTACAGGGTTTGACCAGTTCTGAAGCCAACAACTACCAAGGTATGAGTGGTATATGGATTTTTTCAGGGGCTGGATGACCATCTGGAGGAATAGGAAACACTAGCTAAAATCTAGGTGAGATTCTTTTAAAAAATTTATTTATTGTTGTTGTATTACATTTATATAGGTGAGATTCTTTTGCTTAAAGAAGGTCCTGAAGAGTCTTGCTAGAGTGTTCACCAAGAGGGGAACCAGGAAGTCTACAGTGCTCCAAATATCTTTCCTACCTAACGCCATATCTACCTTATTATTCCTCCTTTTAGTTAAACATTGCTTTCTTCAATGACTCCTTTTAAAAATGCAAATACCTCTGGGAGAGAAATTTTGGCAGTTGGTATGGATTTCAGAGTGGCTCAACAAACACTTTAATAAGAGTACACTGGGAATTCAGTGACTATAATTTGGTCTCCTTTCTTTCTTGACCAGAAAAGCAAGGTATATTGAAAATTCTAGCTCATGAGAATTTGTTCCAAGAGGTTTTATCCTCCAGAATTTACATTTTTCCCCCAGAGCTGGGTCTGGTCCTAAGGATCATCCAAAGACTTCCTGGGCTACCATAATGTCAACGTAAAAGTAACCATCCCCCTCTCCCCCATCTACCTAGAATGGCAAGCGTTCAGTTCCTTCAGCCCTCTTCCCTGAATAAGGAGTCTATTTCTCAAGTGGTGAAGAATTTATTTTAATGCTCTTCCCCCATTCCGCCCCCTGTGGGTCCGTCCTCACTTTGGGACAGAGTAAGAGCAGAATGGTTTGAATGAAGCCTGGCAGATTCTGGGAAGCCCTGAGCGCTGGCCGAAAGATGTGGAAAAAGAGCTGTGGAGGGGTAATGTGGTTTCACATCTTCTCACTTCCTCAAGGGCCCCCACTTTACTGAGCTCAGGGCGGCTACACAGTATCTGAGATGAAACACTTCGCTGCGGCTCTAGAGACAGGAATGAAGACCACTCTGGGTGCAAATCCAAGCTGATGCTCCTTCCAGGCGAGCGACCTCTGGTGTTGGGTTTAGGGAAATGGTGGCTAGGGCTCTGGAACTCAACCCCGTGGCCCAACGACTCCAGAGGGCCTGGCCAGGTACGCCAGGACAGGGGGAAGAGCTCAGAGAGGCCGGGTCAGTGAGTTGGAGGGTGGCTGCCAAACCTGCTTTGGTGGCCCGGCTGACGGTGGGCAGGGCATGGTGGGGGGGCCGAACAGGTGCGCGTGGGGCAGGGGGTGGGGGCGGTGCTTGGGGATCCTGCGCACTGCGCTCGAGCCGGCGGGAGGAGGAGCTGCAGTGGCCACCGCCACTCCGGCAGGTCTGCTGCTGCGAGTCAACTCACTGACAGCGCAGGCTGCTGGTCCGCAAGCAGGAGGCGCAGGCAGCTCTGTGGCCATGGAGCCTGGTGGTGACTTCGGCCTGGCGCGGGCAGCCCAGGCGTTGCCACCGCGGCTGCTGCTCCTGTTGCTGCTGCCGCTGTTGCTGGGTCAGGGGCTGCATGCTGTGGCCGCGGCCTCCTCCTCTGGGGCGGCGGCTGAGGACAGCAGTGCAATGGAGGAGCTTGCCACTGAGAAGGAGGCGGAGGAGAGCCACAGGCAAGACAGCGTGAGCCTGCTCACTTTCATCCTGCTGCTCACGCTCACCATCCTCACCATCTGGCTCTTCAAGCACCGCCGGGTGCGCTTCCTGCATGAGACCGGGCTGGCCATGATCTATGGTGAGCACCCCTTCCACGCCCACCACCCCTACACCCTTTGGGTAGTCGGGCGACTGTGGTCCCCTCCGTGCTCCCCTCCGTGTTTTACTGTGCTCCTCCTTCACTCACAACGTGTTTCGTTCCTTTTTTCTTTTCCCTCTGCTGCGGTGTTGGTTCCCAAGGTCAACTGTCAGCATTTCCTGGTTTTCTATTACTGTTGAAAAGAATTCTACCCCATTTCAATGTTTCTTAATGGGGAACTAGGAAAATGAAAGGCACAGGGGTGGCCTGGTTCTGTCCACCGAGTTCTGACTTGCCCCCTGCCCCATTGTGCCCCTCAATCCCTACCCCAGTACAGCTCAACAGAGTGTGTGTGCCCTGGCAGGAGGTGGGTGACTTCACAGGGGACTGCACCACCCCAGGAGACGGCCATAGTGAGGGTTAGGAAGAGGGCTGGGGGCTTTTCAGCTTGAGCATGGGCTGGGGTGGCCTGGTGGATGCCACATCCATGGTCAACCTGTCTGGGTGTCCACTTTTGAGATGTGTTCCTTGGTTTCTGGTTAATAAAGGGAGAGCATGAAGCACTGTGAAAGGTGATTGTGGTTCAGGACCCAGAGTGGTACCCAACCATATTGGACCTAGTCTGGTAGGTGGGCATGCCTGTCACCCTTGAGTCTGGGTGGGAAGTTATATCCAGTCACTTACCTGCTCCCAGCAGAGAGGAGATTTTATATTCCTCAGATTATAACATGGACTTAACTTTGAAGATCCATTTGTGAATGTATGAAGAGGAAATGTAGTGGTTTTAATTCTGGAGTCAGCCTTCTTTTGTTGTGAAGGGTGAGCTGTTGTCACCATCCTTTTCTGGATTTAATGGCACATGGTGTGTCACATGCACAGTGGTCAGTACAAATCTTCTGTCATTACATGTACCATTTAGCTATAATCTGAGTCATTGTTTTCCCCCCACCCTGACCCCTGAACTCCACCCCTTCGCTCCAAACTGGAACCAAGTAATCTCTTTTGAATTTAATTTAGTAAAGTTAGGGCCCACATTGGCACACTCATGTGAAATACATGAGCCCACTTTATGACCCGTTGTCCCAGGAGACAGTATTATACTTGATCACTTGTACTGGAGAGATTTCTCCATTCAATTTCCATTCATGGCTCCCTGATAAGAGAATGGAAAGAAGATACCTTAATCTTTAATGTGAAAATTACCCTTGGCCCTAGGCCTTCCTTCTCATGGTTCTTGACTCACTGACAGCCCAGGTTCATGGCCACAAAGGTTACGAAGTGCTGCTGGGAGCTCTCAAGCTTTCAGGCGATAGTGGCTTTGACAGGTCTTGAATGGCAGCAGGACCAGGTCTAAAATTGAGTATTGTTATTGTAAGTTACGGGTATGAACACAAACTCTGGCCTTGATACCTGGTCATTCTTGAACTTGGTGGTTTGTGTAAGTTGGTGACAAATGATTGATGCCGGGGCTGCATATAAGCTAGGAGGTTTTTCCTGAGCAGAGAACAGAGTGGGGAGTTAAAGCACATTGTCATTTCTGGCAATTGACTCTGAGCCATAATGCAAATGAAGATTGTCTTTATATTATATAGATAGTCTTGAAAATGTTTTTATTTTGTAGCCCTAATATCCAATTCATTAAAATACAATGTAAAATATTTTAGAAGACAGCTTTGACAGGCTCATAAATACATGTTCTAGTGTATGAAGTCTAAATGGGGAATTTAAAAATACATTTTCTAAGTAGTACTCCATGTTCTTAGGAGCTCAATCACCTTTATCTTAAGGCTTAAAAACAACAGTGGAATTTTCCTTTCTGATATGTACCTTTTAGATTCACTTCAAGCTTTTAGTCAGTGTTTCCTTGTTTCCTTTTGTGTTACTGAAATCTGGTTTAATTGGTAATTGTTCAGAAATGGCAACATCATCTCACAGTATTCTGTGTAATTTTTGTACTACGTCTTTGGGTTTTAGTGTTACTTTAAAATATATTGAGAAATTTAGTTTGTCGATATGTAATAACCTAGGTTATGCCAAATACTAATATTTTGATGCAGGTTGCTTATAACTGTGAGAAAACATTTCTATCAAGGTATTCTTTTCTATTTCAAGAACCCCCTCCCCAGTCTGAATTCTAATGTTGTTTGATTAGCTAATTATTCATTATATTCGTATACTGAAGGCTATTAAAATTCTGATAAAAAATGCAGTATGAAAATCTTAGAACACTTAAGTGAGGGCAGTACAGGTTTTCAGGACTTCTCTTTTCTAACAGTAAGAAATCAGATTGCATTTATCAAGATCAGTAGAGGAAGTGAGTAATTGTCCTGTTACCTCTGAGTAATAAAGGGCAAACGACACAGGGAAACACTTGAGTATCTGCTGCATGCTGGGTGCTCTATTTCATTTCTGGAGATAAATAATTTCACTTTTAAATGTGATCAAATTTTTATGCGTGAAAGAGTTCAACTGAATTTTAAAACTCTTTAATTTGAAATTTAACAAATCTAATTTCTGCCACTTATAACATATTTAAGTGGTACTTTAAGCTGAGAGGGAAGGCATTTATATATAAGGATATTAAAATAAATTGTGATAATACATATATTTGCCAGTATAGTCATATAAAGTCTCTCTGGAGAAACATGCAATAGACTGTCAGATTGGTTTTCTTGAGGGAGGGGTAGGAATTAGGTGGCTGTGATATAGGGGTGGGAAGGAGACTCAGATATGCACTTTTGTGCTATTTGAGTTTTGAACTATGGAAGTGTGCCCATGACTTCATTCTGTGGCATTTGTGATGGTATTTTAAGATGCTCCTCAGATCACCAAGTTTGATGCCCACTTCTCCTTATTTAAATCACTATGTTGCCAACTTTCTGTGACCTTTCAATTGTTGTCCATACCTATGGAGCTTCTGGAATTGAGACAATATGGGGAAAGAAGAAGATATATTCTTTCCCCTCCCTCTTCTTTTTTATCCCATTATTCCCAATGAATAGTTAATGTTACATTAGGAGTGGTGTGCACAAATAGATCCCATAACTAGCACTCACTGTGGTGCAAAGGACTAAGGACAAAAAGATACACTGTGAATGCTTACCATTTAAATGGAAAGTAGCTCCCCATTCTACCAAGAGAGATTTCTAAGTACTCTTCCCTGACAACAGCCCCAGACAGCTGCAAGGGAAGATGATCACAGACCAGCATCCAGGGAAGTTGAAAGCAGCCCCCCAGACTCTGCGATGGGAGCTGCAAGCTGTGTGGCAACAGGCAAGGCCACCAGTCTAACCTATTTTGTCAGGGCAGGGAACACCTAGCTGCCTGGCTCTGTAGTGATTAAGTGCCACTCTAAAGTTATGGGGCACAGCATGTTTGTGTAGCAGAAATAGCAAGTGTTTTATGCAGGGAAAGCTGGTATAAACAGACTGTGTCAGTTAATTGTGGTTCTCTCTCATGCATACGGTAGTTCCACTTCCCCCGTAATGTTTTTGTGAAAACTGATATGGGTCCAAAATACCTAACTTGGCCATGCTGGCCTACCACCTGCTTCTTGTTTCCCCACTGCTTCCTGTCTATCAACTTTTCCAAGCCCCTCCAGATTCTGTAGCCCATGGGCTCATTGTTGCTTTGTTGGAGCTGGATTACTAAGCACAGCCTGAGATTGGGTTCACAGGCAAAACCTGAAAGGGGAAAATATGACTTTTTGCAGAAGCATGAAATTAACACTTGAGCCCATGAGCAGACATTTTGTGACCACACTCTTCCTGGTTAACCAAAATCCTTTGTTTTTTTAAAGAACTCATTACTTTGGCCATAGTTTGGGGCAGTTCCATAGGGTCTCACTTTAATACCAGGTTGCCTATGTCCAAATGCTTTCCCAGTTACTTGTAAAGCTGTATATACTATCGGATAAGCTCTCTGAGCCTTAGTTTCCTGTTTTTGAAAAATGGAGACAGTGTCACTTACCTCACTGTCTTATTGTATGAATGAGATACTCTAAAGGCCAAGTGCAGTTTCTGGTACTTAAACACTTGGTAAATACTAGTTTTCATTCTCATTCTAGACTTTGTGACTCTTTGGCCAGTGTTTCTACTTGAAGCTGGTTTAGTAGAGGCCTGCTGTAATTCAACAATGTATTAGGGTATAGTTAGTCGGGGGTGAGGAAAACTGTACATTTTTGTGGGCTATTTCTTAGTATCTAGGAAAAAAGTACAATTTATCTACTCTACTCTTTTATCCAGCAGTCTCAATTCTTAGACTTTATTCTTCAGAAGTACTCACATTAGCATATTACATTACTTGCACTGCAGTATTTCTTGCAGCAGAAACAAGAAGGGACTGGTTAAATTATAGCGTATTCCTGCTAAGGAACATTATGCAGCCAATAAAAAGAGTTATTTTGGGATCTCTTTTTAAGGCAGCTGTCCACACATACTGTTGTGGTAAAAACAAGATCAGTATGTGTGGTATTATCTCATTTATCCTTTAAAAATGAGGCAAGGAAGGGGAGCAGTTTAGACAAGAACCTAGTGTAAAGGAACCATGGACATGGACAACAGGTGGGATTGACTTTGGGGGGAATGGGTGGGTGGGGAGGGGGACAGAGAGGAGCAAAAAGGAGATGGATGTAATACAACAATAAAATAAAATAAATTATGCAATGTATGTATGATGTGTAGCTATTTATATATGACATGTGTGCTTCTCTGGAAAGATACACAAACTTAGCAGTGGTTAGGATTTGGTAGTGGGACCAGTTGTTGGGAGAGAAGGAGGGAGATGTTACTCCTTTGGTACTCTTCTGAATGTCCTGAAATTCCTGTAACACTGACATATTACTTTTACATTTGAAATATTATTTTAAAATAAAGCAAATGACTTTTATGTTATAAAAAATACATTAGAGATAGATTATTGTTATGTGGTAAGGTAGCATTAATTATTTAAAAGTTAGAAATGGAACTAAAATGTGTCTTAAAGTGAGAAAAGTGACATTTCTTGAAAGCACTTATTGTAACTTTCAGAAGTTAACCTTTTTAGAATGATGTAATTGGAAACATCACCATTTTACAACTCTCAATGATAATTGATTTAGACAATGATTTTCAGTGAATTCAAGAGTTGTAGGAGAACCTGGTAATTGCATAGTGCTGAGGATCACCCCACAGATTACTTGACTATTGCAAAGGAAAGATACCTTTGCAGTGGAAAAGTATAGCAATCACAAGCTTAAAACCGAGTTATTAAATTTATCCTTCCCCCTTTTGGAACTCTAGTATTATGTGTCTCCTGATGTGATGGAATAGGAAGCATACATCTTTGTCTATGTAGTATTCATTCTCCAAATGTTTCTTCTGCATCTAATTGAGGTTTTAGGCATATCTTCCAGTTTGAAGGAAATATAGGAGACAGAGAAACAAATGATAAAATATCATGTAAAAACAAACATGTTCAAGATATGGGACAATCTACAAAACAGTTACCCTGGTTTCTTCAAAAAGTCTTTGTCAAGGGAAACAAAAAGGCCAGTAAGTGTTTGTTATGGATGGAATTGTGCCTACCCTGCAAATTCATACCTTAAAGCCCTAAACCCTAATTCGATAGTACTTGGAAGTGGGGCCTTTGGGAGGTGATTAGGATTAGGTGAGGTCATGAAGGTGGGTCTCCATGATGAGATTAGTGAGTGCCTTTATAAGAAGAGGAAGAAATCAGAGGCTCCTCCTTTCTCTGCCAGGATAACAGAAAGAAGGCAACCAAAAAGAGTACCCTAACCAGACATTGCATCTGCTGGCACTTTGACCTTGAACTTCCCACTACCCAGAACTGTGAGAAATAAATGTTTTTTTTTAATCATCACCTGAGGATATGTTCATTGATTATAGGGAGAAAGGAAGGGAGAGAGAGGGTGGAAAGAGAGAGAGAGAGAGAGAAAGAAAGAAAGAAAAACATTGGTTGCCTCCCATATATGTTCTGACTGAGGATTGAACCCACAACCTAGGCATATGCCGTGACCAGGGATCCAGCCTGCAACCTTTTGGTGCATAGAATGATGATTCAACCAACTGAGCCATCCAGCCAGAGGAGAACTAAATTGTTTGTTGTTTAAGCCATCCAGCCTAGTTTTTTTTTGTTTTTTTTTTCCTAGCAGCCTGAGCAAACTAAGACAGTGTTCTAAGTTAATAGAGATAAAGAGACATAACCAAATGTAGCACAGAAAACTTGACTGGCTTCTGGCTTATGAGACTTGATTGGCTTTTGGTTCATGGAAAAGGTATAAACATGTTTTGAGAACAATCAGGGATATTTAAATATGGAGTTGGTGTTAGGTGATATTAGGGAATTAGTTATATAGGAGAATGAACTTAGTTTTTGGAGATGTAGCCTGAAGTATTTATGGGTGACGTGCATGAGTCCTAATGTATGCAACTTACTTTCAAAAAGTACAGTAAAAAACACAGATGCCAGCATAGAGAAAAATATGGCAAAAATACTAGCAATTGTTAAATCTAGGTGGTGGGTGGAAAAGGAAAGGTGTGCTTTATACTCTTCTCTCAACTATTTGGTGTGTTTTGAACTTTTCATTAAAATGGAAGATTGGGGAAGATGTTAACCTCCCTCTTAAGCTGTTAGCTGGTAAACCATTAACCATCCTGCTGGAAAGATTTTACAGGTGAGGCTGTATGCATCCTATTTGTTACTCTCATTAAACTCTTCTGACACTGAGCGATGTTGTTTGCCATTAGTTTACATGTGATAATGTTAGGCTTACATGACTTGAGAATCAGTAGCTCCTTTTTAATTTCAATTTTGTTTGACTTTTAAGTTCACATGCCTTTTGAAACGTTGTCTTTGTTCCACCTGTAGGAGAATTTATTTATAAGTCTTTTCTCTCTTGATTAAAGCATGCTACTTGGCTTTTAACCAATGTGGATATTTGCATTAGGGTAATACTAGCTGTTAGACCAACCCCAAATTGTAGTGGCCTAACATGTCATGGGCCAGTGCAAGGGTCTGGCAGGGTCTCCATGTGGTGACTCAGGCACCAGGTGCCTTCCATCTTGTGGCTTCCCCATCCCTTAGGGTTTTGGAATTCTCCCCTTCCTGCCAATGAATGAGGACAGTAAAAACAGGATCATATGGGGAAGACTTTTGTGCTAAGTCTGGAAGTGTTGGGCATTGTTTTGTTCACTTCTGTTGGACAGAACTTTGTCACGAGGCCACATATAACCAGAAGGGAGGCAGGGAGCTGTAGTCTAGCTGGTGGAAGAGGAACAGGTTTGGAAAGCAGTTGGCAATTTCTGATGCAGTATTTGATGAGTACTTTGTCATACATAATCCAGAAATGGGAAGTATAGTAGGATTTGCATGTGTGTGTGTGTGTTTGGTTATTGTTGTCAGTTGTTGATAAATTAAAAATTTTTTAAGTTTGAAAAGAGCCTTTAATCCTGAGTTTATGAAGTTATTTCAATAGACGTATCAGTATAACCTGGGAGCTTGCTAGAAATAGCAGGTCTGGCCCCAGACTTACTTAGAATGTCTCAGAGTGGAACTGTGCAATGAAACAACTGCATTTCCTGATCTCTCTTGCAGTTAAGTGTTGTCCTATGACCAAGTTCTGGCTAAAAATTAGAAGAAGTATTGTGTAGGATTTGTGCAAAGTATCCTTAAAAGGAAGGTAGCATGCCCTTCTTCTGCGATGCTATCTGTCCTCTTGGATGTGGATGTTATGGCTAGTGCTCTAGCAGCCATATTAGATGAAGAGGTAACCTTGGGAATGGAAGGCACTTCTAGCAATACAATAAGGTAGATGGAGCTGGGGTGTCTGATAGCATAGTGCTGCCTTGTCAGGTCTGCATACTTCTAGACTCTGTACATGTGAGAGAGAAATGGGTCTTTGTTATTTGCTGCCAAACCTAATTTTAACTTACTTACATCAGGCTCTGACATCCATTTGGAACTTGGGTGGGTGTGACACATAGGATACGTTTCTAGGACCTGAGGCAGATGTTCCTGACTACAATGAATATAGCACTGCTTGGGACCCCAAAGGTGGCTGAAGAATAGGCAGTACAGTTCTAGAGAAAGGGTTTGAGGAAATGGTTAAGATTTAAAGTATCACATATTTAGTAACTGTCTTGGGCATTTGACAATCACCCACACATTTGGTGATTTGCTAGAAGGATTCAGGGAATTCAGAGAATTTGGAATTCAGAGAATTTGTAGTTGCAGTTATGACTTATTACAGTGATAAGGCATGCTGCAGGAAAAAGATGTAATGGGTGAAGTCTGGAAGATGCTAGATGTGGGCTTCTGAAGTTCTCACGTAGGGAATTAGGGTGGGGTTTTACAGAACAAGCTTTTTCCTACAGCAGCAACATATGCACTGTGTCTCTGCCTAGGAAAGCTTGCTTAAGACTCAGACTTTTAAAATTGGGACTAATCAAGCACTATTACTGAAGTGTTAAACTCCTAGAAGGAAAGCAGGTGTTCACCATAAATCATATTTGCAGAATCAATCAATCTGGCAAGGCTGGTATGGCAGAATTTAGTGTTCCAGGCACACAAAACAACCTTATCAATTAGTAGCATATGGAATATTTTATAGGCCGAGTTCCCAGGAACTATTGCTAGGATCAATCATGAAAGCAGGCCATCTCAGACATAGCAGCAACAGGCCTATTATGTTAACTTTTTCCTGCAGAGTAACATGTGGTGTCAATTGACTGTTAGCTTTTTGTGTTCCTGAGCACACACTCTTTTATTTTGTTTCATCAACACTTTTATTTTTAATATCACTGCATTTTTAGATTTATCAATTTTATTTTTGAATTATCACAAGTAAAATCAACTTTTAATGTACAGTTTTATGAATTTTAACATTTGTATAGATATGTGCAACCACCGCCACAATCCATCATTCTAAAAACTCTCATGCTGCCACCCCACTCTGACAACCACTGATCTGTTCTCCACCATAGTTTTGTGTTTTCAAATATGGTGTATAAATGGAAACTTTCAGTATATAACCTTTTTATTTTTTAAGACTTTATTTATTATTTCCAGAGAGAGAGGAAGGGAGAGCGGCAGAGAGGGAGAGAAACATCAATGTATGGTTGCCTTTCACCTGCCTCCAGCCACGGACCTGGCTGGAGACCTGGCTTGCAACCTGGCCATGTGCCCTGGCTGGGGAATTGAACCAGTGACTCTTGAGTTCACAGGCCAGTGCCCCATCCATTGTGCTACCAGCCAGGACTCAGTATGTAACCTTTTGGGATTAGCTTTTTCACTCAGCATAATGCCTTTGAGAGTCACCCATATTGTTGCATATATCTATAGTTAGCTCATTTTTATTGCCAAGTTACATTCCATTTTGTGGACATAATTGTTTATTTGTTTGCAAGTTGAAGGGCAGTTGGGTTGTTTTTAGGTTTTTGTGATTATGAATAGAGTTGCTATAAATATTAGTTTACAGGTTTTTGTGTGAATGTATGTTTTCATTTTTATACAGTAAATAACCAGAAATAGGATGGCTGGGTTATAGGGTAAGAATAAGTTTGACTTTAAAAGCAAACTGCCATACCATTTTTCTGTAGTAGCTGTACCTTCCAACTAGCAATGTGTGTAAGAGTTCCAGTTGCTCCATATCCTCTCCAGCACTTAGTATAGTTAGTATTTTTTTTACTTTAGTCATTCTAATAGATGTGTAGTGGTATCTCATTGCAGTTTTAAGTAATATTTTTCTAATGTTGAACATGTTCTCATGTGCTTATTTGCCATTCACGTATCCTTTTTCAAGTCACTGTTCAAGTATTTTGCCCATTTTCAAATTGTATTGTTTGCTTTCTTTAAATTTTGAGATTTCTTCATATATTTTGGCTGTAACTCCTTTTTTAGATATGTAATTTGCAAATACTCTCTCCCATTTCGTAGTTCGTCTTTTCATTATCTTAGTGTCTCTTGCAGAGCAAATATTTAAAATTTTAATGCAATCCAATTTGTTAACTTTTCCTTTTTATTAATGGTGCTTTTGGTTGTCATGTCTAAAAACTCATTGCTTAACCCCAGTTTTCTGCTATGTTTTCTTCTAAATGTTTTGTGGTTTTGTATTTCACATTTAGATCCGTGGTCACAAAGAATTACCTTTTCTCCCCCCAAAATTGAGTTGCCCAAGAATGACCATAATATCCCAGGGAGGAAAAAACACTGCAGGGTCAGTTCCCGCACCCCATACATTTTCTTAAAAAGCACTTATTTAGCAATATAACAAAGGTCTTATTGGAAAACTATAGTTTAATGTTATCAGGGCTATCACATATATGTCACGACAGAAAATAGAGCAATAATGTCCTGTCAAGCAAAAGCCATAAATTGTAAATATACTTCCAAATCTTCCCTTAGTTTGAAAGGTCAGTAAATGTCATGCTTTTGGGATATGAAGGAACAGAAATCCAGGAAACATAAAAGCCACCTGACTCTTCTACTTTAGAAAGGCTTTGTCCAATATAATAAAGAAAACTGCATCTTAAAGCTTTTAAAAATCTTAATACTTTTATTTTAAGCATGTTATTTACTTATTTATTTTTATTTTAGTTTCAGGTGTACAGCATAGTGGTTAGACAATTACATAATTTACAAAGTGACCCCCGGAAAATTTAAGTACCCAGCTGGCACCATACGTGCTTATTACACCATTTACTGACTATATTCCCTATGCTTTACTTTATATCCCGAGGACTATTTTGTAACAACTTACTTCCATCACCTTTTTACACTTTTTGAAACTATATCTTAAAACTGTGGTCTTAGGGCCCATAGACTTCCATATAATGTAATTGTATAGGCTAATGAGTGATGCAAGTTAAAGCAAATTGTGAAATTGCTTTATATGTGCATACATTCTTCTGTAGGTGAGCAAATGAATTAGTGATTGTGATTAGTAGAATTTGGTTGTCTGAAAATTACAAAGTATATTTATTTTACATAAGAAGAGCTGATTTGAGCTACTTAGTTTTATTTATTATATATAGGTAGTATAATGATAGAGAACTGCTTATTTTAAATGTTGAATTACATTTGGAGTTGGATTTTTTCAAGTTATAGAGAAAAGACTTGGACTTACATTTGAACTTGATTTAATCTATGATCATTTAAAAGTTTTCCTAACTACACAAGTACAACTGGAAAGCAACTTGTCATAGAGAGAAAAAAAAAAAAAAAACAGCAAAACTTGCCATTACCTTTCCTAATGGGAGGCAGAAATTTAAAAAGATAAGTGAATAGATCCATAACAAGGGACAAATAGTAGGTGAATAGTATTGAATGTGTGTTTATGGCAGGGTCCCCTTCTTGCTGTCCATTTCTCAAATGAATGCATTAGTGATTCCCAAATGCCTTCCTGGCCCTATTACCTCTCCAGTTTATGCCTGATTCCTTACTTAAGCTGTGAGGTCCAAGCACATGATCAGTGTTCAGTAAGTGTTTATTGTGTGAATGAAAAATAATAAGTAGAAACAAGAAATATATAGATGCTCCTAAATAAATGTCTTAAACTGAACTTTTGAATTAGAGAAACAATGATCCTCCACAAAATAAACTTTTCCATGACCAAACAGCAGATTGGACATTTAATTATATGAAAAGTCAGAGAAAGGAACTAAAAGAAAAAAAATTTATACAAGAATTTGTATAATTGCATGATGGAAGTAGACCCATAAAATAAATATTGCATTTTCCAACTAAAAGGCTTATTTATTTATTTATTTTAATTTTATTTTTTAAAATATTTTATTTTATTATTTTTAGAAATATTTTATCTCATTATTTTTAGAAAGAGGGGAAGGGAGAGAGGCAGAGAGGGAGAGAGACATCAATGTATGGTTGCATTTCACTTGCCTCCAGCCACAGACCTGACTGGAGACCTGGTTTGCAACCTGGTTATGTGCCCTGGCTGGGGAATTGAACCTGAGACCTTTGGGTTCGCAGGCTGGTTCCTTATCCACTGTGCTACCAGCCAGGACCTAATAGGCTTTTTAAAAAAGCATTATAGAAAGCTTGAATTTGACAAATGTATTTTATTCAAGTTAGTTATTAAAAAAAGGAATTTGATATCATAAAGTTGAAAGTGAATATAACTAGAAAACAATAACATTTTTTAAATTTCAAAATGCCTACATTAATTCATTTGTTTAAAGAATTACTCTTTTAAGTAATATCAATTGCAATATCACCAAACACATGCAAAAATACATTTACACACATACATGTTCTCTCACATATTTAAAATACATACTGGATTTTGAAGATTTAATACAAAACATTTAAAATATGTCAATATGTCAATAAAGCCCTGGCTGGTGGCTCAGTGGATAAGGTGCCGGCCTGCGAACCTAAAGGTCACTGGTTCCATTCCCCAGCGAGGGCACATAATGAGGTTGCAAGGCAGGTCTCCAGCCAGTTCTGTAGCTGGAGGCAGGTGAAAGGCAACCATACATTGATGTCTGTCTTCCTCTCTGCCTCTCTCCCTTCCCCTCTTTCTAAAAATAAATAAAATCTTTAAAAATAAAATTAAAAATATGTCAATAGTTTATATAATTATTACATGTTAAATGATAGTATTTTAGATATATTGTAGCAAATTAAGCAGTCTTTTCTTCTTTAATACTAACTTTACTCTGGAATGTTTTTGTGAAATATATCACAGAAATGGTGTATTGCAGAACTCACTTTTGTGAAAGTTGTCCTAGAGACAGTGCCAAACTCATAGTAAAAAATGAATTTGGTTTTTGAGTCAGATCTTACTCCCTCCAATAACAGCTCAACTTTATTTTAAGCTACTGGAACTACAACTTATTCTTTTTGGAGTTTTCCATCTTAAATAGTAGATTAATTCTATTTTGGCTGTGCACAGGTCTTACATTTTTCAGTACCCTCTGTTTTTTCTCTACATGTGTTTTACAAGTTGAAGCCTTCAGAAATAATGGCACTTGCAGTGCTCAGCTGGTCCCCAGAATAGAAATTATTATGTCTACTAAGTTGAGGTAAAAATAACAATCTCTAGGATTTAAATAATTTTGTAGAATAGTATTCTAGCTATGTTTTGAACTTGTGGTTGACTTCCTACGTGGTCCTAAACTAACCCCGGAACTATTTAAGAGTCTGTTGAGGTAGAGATTGGGTATGTTCACATTTCAATAATAAATTTTACTATAGCATTAATTCCTTTTCCCAAGCATCCCCAGTTTGGGGGGCCTTCATAACTGGAAATGTATATTTCCACAATCTATTTGAAAGGAATCTCATCTAATTTACATGCTAATATGAGAATATATATTATCTATGTACATGAATCATATATAATAGTTTGCAACTTCTATCTAAATTGGTCTTCATTCTCAGCATCTTTTCTAACCTAAAGATTGACTAATTTCTCAACACACCAATAACCATTTGGTTGCTATTTAAAACATAAATTGCTAACAAAATCTGTATATTACACACCCACAAATAAGCACATATTTTGTAACATTGAATAAGAAAGATAGCATGTCTTCTATGTAATATACATCCACATTTTCTTACTTTTTTCTTCTTCCTTAACTGCATTCAAGTTTTCTGTTATTGCAAGTAACATGATTTTCCCATATTGTGAAATGATTCCAATCTAAGAAAACTTAACCTGCAGTAATGCAGATACAAGTAATATACAAAATTATACCTTATGTAGTAAACTCTTTATAACAAAATCATTTTAAAACATTCATAAGTTAAAGTTGGTTCTTATCCACTCAGCTACCCTATGTCTTTGGATTGGTGTATTTAATCCATTTACCTTGAAGGTTATTATTGATAGATACTTATTCATTATCTATTTTTCCCTTTGTACCTGTGTTCCTGTCTGTCTCTCTGTTTCTTCAGCTTCTTAAAGCAGACTCTTTAGCATTTCTTGCAATGCTGGTTTAGTGGAGATGTATTCTTTTAGCTTTCTTTTGTCTGGGAAACCCCTTATTTCACCTTCCATTTTGAATGAGAGCCTTGCTGGGTGGAGTATTCTTGGTTGCAGGCCTTTGTTTTTCATTGCTTGAAATATTTTTTTGCCATTCCCTTCTGGCTTGTGTTTCTATTGAGAAATCAGCTGATAACCTTTGGAACCCCCTTATATGTTATTAGCTGTTTCTCTCTGGCTGCTTTTAGGATTCTCTCCTTGTCTTTGAAATTTGCCACTTTAATGATGATGTGTCTTGGAGTGGGCCTGTTTGGGTTCATCTTCGTTGGGAACCTCTGTGCTTCCTGAGCTTGCATGACTTTTTCTCTCCTCAAGTTAGGGAAGTTTTCTATTATTTTTCAAACAGGTTTTCTATCCCTTGCTCCTATTATTCTCCTTCTGGTAGCCCTATGATATGGAGATTATTATGTTTCTGTTGTCCTGCAGCCCTCTTAAAACATCTTCATTCTTTTTCAGTCTTTTTTCATTTTGTTGCACTGCCTGGGAATTTTTTTCTACATTGACCTCCAGCTCGCTGATCCAACCCTCTGCTTTCTCTAGCCTGCTTTTGATTCCTTCTACTGTGTTTGTGTTTTTCAATTCAGAAATTGTATTCTTCATTTCCTCCTAGCTCTTATTGATGATTCTGTGTCCTTTTTAATACTGGTGTAGTTCTCAGTTAGTTCCTTGTAACTTCCCTGGAGTTCTTTGTAGTTCCCCTAGAGTTGTTTGGAGTTTTCTTTGAACTTGTTGAGCTTATTAAGCTTCTCTATCATCATTATTTTGCATTGCCTCTATTTAATTTTGCACTCTTCCTGGGGATTCCTCTTTTCCTTTCACTGAGGGTTTATTTCTGTGTCTCCCCATTTTAGGTGACTCTTGTTTGTTTCTGCTTCTTGGGTTGGTCTGCTTTGACTTACTGTCTTAGTGGTGTGACCTTCTGTGCTGTAGGAGTGCACATTTCTTACTTCCTGCCTCTGTGTTTGATGATATCAGCTCATATCCCAATCTGGGCCTAGTCAGCCAGTTCTATAATTCTTTTTTCAAAATTGTTCTAGTTAGAATATTCTATATTATTTTTAAAGATTTTGTTTATTTATTTCTAGAGAGGGGAAGGGAGGGAGAGAAACATCAATTGGCTGTCTCTTGCCTGACTTGCACTGGGGACCTGGCCCACAACCCAGGCACATGCCACAACAGGTAATTGAACCAGCAATTACCCCCCCCCCCCGCTCTCAGGCTGGTGCTCAACCTACCAATCCACACCAGCTAGGGCAAATATTCTACAGTATGTTCTTAATGATTTTGTATGTAGTTCTATCAATTTTTAACCACAATCAATTTTAGAATATTTTCATCATTCCCACAAGAAATCCTATATTCATTAATAGTCATATATTGTTTTCTTCTAAAACCTTCGGCTCTAGACAATCATCAGTCTACTTCCTGTTTCCATGGAGTTGCTCATTTTGGAAATTTGATGTAAATGGAATTATACAGTATGTGGTCCTTTGTGACTGGCTTCTTTCACTTAGCACTCTGTTTGCAAGGTTTATTCATATTGTAGCATGTGCCACTATTTCATTTAACTTTATAGCTGAATACTCTTCCACTGTATGAATATACTATATTTATCCCTTCAGTTGATGAAAATTTGGGTTACTTTCACTTTTTGATTATTATGAATAATGCTTCTACAAACATTTGTGTATAAGTTTTTGTGTGGCCATTTGTCTTCTTTCTTTTTCTTTGGACATATGTTTTCATTTTTCTTGGGTATGTATTTACAAGTAGAATTGTTAGTCATAGTTTTATTTTTGACCCATTTATGTCTTTATAGTTAAAGTGGCTTTCTTGTAGGTAGCATGTAGTTGGGTCTTGCTTTTCTTTTTAAGTGATGTGATAATCTTTGCCTTTTATTGGGATGTTTTTCCATTTACTTTGATGTGACTGTTGATGCGGTTATTTTGAATTTGTGGTTTTGCTATTTGTTATCAATTTGTCTTTGTTCCCTTTTCCTTGTTTTCTGCCTTCTATTTATTGCTTAAGCATTTTAAAATTCTGTTTTACTTCCTTGCAGCTTATTAACCATAACTCATTATTTTGTTATTTTAGTTGTTACTTTAAGATTTATAGTACACATTTTTAACTTGTCACAGTCTACCTTGAAGTGATATTATGCAATTTCAGATTTAGTATAAGGATGTTACAATAATATACTTTCATTTCTTCCCTCTAAACCTTTGATATTTTTCTATATTATTTACTTTTACAGGGTATAACTCCCACAATCCATTGTTATTACTTTTATTTAGACAGTTAGTTATCTCTTTTTTCTTAAATATATTCTTTATTTTTCAATTATAGTTGATATTCAGTATTACTTTACATTAGTTTCAGGCATACAGCATAGTGATTAGATATAGACAGTTATCTTTTAAAGATATTTAAATAATAAGAAATAACTCTTTCAGAAGAACCTATGCACCCCTATGTTCATAGCAGCACTATTTATAATAGCCAAGTGCTTGAAACAGCCTAAGTGCCTACCAGTGGATGAATGGATCAAAAAATGTGATACATTTACATAATGGAATACTACATAGCAGAAACAAATAATGTCTACCTTTTGTAATAGCATGGTTGGACCTGGAGAGTATTATCCTTAGTGAAATAAACCAGTCAGTGAAAAAGAATACCACATGATCTCACCCAATACAGGAGACTAATGCATAAAACAAACAAACAAGCAAAATAGAACCAGAGGCATGGGAACAAGGACCAGAATTTCAGTGTGCAAGGGGAGAGGGAAGGGGAAGAAAGAGGCAAACAATGGGAACAGTTTAGTCAAGGAACTAGTACAAATGACCTATGGACATGGACAACATGTGGGATTGACTGTGGGAGAGGGGATAGGGAGGGTGGGACAGGGGAGAGCAGTGGGGGGAAAATGGGATAAATATAATACAACAACAACAAAATAATAATTAAATAATATTTTTAAAAAAATAAAAAGAAATAACTCTTAAAGGATAATATATTATTGATATCTATATACTATTTCCAGTGTTCTTTAGTCCAGTGTTTCTTATTTCCATCTGCTGTCATTTTCCTTCTGCCAGGAGGATATATTTTAACATTTCTTGCAGTGTGGGTTCCTGATACATTCTTTCAGCTTTTGTATGTGTGAATATATCTTTATTTTCACTTTCATTTTAAAAGATGTTTTTGCTGGGTATGGAATTCTGGGCTGTTTATTTCCCTTTCTCCATTTCTTGCATATATATATATATATATATATATATATATATATATATATAGTTTCTCATCCTTTGTTCTTTATGTAACATGTCTTTCTCCTCCAGCTACTTTTAAGATTTTTTGCTTATTATTGGTTTTGAGCAATTTAGTTATAGTTTACTTTGGTGTAGTTTTCTTCATGTTTCTTTTCCTTGGGATTTGTTTGGTTTCCTGGGTCTGTGGTTTTATAATTTTCATTAAGTTTGGAAAAAATTTGGCAATTATTTTCATTTATTTTTATTTTTTCCTTTCCCTATTTACAGCTCCAGTTACCTGTACATTAGTCCATTTCAAGTTTTTTGACAGCTCAGTGGTGCATTTTCTTCTTTTTTCTTTTTTCAAGATTTTATTCATTATTTTTAGAAAGAAGGGCAGGGAGGGAGGCACAGAGGGAGAGAAACATCAATGTATGGTTGCCTTTCACCTGCCTCCAGCTACAGACCTGGCTGGAGACCTGGCTTGCAACCTGATTATGTGTCCTCACTGGGAATTGAACCAGTGACCTTTGGGTTCGAAGGCTGGTGCCTTATCCACTGAGCCACCAGCCAGGGCCTACTTATTTTTTCTTTGTGTATTGATTTCTTTTTTTGCTGTGTCCTTAATCCACCTTTTCTTCCACAATATCTAATCTACCATTAATTCTATCCATTGTATTTTTCATCTCAGACATTACAGGTTTTGTGTTGAGAAGTTCCGTTTAGGTCTTTTTTATATTTTCCATGTCTATGCTTAAGTTTTTGGACATAATATATTATAATAATTGTTTTAAAACCTTTCTTTGGTACTTTAAAATTTTGAGTCTGTTTCACTTGATTGATTGATTATTCTCCTTATTATTGGCTGCATTTTCTCACCTCTTTGTATGCCTGCTAATCTTTATTCAGATGCCAGACATCGTGAATTTTACCTTATTTTGTGCTAGATTTAAAACAATGATTTTATTTATTTTATTTTGAGAGAGAGAGAGGGAGGGAGGAAGAAAAAGAGGAAGGGAAACATTGATGTGTGGTGGCCTCTTGTGCACCCCCAGCTGGTGACCCGGCTCAAAACCCAGGCATGTTCCTTGACTGGGAATCGAACCAGCAACCCTTCGGTTTACAAGCTGGCACTCAGTCCACTGAGCCACACCAGTCAGGGCTGTTTTTTGTGTATATTACTGTAAATTGTCTTGAGCTTTGTTCCTAGATGCCATTAATTTACTTGGAAATAACTTGATCCTTAGTGGTCCTGCTTTTATGATTTGTTAGTTAGGTCTGGAGCAGTACTCATTCTAGGTCTAGTTATTTCCAGTACTGAGGCAAGACTACCCTTGCCTGTTCTACTCAATGCCGTATAAATTGTGAGTTTTTCCAGTCTGGCTCATGGAAGAATAATTATTTCAGATTATTCTTTCTCTTCATGCATATGCTAATCTCTGTTGAATACCTAAGGGAGAGATCCTCTGTGGATCACCAGGATTCTCTGTTTATTCAGGTCTCTTCTCTGGTACTCTGTCCTATGACTTCCACTGCTTTTATATCCAGACTCTAAGCTTTGTCAATTTAGAGTCTGTTAGAGTTTCCCCTCCATGTTTTGTAGCTTGGAAACTCTCTTAAGGCAGTAGGCTAGAGCAATCATAGGGCTCACCTAATTTTTCCCTCCTCCCATCTCTTAGGGATTACTGTTCATTGCCTGATGTCTTAAAGCAAGACAAGGTCTTAAAAAGCATTATCTCATTTTGTTTATTTTGTTACTGTTTCAGTCATAAAGATAAATCTTAATCCATGTTTATCTGTCTTGTCTGGAGTTGGAAGTTTTAATTCCATAAAGGAGTTTTAGTCTTCTTGGCATTCTAAGTCACATACACACACACACACATGCACGCACGCATGCATGCACATACACACACACACACACACACACACACACTGTCTTTTGCTTTTTTCTTGAACTATTAACTTTAGGTGTGTGTTTATGCAATTATGCATATTTATATATACACAGACACATGTTTAGAACAAGCCTACCATGGGACTATCTTATTCTAGTCTAGGAATCTGTTGGCTACTGTACATTTTTTGCTGCTGGGAGAACTGGAAAGAACCAGTTGCATTCATTAATGGAGTAGGCTATGAATGAGCCAAAGGGATTCTCTTCAGTTGTATGAATGAGAGAATTGTCTGTTTTCAATGGCAGTGTTGTGCAGAGTGTTTATGATGGCACTGAAGAGAGATCCAGACAAGACGGTAATACTGTAGTGATTTTTATCTATTGTGGGGAAATGTGGTAAAGGGTAAAGCTCTGATATGTCAGATGAAGTCCTCTCAGTCCACTCAGGAAAAAAAAAAGAAGCAAATAGTTCAGTAGGAGGCAACTGTGAACTAAGGTGTTGGTATTGCTGAGAAACCAAACAGTGTACATTGAAGCAACTTAGTGATAAGCAACAGCAGGAAGCCACTGTCACCCCTAGGGATGGCATGGGGAGAAGGTGGTATTACCAGAGCCCAGGAATGAGGTCACCTGGCAGGAACTGGAACCACTGTGGGGCTGCCTCATGAGGTATAGGAGCTGGAGGGAGGGATATCTGGTGGGAGCTTCAGCCATGTAGATCACAGAGCCATTGCCTGAGAGAAAAAGAGGGAGAGACGAAGCGGGAAAAGGGAAGATGAGTGTGTGTACACACAGCTGAGTAGAGATATTCTGGCTCCTTTTTTCTTCTCATACTCTAGTCTCTCACCAGTGCCACCCATTGGATGTATCTAACTGGAGGTCACTTGGAAAGGGGGCCTGGAAATGTACTTTACAGAGCTAACCCCTCTTCTCTTCCTTCCCTGCCTTCCCATAACATGTAGCAGAGCCAGAGAGGGCAGCAAATGGTTTTGAGGACTCATTAGCTTAGGACTGACATAAGGAACCTTCCTCAAATTGAATACTATTCTGCCATGTAGTGTATCCAATACCTAGATATGGCCTAGAAATGAGGAGAAAATCTGCATGGTCAGGGTCAAAAGAACCAATATCCCTACCATCAGACTTGGGGAGAAAGTAAACTAGGTGTTGAGGCACAAGCTAGATTTGTTGTGGTAATGTATGCATAAAAGATGGGATGAGGTGACTATGATAAACAGTTGTTCACATTTTTAAAAATTTAATTTTATAAAAATATGGAATGCTTCATGAATTTGTGTGTCATCCTTGCACAGGGATCATGCTAATTTTCTCTGTATTGTTCCAATTTTAGTATATGTGCTGCTGAAGTGAACACCAGTTGTTCACATTTGAAGTATTAAGTATTACATTAAAAACCCCAAATGAACTATTTTGTAAGATTATCAATGCTATTTTATTGAATTATATATGATTTAAGGAGAGGAAGTAATGGTAGGCATGAGGAGAGAAAGAAGGTCTCGCTCTTTCTCCCTCTCTTTGGTTGTAAAATGAGCTTTAACTGAAATATTTCCCTTTGTAGTTCTTAACTAGCTGAGCATTTCACTGCCCCACTGCTGATGTCATCTGTGATGCCATGAGGGTGATGGCCATCAACCTTGTAGCCCACAGGCTGGGCAGTTCCCAGGATCTCTTTAATGGTTCCAGAGAGTTCTCTAGCTAAAGAGCAGTTCCACATCTGTTGGACAATGCTGACAATCTCATCAAAAGTGATATTTCCATTGTGCTTAATGTTTGTTCTTCTTTGTCTCAAGGTGGTTCTTTGAGGGTTTTGACGATCAGGGCAGAGGCAGAGGTCACCACCTCAATCTGGGTCTGCCTGTTCTGAAATGTCCGTTTCACTGTCATCCTTAGACTCTTCCCATCCCTGGTGCTTTGGTGATGTCATTGCCAACCTTTTCTGGAGACAGGGGGCTGATCTTGAGAGCCAGGTCAGATGTGGTACTGAGCACCTTCCCCACCACGTGCACCACAGGTATACAGCTTTGACGTCATTGGGGTCAAACTTCGGCGGCATGGTGGAGGCAGCTGGTGTCAGCTGAACCCAGATTTGGGATGATTAAGGAAAGTTGCACCTCCACCTTCTCCAAGCAAAAAGGGAAGAACTCTTTTTTATATCATAACTAACATTATAATTTGATGTGCAAAATAATTATTTTACTCCCCCCCCAAATGGTAAACATTTCTGTAACAATGTTTCCTTTTTTTTATAGGGCCACCTTAACAGTGATACCCTAACATCTCTAAGCCCTGTTTTGATGAGTTTAGCCAGGGAAAGTGTGCCTGTAGAGGATACTGATCTCTCTGAATCCATGTTACTTAGTTTTATAGCTAAGTAAATAGATATAAGTTTAGAAATATAAATATCAAAATTGAATAGATATTTATTCAATTTCTACAATTCAGCTGGAGGTTGAAAAATTACTAATTAGAGTTGGGGAATCTATAGAAGGGGACATCTCCAGGGAAGTAGGTCAGTTAAGCACCTGCTCTGTCCTCAGTCTCCCTCACAGGTATGGGGGACCTAGTTGGGTCACTGATAAGGCCAAAGTTATGACACACTTGAGCAGTTTTTTCTACTCAAAAGGCCAAACAGACATCAAGAACAAAAAGTTAATGAAAACAAGTTCTTTCTTTAATTGGAATTATAGCAACTCAGGTAAGAATATCAGTTATTTTAGATTGATTAGAAACCTTGATTAGATATTAAACTATAGGAATTTCGAGTCTTGTTCTAAGAAAATGTTCGATGAACTGTTACTTAGTAAATTGTAATTTGATTGACACAGTCTTTTTAAAAATTGATTTTAGAGAGAGAAGGGGAGAGAGAGAAACATCATCAATTTGTTGTTTCACTTAATTATGCATTAATTGGTTTCTTCTTTTTTCTTATTTTTAAAGATTTTATTTATTTATTTTTAGGTTAGGGAGAAGGGAAGTAGAAAGATAGGGAAAGAAACATCAATCGGTTGCTTCTTGCACTCTCTCAACCAGGGACCTGGCTTGCAACCCAGGCATGTGCCCTGACCCTCAGGTTTGCAGGATGATGCCCAACCCATTGAACCACACCAGTTAGGGCCATTGGTTGCTTCTTTTATGTGTCCTGACCAGGAATCAAACCTGCAACCTTGGTGTACCAAGACAATGCTCTAACCAATGGAGCACCCAGCAGGGTGGCAGTCTTTCAATATTTCAAATATCTTTTCTTTGTGGAGAAAGGCTGCATATAATATATAAGTACTATTGGCTGAGTGTAAATAAATCAGTAGGCTTTATCTAGGAACAAATGATAGATTTATTCAAGAGTCTTAGGATTTGCAAATCAAAGATACAACTAGGCAATACTGAAGAGTTCAAAAGAAGAAAGAAAAGCTGAGTGTTCTTATAGTAAAAAATACATTCTTGAGAAAATCAGTCCTGCATTCTTAGCCTGTGGATTGGTCTGAGATGGTAATCTTCCAGATGTCTGGTGGTCTGGATAATGGATGTAAGGTCTGGACATGTAAACATTTTTTAAGTTCACAGAGGGTTATCTCTGTAATTTATCTATGTTTCCAGGCATTGACGCACAACTGATAAGTTAAAAAGTTTAAGTCCTTAGGCTAAACTAAAATAAAGTCTATTTCTCATGCATTAGCCCATTTGGTCCAAACCAGTTTTGTCAGCTTAACTACATGGACTCCATTTTAAGTCAGCTTAGCTATACTGACTTCATCTTGTTTTCTTCACTCATTTCTCAATACACTTGAAAAACTAATAAGCAGCCTTCTGGTTTTAGCTCAGAGACATATACTGTAGAGCTCTCATCCTTACAACAAAAAGGTGGACAAATAGCAAAACCATGGTTTTTCTTAAACCCACCAGAAAACTGAGAATAAGAGTAAACAGAAACAGCTAACCCCAAATCAGAGGCGCCACTGCAGGGAAAAATGAACCTGACCATGTGCTTACCTGGAACAAACACTGCTGAATGTTCTCACACTCCTATAGATTTTTTCCTTCAGGACCCCACCAGATACTCACAGGGAAGGTCAGGAAGAGTCCTAAGAAAGCTTCTACCATGTGCTGGCTGGGCCGTGTGAATAATAGCCACTGCCAAAAAACTGCCAAGAAGTTTCTCCTCATCTCCTTAAGGAAGTAAAGTGTTAACCTTCAAAAAGGATAATAAAAACGGAGGGTACTAGTGGAAACCCATTGCAGCTGGGGAAGGGGAACAGAAAAACAAAGAAGCTCTACTTTGGGAGGAGGAAATGAATACCTGCTGGGCCCAGAATTATGTTTGGAGGAGGAACAGGAATGTTAATGAAGACCACAATCACAGGACCAGGGTAACAGTGCCTACCTAATATTTAGTATTAATTGGAACACAAGAGAGTGCCTCCATCTGCCACCTCCCAAATACTAACCTAATAAGCATCAAGTAAAAATAGAAATAGAAGTGACAAATGAAATAATAAAAATGTTCAATAAAAACTAGAGTGAGAAAGCATAAAAAGGGGGAATAAAAAAAAAAAAAACAAAGAACAAATGGAACAATTAGAAAACAGCTAACAAAATAGTAGATTCTAATCCTACCATATCAGTAATCACTTTCAATGTGAAAGTATGAATGGTCTACAAGACAGAGGTCATTGGATTGGATTAAAAAAAAAAAAAAAAGATTCAACTGCATACTGTTATTGGGAAACCCACTTTATACATTTTTTAAAAAAGATTTGATTCATTATTTTTTAGAGAGAAAGGCAGGGAGGGAGGAAGAAAGGGAGAGAAGTATCAATGTATGGTTGCCTTTCACCTGCCTCCAGCTATGGATCTGACTGGAGACCTGGTTTGCAACCTGGTTATGTGCCCTGACTGGGAATTGAACTAGCAAACTTTGGATTCACAGGCTGGCATCTATCCACTGAGCCACCAGCTGGAGCTAGAGAAACCTACTTTAAATATAAAGGCATACATTGGGTTACCCAAGAAGTTCATTTAGTTTTTTCTGTAAAATAAAACACATTTTTCATTTTTACCAATAACTTTATTGATGTAGATATTTTGTGTATGTCAACTGTCTCCTGCATGGTATGGTGTTGTTTGTTCTCAATTAATGTGTTAATTTGATCACTATCAACTTCAAGTGGTCTGCCTTACTGTGGAGTATTATCCAGTGAGAAATCTCCAGCATAAAACTTAGCAAACTACTTTTGTCACATTAGTCAGTCACAGCACCTTCTCATACACTGCACAATTGTTTTTTGCATTTCAGTTGTGTTTTTACCTTCTTTGAAATAATAAAACATAATATGCCAAAGATGTATATTTTCTTCCATCTTCAATATTAAATTGGCTACAAGAAAATTCACCAATTTTGATGTTTATTTTTTAAATCGTTTAATATTTTTCTTTTTATCAGATCCTATTTTTATTTAATCTTTATTGTATTTTCTCCATTACCATTCAGTCCTCTTATACCCACCTGCCCTCAGCAATCTCCACACTGTTGTCCATGTCCATGAGTCCTTTTTCCTTTGTGTTCAATACCACTACCCCCTAACCTCTCCCACTCCCAGTTGTCATCCTGCTCTCCATCTATGAGCCTGGCCCCATTTTCCTGGTTAGTTCAGTTTGTTCATTAGATTAGATTCCACATATGAGTTAAATCATGTGGTATTGATAATTTCTGACTAGCTTATCTCATTTAGTATAATATTCTCCAGGTCCATCTATACTATTGCAAAGAGAAAAAAATTTTTTTCTTTTTAAATATTCGAGTAGTATTCCATTGTGTGAATGTCCCATAGTTGCTTTATCCACTCATCTACTGACAGACACTTGGGCTGCTTCTCTATCTTGCTGATTGTAAAGAATGCTGCAACATAGTGGTACCTATGTTCTTTCAAATTAGTGTTTTGGGTTCCTTGGGATATATACTCTCAGAAGTGGGATAGCTGGGTTAAAAGGCAGATCCATTTTTAATTTTTGAGGTATTTCCATACTACTTTCCACAGTGTCTGCACCAGCCTGTGTTCCCACCAATAGTGCAAAAAGGTTCCCCTTTTCTTCACATCCTGGTCAGCACTTGGTTTTTGTTGATTTGTTGATAATACCATTTTGACAGGTGTGAGACGGTATCTCATTGTAGTTTTAATTTGGACTTCTCTGATGATTAGTGACATTGAACATCTTGTCATATGTCTAATGGAAATCTGTGTGTCCTCTCTAGATAGGTGTCTACTCAGGTCTATTGCCCATTTTTTAAATGGGTTGTTTGTTTCCTTAGTGTTGAGTTTTGTAAGTTCTTTATAATATATTTTTAAAGATTTTGTTATTTTTAGAGAAAGGGGAAGGGAGGGAGGAAGAGAAGGAGAGAGACATCAATATATGGTTGCCTTTTTCACTTGCCTCCAGCTATTGACCTGGCTGAAGACCTGACTTGCAACCTCACTATGTGCCCTGGCTGGGGAATCAAACCAGTGACCTTTGGGTTTGAAGGCCAGCACCTTATCCACAGTGCCACCAGCCAGGGCCTAAATTTTTTATATTAACCCCTTATCAGATATATTGGTGAATATATTCTCCCATTCTGTGGATTGTCTTTTTATTTTGTTGATGATTTCCTTTGCTATACAAAGCTTTTCAGTTTGATGTAGCCCCATTTGTTTATTTTTTCTTTTGTTTCTCTTGGCTGGAGAGATATACCTGATAAAATATTGCTATGAGCAAACTCCAAGATTTTGCAATGTTTTTTTCTGTGATTTTTATTTCAGGTCTAATATTTAAAACTTTGATCCATTTAAAATGTATTATTGTATGTGGTGTAAGAGGATGGACTCATTTCATTTTTCTGGATTCATGTGTACAATTTTCCCAACATCATTTTTTCAATAAACTATTTTTGGCCCATTATATGTGCTTGCTTTCTTGATTAATTAATTAAATTAATTAGTTTAAAAATTGATTATGCTGTTATATTTGTTCCAATTTCTTTTCCCTTTGCTCCCCTCCACCCAGCACCCAACCCCCTCCAGCAATCCCACCCCACTTAGTTCATGTCCATGGGTCATGCATGTGAGTTCTTTGGCTTTACCTTTTCCTGTACTATTCTTAACATCTCCCTGTCTGTTCTGCTTCTTAGTCCTTGCAGCTTTCCCCACTTCTTCCCCTTCCCCCTACCTGCTGATACCCCTCCAAATGTTCCCCATATCTTTGATTCTGTACCTTCTCTGGTTGTCTGTTATTTTTCATTTTCATTTTCTAGATTTTGTTGTTGATAGTTATGAGTAGGTAACCTTTTTTTTTTTTTTTTTTTTTTTTTTTTTTTTTTTTTTTTTTTTTTTTTTTTTTTTTTTTTTTTTTTTTTTTTTTTTTTTTTTTTTTTCCACTGTGCTACCAGCTAGGGCTGGTTATCTTTTATTTTTAAGATTTAATTATTATTTTCAGAGAGAAGGGAAGGGAGAGAGGCAGAGAGGGAGAGAAACACCAATGTATGGTTGCCTTTCATCTGCCTCCTGCTAAGGACCTGGCTGGAGACCTGGCTTGCAACCTGGTCATATGCCCTGGCTGGGAATCGAACCAGGGACCTTTGGGTTTGCAGGCCGGCACCTTATCCACTGTGCCACCAGCCAGGGCTTTGTTGTCTTTTTAATATTCATAGTTTTTATCTTTTTCTTAAGTCCCTTTAGCATTTCATATAATAAGGGCTCAGTGATGATGAACTCCTTTAGCTTTACCTTGTCTGGGAAGCATTTTATCGACCTTTCCATTCTGAATGATAGCTTTGCTAGATGAAGTAATCTTGGTTGTAGGTCCTTGCTCTTTATCACTTTGAATACTTCTTGCCAGACATTTCTTGCCTGCAAAGTTTCTTTTGGGAAGTCAGCTGATACATAGGCTTATAGGAACCCCTTTGTTGGTAACTCTATTTCTCTTGCTGCTTTTAAGATTCTCTATCTTTTGCCTTTGGCATTCTAATTATGATGTGTCTTGGTGTGGTCCTCCTTGAGTTTAGCTTGTTTGGGACTCTCTGTGCTTCCTAGATTTGTATGTCTATTTCATTTGGCAAATTATGGAAGTTTTCCTTCATTATTTTTTTACGTAAGTTTTCAATTTCTTGTTCTTTCTCATTTCCTTCTGGCACCCCTATGCTTTGGAGATTGGCATGTTTAAAGTTGTCCCTAAGGTTCCTATGCTTCTCCTAATTTTTTTCAATTCTTTTCTTCATTCTGAACTGTTTATTTCTTCTTTACATTCCAAATCATTGAGTTGAAACCCAGTTTCCTTCCCTTTACTCTTTGTTTGGTGTGGATTTTTCTTCATTTCACATAGCCTAGCCTTCATTTCTTCCTTTCTGCCTTTGCTGTATTTAAGCATATCTGTCAAGTCTGTGAGCATCTTAATCATTAGTTTTTTGAATTCTGTGTCTGTTAGGTTGGCTATCTCTTTGTTGCTCAGTTCTCCCACTGGCGCCTTGATCTGCTCCATCTTTGGGCCATACTTCTTCTTTTTCTTTAAATTAATTTATTATTGTTGTTTAAATTGATTTATTATTGTTGTATTACAATTGGTTTATTTTTTCCCCATTGCTCTCCCCTGTCCCACAGTCAATCCCCACTTCCTTGTCCATATCCATTAATCTTTCACACTAGCTCCTCATCTAAACCCTACTCTTTCTCTCCTTCCCTCTCTTCCTCCCCACCTCCCTCCTCCCCTCTGGTCACCATCATTCTGCTCCTTTTTTGTTGCATGTCTCTGTTTTTCATTCTGCTTATCCTTTTGTTTTATTTGCTAGTCTCCTGTATTAGGTGAGATGTATGGTATTTGTCTTTTGCCACCTAGCTTATTTCACTAAGCATAATACTCTCCAGTTCCAACCATGCTATCACAAAAGGTAGGAGTTCCTTCTTTTTTCTGCAATGTAGTATTCCATTGTGCAAATGTACTGCAGTTTTGATCCATTCATCCACTGATGGGCACTTAGGCTGTTTCTAGCACTTGGCTATTGTGAATAGCACTGCTATGAACATAGGGATGCATAGGTTCTTCTGAATTGGTGTTTTAGGGTTCTTTGGATACAGATGTAGCAGTGGAATTGCTGGGTCAAAAGGCAGTTACATTTTTCTTTTTTTTTTTTTAGGGAAATCCATACTGTTTTCCATAGCTGCTGCACCAGTCTGCATTCCCACCAGCAGTGCACTAGGGTTCCCTTTTCTCTACACCCTCATCTGCATTTGTTTGTTGATTTGTTAATGATGGCCATTCTGAAAGGTGTGAGGTGATATCTCATTATGGATTTAATTTGCATCTCTCTGATGGCTAGTGATGTTGAACATTTTTTCATATGCCCATGGGTCCTTTGTATGTCCTCTTTGGGGAATGTCTATTTAGGTCCATTGCCCATTTTTTAATTGGGTTGTCTGTCTTCCTGGTATTGAGTCATATAAGTTCTTTATATTTTTTGGAGATCAAACCCTTGTCTGAGGTTTAATTAGCAAATATGTTTTCCCATATGGAAATTTTATCTTGTTAGTTTGCTGATATTTTCTTTATCTGAGAAGAAACTTTTTATTTTGATATAGTCCCATTTATTTATTTGTTCCTTTATTTCCAATGCCTTGAAGAAGTATCTGTGAAAATATTGCTGCATGAGATATCTGAAATTCTGCTTCCTATGTTTTTCTCTAGGACTTTTATAATGGTATGGTTTACATTTAAGTCTTTTATCCATCTTGAGTTTATTCTGGTGTATGGTGTAAGTTGGTGGTCTGTGTTCTTTCTTTCTTTCTTTCTTTTTTTGCATGCTCCTGTCTAATTTTCCCAACACCACTTGTTGAAGAGGCTTTGCACTCCATTTTAGGCTCCTTCCCTCTTTGTTGAAAATTAGTTGCCCAAAGATACCTGGGTTTGTTTCTGGGCTCTCTATTCTGTTCCATTGATGTATATGTCAATTTTCATGCTGTTTTGATTACAATGGCTTTATAATATAGTTTGATACCTGGTGTTGTGATCCTCCTACTTTGTTCTTTCTCAAGATTACTGAGGCTATTTGGGGTCATTTCTGGTTCCATTTAAAATTTTGAAGTATTTGTTCTAAATTGTAAAATATATATATTTGATATTTTAATAGGGATTGAGTTGAATCTGTAAGTTATTTTTGGTAGTATGGCCATTTTAATGTTAATTCTTCCCATCTGTGAACATGGTATATACTTCCATTTGTTTGTATCTTTCTTGATTTCTTTCTTCAGTGTTTTGTAGTTTTCTGAGTACAGGTCTTTTACCTCCTTGGTTAAGTTTATTCCTAGGTACTTTATTTTTCTTGTTGCTATAGTAAATGGGACTTGTTTCCTAGTTTCTATCTCAGATGTTTCATTGTTGGTGTACAAAAATGCCTTCAATTTCTGGATATTGACTTTGTATCCAGCTATTTTGCCAAATTCAGTTATTAGGTTGAGGAGCTTTTTGGTGGAGCCTGTAAGGTTTTCTATGTACACTATCATGTCATCTGCAAATAATGACAGTTTGACTTCCTCCTTTCCGATTTGGATGCCTTTGATTCCTTTTTCTTGTCTGATCACTGTGGCTAGAGCTTCCAAGACTATGTTGAATAGAAGTGGAGAGAGTGGACACCTTTGCCTTGTTCCTGATCTTAAGGGGAAGGCTTTCAGTTTTTGCCCGTTGAGTATGATGTTGGTTTCAGGTTTCTCATATATGGCCTTTATGATGTTGAGGTATGCTCTCTCTTTTCCCACCTTACTGAACATTTTTGTCATAAATGGTTGCTGTATTTTATCAAATGCTTTTCCAGCATCTATTGATATGATCATATGGTTTTTTTTCTTTCATTTTGTTTATATGGTGTATTACAATCATTGATTTGCAGATGTTGTATCATACTTGCATCCCTGGGATGAATCCCACTTGATCATGGTGTATGATCTTTTTAATGTATTACTGTATCTGGTTTGCCAATATTATGTTAATCAGAGATATTGGGCTATAGTTTTCTTTTTCAGTTGTATCTTGACCTGATTTTGGTATTAGAATAATATTGGCCTCATAGTAAGAGTTTGGGAGTCTTCCCTTCTTCTCAGATTTTTTGGAATAAAATGAAAATGAAAGGAATTAGTTCTTTCCTAAATGTTTGGTAAAATTCACCTGGTAAAATTCTCCTGTGTAGCCATCTGGCCCAGGGCTTTTGTGTGCCTGGTTTTTTTTTTTTTTGATTACTGCTTTAATTTCACTAGTTGTTATCAGTCTATTTAGGCTTTCTACTTCTTGATTCAGTTTTGGAAGATTGTATATTTCCAGAAACTTGTCTATTTCACTCAGGTTGTCAGATTTTTTGCCATATAACTATTCCTAGTAATTTATTACAGTGCTTTGTATTTCTGAGGTATTGGTTGTGAGTTCTCCTCTGTTGTTTCTGATTTTTTTTATTTGGGTCCTTTCTCTTTTTTTCTTGATGAATCTGGTTAAAGGCTTATCAATTTTGTTTATCTTTTCAAAGAACCAGTTCCTGGATTTATTGATCATTTGAATTATTCTTTTAGTCTCTATGTCATTTAACTCTATTCTGATCTTGATTATTTCCTTTCTTCTACTTGCTCTGGGCTTTGTTGTTGCTCCTCTAGCTCTTGTAGCTTTGTGGTTAAGTTGTTTGTATGAGCTGCTTCTAACCTTTTTAGGTAAGCCTATAGTGCTGTGAGGACTGCCTTTACTGTGTCCCATAGATTTTGGGCTGTTTTGTGTTCATTTTCATTTGTTTCCAGAAACTTTGACTTCTTCCTTGATCTCATTGTTAATCCATTCATTATTTAATAACATGTTATTCAGTCTCCATGAATCTGAACGTTTTTGAGTTTTTTCCTTGAGGTTGGTCTCTAGTTTCAAGCTGTTGTGATCTTAGAGGATGCTTGATATTATTTAAATTTTCTTGAATATGTTGAGGTAGTTTTCATTTTTTTACTCTCATTTTAATAGCTGTGCATAGTTCCTGGAAATTGTTAAATGCTTTTTACTATATCTTTGTCTTGTGATGAAGTATCTTGAAAATTAGTGTAAAAAAAATCGAAGTACTGGCAATGGATTAGGGTTCTAGTGTGAAAGGTGGTAATGATGAATTTATCATAGATGCTTGAAGTCAGAAAAGACTGAACCAGAGGGTATTGGTTTAATGGAGGCTGGATAATCATCAGCCACAACTTGATATCCTGAAAGTTAACAGATTGGTCACATGTATTAGGGATACACTAAATAAGCACTTTGGCTGATTATTGAATGGCAAGTGTTAAAAATCAATGTTTGGCCAAGACTGAAGCACAATATAACTAACTTAGAATGAACCTAAATCTGAAATTTTACTCAGGAATAGATAATTATTGCGATTTTATTTAAAATGTTGGAAGTCACATATATATTTTTTTTTAAGATTTTATTTATTATTTCCAGAGAGAGGGGGAAGGGAGAGAGAGGCAGAGAGGGAGAGAGATAACAATGTATGGTTGCCTTTCACCTGCCTCCAGCTACAGATCTGGCTTGCAACCTGGTTATGTTGCCCTGGCTGGGAATCAAACTAGTGACCTTTGAGTTTGCAGGCCAGCACCTTATCCACTGAGCCACCAGCCAGGGCTATGGAAGTCATGTTTTTAAAGTTTAACTTTGCAAAGTGTAATTTCTCAGTACTGCCAGCTGCTAGGTTTCATGGGAGTTCATTAGGTTGTATGTGTATGATACCAAGGAGATAATTAGAAATTAATTGCAACTCTAAAAGATTGTTTTGTAATGCTATGAATGCTTATACATCAAACAAGTGTATAAAGATTAGAATTATAATTTAATATCTCTCATTCCATCTTGTATTGTTAAAGTTTTAGTTATTTGTTGACTAACCAGATATATTGTTTTTTTAAAGTTAATAATAGTACTTTCATGCACTAATTCAATAAATATTCACTGTTTACTTTTTATTCCTTCATATGTATTTTTTTAAGCCAGGTTTATTGGAGTAAAATTTACATACAATAAAGTTCATTTCTTTGCCCTGGCTAGTGTGGCTCAGTGGATTCAGCATGGCTTACAAGCCATGGGGTCACCACTGCAAATCTTGGTCAGGGCATGTGCCTTGGTTGTAAGCCAGGTCCCCAGTTGTGGGCACATGGGAAGCAGCCACACATTGGTGTTTCTCTCTCTCTCTTTTCTCCTTCCCTTCCCCTTTCTCTAAAAATAAATAAACTTTGAAAATTCATTTATTTTAAGTACACAGTTTACTGAGTTTTGACATGTATGCACTTGCATGACCACCACCAAAATCAAGACATAGAACATTTTTGTCCCCTTAAAAATCCTCATGCACATTTGCAGATCATGCCCTCATCCTACCTGGCAACTCATTGATCTGTTTTCTGTCCTTACACTTTTACCTTTTCTAGAACATCATGTGAATTAAATCATGTATTAAATAATCTTTGGTATCTAGTTTCTCTCACTTAATATATTACTTTTGTGATTCATCCATGTTATGTGTATCAGTAGTTTGTTCCTTTTTATTGCTAAGCAGTAGTCCATTGCATGAATGTATCACAGTTTACTTACACATTCACCATTCTTAAAAATTTGGGTTGTTTTCAATTTTGGGTATTATAAATAAAGCTGCTGTGAACATTTGTATACATATCTTTGTGTGGGCATGTGTTTTCATTTCTGTTGGATAAATACCAACAGTGAGCTTTCTGGGTTGTGTGGTAACTTTATAAAAACCTGGCAACATTTTTCAAAAGGACTGAACATTTTGCATTCTCAGCAGTGGTGTGTGAGATTTCCAATTGTTCCACATTTTTAATCAACTTTTGTTATTTAGGAATTTTAAATTTTAGACATTCTAGTGTGAAGTAACATCTTGTTTTAATTTGCATTTTCCTAATGACTAATGATGTGGAACATCTTTGCTTATGCCTTTTGTATACCTTCTTAGGCATTGTTTATATCTTTGGCCTATTTTTAATTTTCTTTTTATTTTGTCCCTTAGAGAGGTAGAGAAACATTGATGTGCTAAAGACACATCAATCATTTGCCTGTCTCACACTCCTAACTGGGGACCTGGTCAGCAACTCAGGCATGTGTCCTGACTGGGAATCGAACAGGCAACCTTTTGGTTCGCAGGTTGGTACTCAGTCCACTGAGCCACAACCAGCAGCCCTGGGTATAATCCTTTATCAGATAAGTGGTTTGAAATATTTTCTACCTGCCTGTGGCTCGTCTTTTCAGTTCCTTATTAGTGTCTTTTGAAGGGTGGGACTTTTAGATTTTGATAAAGTCAAATTTATCAGTTTTTTCCTTCATGGTTTGCATTTTTGTGTTCATCTTAATACATTCTTGATAAGTTAACTGTGTTGTATATAAAATTAATAGTTCTTATAGGCATTAATCAGCATTTTATTCTTTCAATTATAAAGGTGAATATTTTGCTCAAGAGACTGATAGAATTCCTACATATAAAATAGATAAGGCCATCTGTACTCCATTACAAATAGACTTAATAACAAAAAGAAATGGCATACTTTGTTTATGTTACTCATGTCGTTATGCTGGTCACATGTGATGACAACTATGCTATCACATGGTCATTGCTCACGAACAGTCAAGGAATACCAAAAATGACATTGCACAAGACATTCAATTACTTTTGAAGGCTGAATTTGATTTTTTCTAAGTCAAACTTTGGGTTAATCCTAATTTATATAGGTTGATTGCTTATATTTACTTTGATATTGTCTATCAATTATAGATTTTAATCTTTCCATAAAGAGACCTCAGTAAGCCCAATCATGATTTTCACAAAACTAAGTCATATGTTGAATACCCAAGCATTTGTGACTATTTATTGTACAAAGACACAGCCCCAACTCAAAAGGACCTCTATGGGAACATTCTATAGAGGGGTTGTTAATAGATTACCTTTATAATCCCAGTTGGGGCTTATTTTTCTTTTTAGGTTTGGATGAAGCTGGTGGCCTTTAACATTTCAAGGGTGTCCTCACTGTCATCCCGACATTGAGACTTTTAAAATCGCATAACTTTTGGATTAATTGTTGACTCAGCTTTCTTAGTTTCTTAAGTGCATCCTATGTTTTGCTGAGATTTTAGTGTTTAAGAGACTATGCTGGGGTGTCAGGTGGTGAGAAGAGGAAATAAAGAAAAGGCTTCTTCCCCCAATGAGTTGATATTCTGGGTGGAGCACCACAATATACAGTGCACCAAGAGCCAGGGCGGGCTGTGTGGCTGGAGTTAGGGCACATGGGATCAATTGGAGACATAATACAGGAGACATATTCAGGGAACAGATTATGGGCTGCAGTTGCTCTTTTTGAGCATTGAGGCTCCATTCTACTAAAATATGGGTTGATATTTGTGAGTAAAGTCTTAATTTAGGCTTGCCTGAGAATGACCCTTGTCTCTCATATTCTGTGTCTTTGAAAGCAGTAAACATAATTGGAAGATGTAGTGTCTACTTCAGTTGTTTTATAGAGCTGCATCTAGCTTGGGAGCTGTGAATTGGCATGTGGACCATAGGCCTATGGGAAGGTGGTATAAAAGATTGGTGGCAAAAGGGTCTGTGGCTACAGCACCTGTGTGGGTGAAGGGACAGAAGAAGCCATGTACTTGGTGGCTACTGGGTTTCTCATTGAGATCGAGCTTCTATCCCTGATGCATTTCCTTTCCTTTGTTATTCCCCAAAGCTAAGCAAATGTATTAACTGAAATCCTGTTGGATCTTGGAAATCTGGTTGCTAGCTTGAACCCATCACTGCAGCCGTGCTATTGCATTGATGTCTTGAGTTGAAAGGCTAAACAGTAAGGTGGGGAGATGCCTTTAGAGCAGTTGTATTGGGGTTTAGAGAGACCTGAATTATGGTTATAGCAATGAGGGGGTGCGAATGGTGAACATCTGCACCCATAAGAAGCACTGAGACCCCTATTGGCAGTTCAGGCAAATGGTCTGGGGCAGGTGGGAAAATAAAACTCTAACTACAGCCCCTGTGAGAGGTCTGAATGGGGTCAGGGTCTCTTCCTAGTGTATAAACATTTTTATTATTTTAATTTAAAAACAACTTAATAGAATGTGATATATAGCAAACACTATTATGGACACTTTATGAATGTTAAGTCATTTAATTCCTTATAACTCAAAGCCTTTCATACTTTATTGATGAGAAAATTGTGGCACAAAGTAAAATAACTTGCCTGAGGTGATCTAGCTTAAACCCAGGCAATCTGGCACCAGAATCCTTGCACTGAACCCTTCCAATTCCTCTAGCTTCTTTTTCACAATCTTCCTCATAGGAAATGAATGGAATTAATAGTTTTTTTTTCTTTTTCTTTTTTCCCAGCAATCCCACCCCCTTAGTTCATGTCCATGGGTCATGCATGTCAGTTCTTTGGATTTACCTTTTCTTGTACTATTCTTAACATCTCCTTGTCTATTCTGCACCCACCAACTATGCTTGTTAATCTCTGTGCGTTTCCTCCCTTCTTCTGGAATTAATAGGTTTTTAAAAAGCCATTGTTGATGACTGAGTCAGAATATTCATGCAGGTTATAGCTGCACAGGGTTATGTCATTCAGCAACTTCTAGAAAGTACAGACTCCTTACATTGTGTGTGAGGATGGCTTGGACCCCTGTCCTACTACCAGGGAAGGCTTTGCTACAGTTGTAGGGCCTTACTGACCATCTTTGCTACTGAGACAGCCTCTTCCTCAAAATTCTTAAGATCAGATGGTGTATCTTCCCTTCCTTTTGGCATCCATTGTGGGGTTTGCAGCTCTGATGCTCCAGCAGTCTCCCGCTTTGCCTCTTCATAAGGGAGTGAGTGATTTTGCTTTGGGAGAAAACCCAAGCAGGGTCTGAGCAATAGGTGTGCACTCAAGGCTTGCTTAAGGGTTCAGACATTGCTTCTGTTGTAGGGTTTTTTGTTTGTTTGTTTGTTTTTTTGCCTTTTCTTGGAAGAAATCTGATTGTTAAAAGATGAGCTTTCTACCTGAGCCTTTTAGTCATAGCAGAGAAAACAAATTGTGTCATAATAAATGACTTATTACATTACTTCTTACATCATCAAGTCCACCAGTTACATGTGGTGGTGATTTATATATTTATTAAGCTTTTGTTTTGCTAGGTGGGTAGAGCAAATGTAGCTTTTTCATTATGAGGTTTAGTCTTTGCTAGAAAGCAGTGACTTGGTATCTAGGTCAACATTGTCAGCAAGCAGCCTGATATTCAGTCACTGCACGCCAGCTTCTTCACACTGCTGGCTCAGCAGAGGCCACTGAAATATATCAATCAAGTTGTTGGTATCTTCATCGCCATATTTTGTGCTGAATGAAGCATGCTGTGACAGAAGCTGTCAGTGACAGTTGTTTCCATGTGGTGGCCTTACATGATAGAAGGATACCTGCTTACTAAGGAAAAATCTTCTGGAGTTTTCCCCTTCACATCTGCTTTGGGCCCGCAGCAGAATCTTGTATGGCACCTAGTAAATTAAATCCCCCTTGTTACAATGACCTGCAGGCACAAAGGCAGAACAATTTTGTCAAAGTTTTGGAGCTCTCAAACCACCTGTTTAACATCATTTTGAATGGTTTCATTGGTATACATACTTGTGAAAAGACTTTGTGATCAGCATGCATCCTCCTCTTCTCTCCTCTCCTTTCTCCTCCTCTCCTCTCTCTCTTCAAATTTTTACATACTTTATTGATTTAGGGACCAAAGTAGCATTTGATCAGTTAAAAGCACCTCATTGAAATATATCACAATGCTGTCCAGTGATCTCAGTCACAGGATTTGAGGGCATAAAGGATAATCTTTAGATGATGTTGCTTAGGCCACTTGCTCATTTACTTAAAGGGTCCCTTCACATATCATGGATGAAAGAAGGCAAAAAACAGGGCTGTGGCACACATTGGGTGGTTGCTGAGCACTTACCCATGAGAACAGATGAACTGGTAAATCAGTGGTAAGTCAGGAAGGAAGTGAGACCAGCCTGCCATTTCTACTTATACCCTTCAATCAGTTTTTTAAAAAGGTTTTTATTATTTTTCATAGAGAGGGGAGGGGAGAGAGGCAGAGAGGGAGAGAAACATCAATGTATGGTTGCCTTTCACCTGCCTCCAGCTACGGACCTGGCTGGAGACCCAGCTTGCAACCTGATTATGCTGCCCTGGCTGGGAATTGAACCAGCAACCTCTGGGTTCACAGGCCAGCGCCTTATCCATTGTGCCATCAGCCAGGGCCTTCAATCAGTTTTTCAAAAAATTATTATTCATACTTTTAAGACTCCTGTATATAAAGTAAACCACCTCACTACAACACACTGTTCTTCCAATATTTTTCTTGAGCCCCTCACCACTCTTCACTCTCCATCCTTACCTTGACCACCCCTCCCCTCTGCCCAGTACCTAAGAGCAGTGGTGCAATCTCCCCTGGCCTCCTGTTACTAGGATTTGGCTTTGGATAAAGTTGGTAGAATGCTCACAAGACAACATGAGGGGTCTTGGATGTGTCAGTGGCAGAGTAAATCCCCCACTTCCTGTAGCATTCCACCAGCAGAGTAGTCTGAGTGTGGTAGGCCTCCAGGTGGATTTTCAAGGCCTTCTCATTATCATCTGATTGGTGGACTAAGGATTTCCCAGTGATGTCATTTTTCATGGGCTTCTTTGGGGGACTGAACTCCTCTTGGTACCCATGGCCACTAAAGGGGTGAATCAGCCTCCCTATGGTTCTCTGGATTAGCAGAGAGTCTGGGATGCAGAATTCAGTCACAGGATCAAGTTCCTCTGTCCTCTTTTCCCATGAGGTTGTCGAGTATTCCCGCTCCCCTCACAGTGCAAGGGAAGCCATCTAGAAGACAAATATCTTTGCATGGAAGGGTGTCCAAATTCTTCTCAGTAAGTTCTACTACCATTTCATTGCTCACCAGTTTCCCAGCACCCATAGTTGCCTTCAGCTTTTTTTTTTTTTCAGCTCCAAGTCAGAAGCCACCATGGCCCTCAAGTTTTCCTTAGCAGCCAGATGGCAGGCACAAGTGTTTGGCCAATTTGGATGCCTGGGTACCCTAGCTGGCCCTAGCAGCATGGCCTGGATGCCTTTAGGATACTCTATAAGGGGTTTGGCTGTGGCCACTTAGGGAATCATGGCCACTAAGCCGTCTCACTAACATTCATGTCTTATTTGATTATTTTCTTTAATATTGCAATTCTTTATGTGAACTACTTAAACATCATAAATGGTGTTGATAAAACTCTTCTTGCTTTACTGAAGTTTAGTTTTTACAAATCTTAGAATAATTCAAGTAACTATGGTTTGGGGAGGAAACAATTCTTGTATAGGAAAAACTATTGTGCTCCTTTTTTTTGTTTGTTGTTTTTTTGCCAATAATTCTATTAGCTAGATTAACAAACATTGCCACAGAAACAAAGTGTTTTACTTCCTCAAAAAACCACAGATTGTTGCATTTATATTTATAAAAACTATAAACAGGTATTTTCCCCATTATTAGGAGGACTTAAACAACATTTAGACATTAAGGCAGTGACAATTCTAAAACACAATAAAGCTCTAAGTTAAGGCTTTATGTTTGTTTTGAAACCCATATTCACAGGCTACTTATGTGTGGAACACCTTTGCATTTTGAGGCAAAGTAAAATTCAAGCTATTGTCCCTGGTATTCAGTCTCCACCACCAGAAACAATAAAAAAACAAAGATATGTTTTTCTTAAAGCACAGTATCAAAATAGATTTTAGTTTATAAACACTTAGGCTGGAATAGGAACCCCCTGTTTATTCTAGTGTTTGTATGATTAATAGTTTAGACTATGAAGTTATATGTTGATTAAGGATGTGGGAAGCAAAGGATGAAAAATACGCCTCTTACTGGTGAATGTTACCAACTGCCTTCAAAATATGTGAGTATAATTGCCTCTTCTTTTTGTTTACTTACTTATTAGCTACTCTTCCCTACCTGCACTGCATCATAAGGTCCATAAAGGTATGGTCCTTGATTGCTTGGGTCATGATTACTCAAAGGTTGGTTGCATGAGAGTCTCCATAGTCTTTGGTGGGTTGGTGGGGAAGCATGGAAGGAAGGTCTTTCAGTCCTGGAACTTCAGAAACCAGGCTGTGTTGTGAGAATTAAACTAATTTAAAACTGCAGCATCTGAAGATGTCTCTACAGGAAACTGACTTTCAAAGCAAACTTATTTATTTCTTGGAAATTTAATGGATGAATTTTTAAAAAGAAAAGCATTTGCTGCTAGCTTTGGAAGCCAGAAAAGCGAGAGGCTGAGGGGTGTGCTATTTCCATCAGTCTCTTATTCTCTTGCAGTTTTGATTTCTATCCAGGATAACATGACTGAAAGGAACTATTGCATCTTTGAAAATTTCACTGTTCTCCTGGATGATTAGATTGGTAAAGTGCAGACGCATCTTGTGTGTTGTTTACCATTCTGGGGAATTGTTAATAAAGTCTCTGGTCTCATCAATGACTTACTTTTAGAAGTAGAAAGAGCCTTATCTATTAGAGCTTTGAATCTAAGCAGACTATTATATTAAACTCTATTAAGGATAAAAATTATTTCCTGAAATTTTGTACAATCAACTCAAAGTTAAATTATGTCTTCAAATAGGATCACAAAAATAATCAATGCAGTTTTCAGGACTGGGAGAGGGCAAGATATGGGGGTGATGAGGTACCCACTCAGTGGTACCAGATTTTTGTGCTTGAATCGAACTATTATATTGCTCAGATACTTTATGAGGAAACTCTTCTTTGTGATTTAGAACTTCTCTTCAGCAGGTCAGGATATACAGGTGAGCCCCATATAACAGGGCACTTCTATAACATGGTTTTACTCTAATACAGTTTGAAAATTTGGGGAAACACTCATACAACACAGAGTGTAAGAAGAGCTTTTATTTATTTATTTTTAAAACGTATTTTTATTGTTGTTGTATTACATCCATCCCCTTTTTACTCCCCTCTGTCCCCTTCCCCACCCACCCACTCCCCACCAAAGTCAATCCCACTTGTTGTCCATGTCCATGGTTCTTCCATACTAGTTCCTTGACTAAACCGCTCCTCTTCTTTGCCTTCCTCCCCCTTTTACCTCCTCCTTGCCCACTGAAGGTCTATTCATTGTAGTCATGTATCTGGTTCTATTTCGCTTGTTTGTTTTGTTCATTATTGTCTGTAATGGGTGATATCATATGGTATTTGTCTTTCACTGACTGGCTTATTTCACTAAGCATAATACTTCCCTGTTCCATCCATGTTGTTGCGAAGGTTAGGTGTTCCTTCTTTCCTTCTGTTGTGTAATATTCCATTGTGTAAATGTACCAAAGTTTTTGATCCACTCATATACTGACACGCACTTAGGCTGTTTCCTGCACTTGGCTGTTGTAAATAGTGCTGCTATGAACATAGGGGTATGTAGGTTCTTATGAATTGGTGTTTCAGGGTTCTTTCAGTATAGTCCTAGTCATGGAATTGCTGGATCAAAAGGCAGTTCCATTTTTAGTTTTTAAAGGAAACTACATACTGCTTTTCCATAGTGACTGCACCAGCCTGCATTCCCACCAACAGTACACCAGGGTTCCCTTTTCCCCGCATCCTCGCCAACACTTGTTGTTTGTTGATTTGTTGATGATTGCCATTCTGACAGGTATGAGGTGGTATCTTATTGTGGTTTTAATTTTCATCTCTCTGATGACTAGTGATGTTGAGCATTCTTTCATATGCCTCTGGACCCCTTGTATATCTTCCTCAGTGAGTTATCTGTTCAGGTCCTTTGCCCATTTTTTAATTGGGTTGTCTATCTCCCTGGTGTTGAGTCTCATAAGTTCTTCATATATTTTGGAGATCAAACCCTTGTCTGAGGTATCATTGGCAAATATGTTTTCCCATACAGTTGGTTCCCTTTGAATTTTGCTGATGTTTTCTTTAGCTGAACAAAAACTTTTCAGTTTGCTATAGTATCATTTGTTTATTTGTTCCTTTATTTCCTTTGCCCTGGGAGAAGTATCAGGACACATATTTCTGCATAGAATACCTAAAATTTTACTGCCTCTATATACCTCCTGGACATTTATGATGACGCTGCTTATGTTTAAGTCCTTTATCCATCTTGAGTTTATTCTGGTGTATGGTGTAAGTTGGTGGTCTAGTTTTATTGTTTTTCGTGTTGCTGTCCAGTTCTCCCAACACATCTTGTTGAAGAGACTGTTTTTACTCCATTTTATGTTCCTTCCCCCTTTGTCAAATATTAATTGACCATGGAGTCCTGGGTTTATTTCTGGGCTCTCTATTCTGTTCCATTGATCTCTATATCTGTTCTTATGCCAGTACCAGACTGTTTTGATTACAGTAGCCTTATAGTATAGTTTGATGTCCTGTATTGTGATTCCTCCTACCTTGTTCTTCTTTCTCAAGATGACTATGGTTATTTGTGGGTGTTTTTGGCTCCATATAAATTTTCGAAGTATTTTTTCTCTTGCTGCGAAGTCTGTCATTGATATTTTAATTGGGATTGCATTGAATCTATAGATTGTTTTGTGTAGTATGGACATTTTAGTGATGTTAATTCTTCCCATCCATGAATATGGTATATGCTTCCATTTATTTGTATCTTCCTTAATTTCTTTCTTCAGTGTTCTGTAGTTTTCTGAATACAGGTCTTTTACCTCCTTGGTTAAGTTGATTCCTAAGCACTTTATTCTTCTTGTTATTATGGTAAATGGGATTTGTTTTCTAGCTTCTATCTCTGATGTTTCATTATTGGTGCATAAAAATGCTTTGATTTCTGAATATTGACTTTATATTTAGCTATTTTGCTAAATTTGTTTATTAGGTTGAGTGAGTTTTTGGTGGAGTCTGACGGGTTTTGTATATACACTATCATATCATCTACAAATGATAGTTTGACTTCCTCATTTCCAATTTAGGTACCTTTGATTCCTTTTTCTTCTCTAATAGCTATGGCTAGAACTTTGAAATCAATGTTGAACAGAAGTGGGGAAAGTGGACAGCCTTGTCTTGGTCCTGATCTTAGGGGGAAAGCTTTTAGTTTTTGCTCATTGAGTATGATGTTGGCTTCAGGTTTCTCATATATGGCCTTTATGATGTTGAGGCATGCTCCCTCTATTCCCATTGTACTGAGAGTTTTTTTACCATAAATGGTTGCTGTACTTTATCAAATGCTTTTTCAGTGTCTATTGATATGATCATATGTTTTTTGTCTTTCATTTTGTTGATGTGGTGTATTACATTTATTGATTTGTGAATGTTGTACCATCCTTGCATCCCTGGGATAAAACCCACTTGATCATGGTGTATGATCTTTTGAATGTATTGCTAGATCCAGTTGCCCAATATTTTGTTGAGAACCTTAGCATCTATGTTCATCAGAGATATTGGCCTGTAGTTTCCTTTCTTAGTTGTGTCTTGACCTGGTTTTGGGGTTAGAATCATATCGGCCTTATAGAAAGAGTTTGGGAGTCTTCTCTTTGGATTTTTTGGAATAGGTTGAGAAGGATAGGAGTTAGTTCTTTAAATATTTGGTGGAATTCACCTGTGTATCCATCTGGTCTGGGGCTCTTGTGCTTCGTGAGTTTTTTTGATTATTGCTTCAATTTCACTAGTTGCTCTTGTTCTATCTGGCTTTCTGCTTCTTCTGGATTCAGTTTTGGTAGATTATACATTTCCAGAAATTTGTTCATTTCACCCAGGTTATCATATTTCTTGTCATATAGTTGTGTGTAGTAATTTCTTACAATCCTTTGTATTTCTCATGTGTCAATTGTGATTTCTCCTCTTGTCATTTCTGATTCTGTTTATTTGGGTCCTTTTTCTTGATGAGTCTGGATAAAGGCTTGTCAATTTTGTTTATTTTTTCAAAGAACCAGTTTCTGGACTTGTTGATTCTTCGAATTGTAGTTTGAACCTCTAAGCTATTTAATTCTACTCTGATCTTTATGATTTCCTTCCTTCTACTTGCTCTGGGCTTTGTTGGTTGTTGCTCCTTTAGTTCTTGCAGCTTTATGGTTAGGTCGTTTGTATAAGCTTCTTCTATCCTTTTCAGGTAAGACTGTATTGCTATAAATTTCCCTCTGAGGACTGCCTTTGCTGTTCCATAGATTTTGGGCCGTTGTGTATTCATTGTCATTTGTTTCCAGCAAGTTTTTTATTTCATCTTTGATCTCATTGTTAACCCATTCATTACTTAAAAGCATGTTATTCAGTCTCCATGAGTTAGAGTGTTTTTGGTTTTTTCCTTTGAGATTGGTTTCTAGTTTCAATCCATTGTGATCTGAGAAGATGCTTGGTATGATTTCAATTTTTCTGTATTTGTGGAGGCTTGTCTTGTGACCTACCATATGGTCTATCTTTGAGACTGTTCCATGTGCATTTGAAAAGAATCTGTATTTTGCTTCTTTGAGGTGAAGGGTTTTATGTATATCATTTAGGTCTATTTCCTCTAGAGTTGTTCAATGCCACAATATACTTGTTGTTTTTTGTTTGTTTGTTTGTTTATGTTTGGAAGATCTGATCATTGTTGATAATGGGGTACTAAAATCCCCTACTATTAGTGTGTTGCTGTCCATATCCTTCTTGAAGTCCTCCAAGATCTTCCTTATATATTTGGGAGCACCTATGTTGGGTGCCTATATGTTTACCAGAGTTGTGTCTTCTTGGTGGATTGTTCCCTTAAGTATTATGAAATGTCCTTCATTGTCGCTTTTTATGGCCTTCATTGTAAAATCTATTTTGTCTTAAATAAGTATTGCTACTCCAGCCTTTTTTTCAAGTCCATTTGCTTGATGTATATTTTTCCATCCTTTCATTTTCAATCTATGTCGATCTTTTGTTCTGAGGTGGATCTCTTGAAGACAGCATATATGTGGGTCATGTTTTTTTATCCATTCAGCTACCCTATGTCTTTTGATTGGTGCATTTAATCTGTTTACATTTAAGGTTATTATTGATTGATATTTATTTATTGCCATTTTCCCTTTTGTACTTGTGTTCCTCTCTGTCTCTCTCTGTTTCTTCATTTTTTAAAAGCAGAACCTTAAAGGGGATGGATGTAATACAACAACAATAAAATTAAATTAAAGCCCTGGCTGGTGGCTTAGTGGATAGGTGCTGGTCTACAGACCCCAAGGTCACTGGTTCAATTCCCCAGCCAGGGCACATAAGTAGGTTGCAAGCCAGATCTCCAGCCAGGTCTGTAGCTGGAGGCAGGTGAAAGGCAACCATACGTTGATGCTTCTCTCCCGTTCTTCCTCCCTCCCTGCCCTTCTCTCTGCAAATAATGAATAAAATCTTAAAAAAAAAATTAAATTAAAAAAAAAAAGCAGACCCTTTAGCATTTCTTCCAATGCTGGTTCGGTAGAGATGTATTGTTTTAGTCTTTTGTCTGGGAAACTCCTTATTTCTCCTTCCATTTTGAATGAGAGCCTTGCTGGGTAGGGCATTCTTGGCTGCATGCCTATGTTTTCCATTACTTGGAATATTTTTTGTCATTCTCTTCTGGCTTGTATTCTTTCTGTTGAATAATCATTTGATAACCTTATTGGAGCCCCCTTATATGTTATTTGCTGTTTCTCTCTTGTTGCTTTTAGGATTCTCTCTTTTTATGTTTGAAATTTGCCATTTTAATTATAATGTATCTTCGAATGGGCCTGTTTGGATTCATCCTCATTGGGACCCTCTGTGCTTCCTGAACTTGAGTAATGTTTTCACTCATCATGTTAGGGAAGTTTTTTATCATTACTTCTTTTGAACAGGTTTTCCATTCCTTGTTTCTCTTCTCCTTCTGGTATCCCTATGATACAGATATTATTGCGTTTCATGTTGTCCTACAGCTCTCTGAAAACATCTTCATTCTTGTTCAGCCTTTTTTCATTTTGTTGCACTGTCTTGGAATATTTTTCTAGGTTGTCCTCCAGCTCACTGATCTGATCCTCTGCTTCCTCTAGCCTACTGTTGGTTCCTTCTACTGTATTCTTCAATTCAGAGATTGTATTCTTCATTTCCTCCTGGCTCTTACTGATAGTCTCTGTCCTTTTAAATGCTTGTGTAGTTCTCAGTAAGTTCTTTGTAGCTTCTCTGGAGTTGTTTGTAGTTCCCCTGGAGTTGTTTGTAATTTCCCTGGCGTTGTTTGTAGTTTTCTTTGAGCTCACTGAGATCATTGAGCTTCTCTATCATTATTCTTTCGAATTCCATATCTGATATTTTGCTTGCCTTTGTTTCATTTAGTGATCTTTCTGGGGTTTCCTCCTTTCCTTTTAGTGATGGACTGTTTCTTTTTCTCCCCATTTTTTGGTTTCCTTGTAATCCATTCAGACTGTAATCAGCTGCCAGGCTAAGGAACTGCTAGGCTGGAAGGATTGATTTAGTTGTGATCCTATTATTCTGTGATCCACCACCGGGCTCTGATGCAGCTTGGGGTGATGGACTGATTCAATTGTAAATCAATAAATCAGCTGCCAAACTCAGGCCCTTCTGGGCTAGACAGAGAGGTTCAATTGTAATCCAGTGGATCAGCCACCAGCTCAGGTGCAGCCTGGTGGGACAGATTCAGATGTAAGTCAATGAATCTCTGATTAGCCACCAGGCTCAGGAGCTGCTGGGCTAGACAGCAAGGTACAATTGTAATTCAATGAATCTGCGATCAGCTCCCAGGCCCAGAGGCCAGTGGGTGGGACAAACCACAACTCAGTTGTGAATCAGTGAATCCACGGTCAGCCACCAGGCTCAGTTGCCACTGTGTGGGGCTGACTGTCTGACCCTGCTGTAGGTCAGAGAATTTGCAATCAGCCGCCAGGCCAGGGCTCTGCTGAGCAAGAAGGACTGACTCAGTTGCAAAGCAATGAATCTAGGATCAGCCACCAGGCTTGCACGCCACTGTGTGATGCTGACTGACCCAGCTGTAAGTCAGAGAGACTATAATCAACTGCCAAGCCCAGGCGCTGCTGGGTGAGAAATTCCTCTTCAGGTGCCAACTATTGTATCTGCTCAGACAGGGCAGGGCAGGAGAGGTTTATTTAGATATAAATCTGCACACTGGGAAGGGTAGATTGCTTCCAGTGGGCAGGGCTATGAGGACATGGCTCAGCACAATCCCCCAAGGTGTGGGTAATAAGTGAGCACTGGGATCCCCACAGCTGTTTCCCCACTTCTCTTCTCCAAGCCACCATCACAAACTCTCCCCATGTGTCTCCAGTCATCTCTGCCATCCCTCCGCTGGAGCCCAGGGTAAGTGGGTACCAGTGTATTGTTGCTATGGTCAGCATAGTAGTTCTCTGTCTCCAATGCTGTCTCAGGCCAGCAAACTCCATGGCTTTATGCTCTTCTCAGCTGGATGCTGCTCTGTTCTCCGCTGTGTTGCTGTAGCTGGGACACCCAGCTGGGGGACCAGATCCCACCCTTCTTAGTTGGAGCCCCCATCTCCATCCCTTCAGCAGCTACCTCTGGTGGGGGTCCAGCCAGCCCTCTTGCATATCCATGATTCCTACCAGTCACGTTGTGATGCAGTGGCCTTTTCTGTTTTGTCTGTGGTTATAGGACTTCTTTCCAGCTGGTGTTCTGTTGGTAATTCCAGCTGACTTTTTCTTTTATTTTTTTACAAAAAAGTAATTCCAGCTGCGACCAGGGAGGAGATTGGTGCAGCTCCAGTTACTCCTCTGCCATCTTGCTGAAACCTGTTATTTATTTTGTAAAAAGATTTTTTATTCATTTTTTTTTCCAGAGAAAAGGTCAGGAAGGAAGGAAGGGAGAGAAACATCAATGTATGGTTGCCTTTCACCTCCCTCTAGCTGGAGACCTGGCTTGCAACCTGGTTATGTGCCCTGACTGGGGAATCGATCAAGCAACCTTTGAGTTCGCAGACAAGCACCAATCCACTGAGCCACCAGCCAGGGCTAGGAAGAGCTTTTAAGAGCAAAAAATATCTCATTTGAAATTAGGGATGTCCCTGAACAATATGGAACATAATAAGAGCTTTTAAGTGCAAAAAATATCTTTCAAAACTAGGGAAACCCCTGAACAACCCAGAACATAATAAGAGCTTATAAGAAGAAAAGATATCTATTTGAAATTTTTCATTTAAGGGTGGATGTCAGATTTGCCTGCAGAATTTTAAAATTTGTTAGAATTTTAAATCCATTTTGTTAATGGAGTGTTGAGTAACAAATTTTTTTGCAAAATGTACAGAAGTTAAGAGAATGCTGAAGAAAATCCAGAAGATGAAGAAAAAAAAAAAAAAAAGCCCTTGGTTAATGGTGCTTAGTAGTGATGATGAAAACATTATTTAATACATATTAATATCATACTTCTAGTGAAAATTGCTTTAAAAAAGATATTCCTCTTAATTATAGAAATGTAATAATGTTTAAAAAGTTTTGAAACTTAACTCCCTTTTTGTACTAGCCCTTTGTTTCGTATAACACAAATTTATATAACACGGCATTTTGAACAACCATGTTATATAGGAGTTACCTGTACATATCAGGATCTTTGATTGTTTATAACAAATATCTTTATAACTAACACACCTGGAACTGTAGCTTATAGAGGTTTTAAATTGCTAGCTATTGAGGCCCTCAATAATGCCCATAGCCATGTTTGTCATTTATCTGGCTCTTATTAGAAACCTGGCTGAAAATTTTGGTATTTGAGAAAGAAATGTTCTTAAAGAATATATTATTAATTCTTCAAAAAATTATTTCAGTCAGAAACATCAGGAAATTACAGATTGGACCATGTTGTTTTGCCCTCCAACATTCCACTCCCAGGATCATCCTTATAGAACCAAAGTAATATCATGTATTTAGTATTCACTGAGGGCTTCTTATATGTGGAATGCCTTGGCAGTTTGGAGAAAACTGTTAAGGTTATTGTTGATCTGAGTGGTTCCTCTCCTAATTTCCACAAAAATCCTGCTTCAGATTCTTCTTAGAACACAAGAACAACAAAATAAGTTTTGTTTTGTTTTTTTGTCAAGTCTTAGTCTAGAAAAGGAAACTCATGTTTATTCTCATGTTTCTCATTTTACTCTTATCAGTCAAAAGCACAGAATTTTAAGCTTATTTTGTATGGTTTTCTTCAAATAACTTTTGGTTGATTATGGCTTTTCTCCTGTCCTATGTATGACTGTTTTCACTGATTTTCTAACTGAATTTTTTTTTTTTTTTTACTTTAACCCATTTTAATCAGTTGGGTAAATATTTAAAGTGTGTTTCTAAAGAGAATGAAGATTTTGGATGATCCTACTTCAGCATTTATTAGGGTATTTAAGAAAAAGACTGCATAGACTTCCATGAAAAGTGTTTTTTTCTTAATGACTTTAAAGTAGCACTTCATTACCCAAACAAAACAGAAGTCACCAAAAGAAATATTAGGGTAATTTTTGTGGTACAAAGTGGGATTTCTATTCACTTGACCCCTTGTATAATTAGAGTATATAACATATACATCTATTTAAAGGACTGGGTGCAGCATTTGAGCATTTTCCAGGAATGTAGACTATAGTTGCAACTTTGCTTTTTATGATGTAGCTTCTGTCTGCAATGTTCAAGAATGTGACACCACCACCCCCTCCCAATTGTTTTATTGTTTTTTTGGGGAAATGCAATTAGATTATTCTGGTGACTGCATGTTGGCATAACTCATGTGACCAGGTGTCCAGGATGGAGGACCAGGCCTAGTATTTTTGTTTTGATTTGTCCTGGGCAGCCCTTACCCTTTTGATCAGACTTCTGCCTTTATCTGGAAGCCAACTGACCTTAGGACTGGGTGGTTTACCCTTTGCAAACCAGCAAGGAACTGGAATTGCACGGAATAAAAAAGAAAGAGGAATTAAGGAAAATGAAATTATTATCAATGTGGCTCCAAATAGGGCTTTAAAGACACTTGGAAATTATTTGCCTGTTGATTATCAGAATCATCTCTTCCTGCTTAGGTGTAAGTCAGTAAGCCCTCCAATTTGCTGCTGGATATTGGAACCAGAAGAGTGAGTGCCTCCATGATATTATAGGCTTAGATTCCTCACAGTTGTATATTTCAAGTGTTTTGGTTTTTTTTGAATGAGCCAGTGGAGAGTTTGAAAGCATATCTGAGCAAGATAATTACTTCTCTGTGCTTCCTTTGTACTTGCCTCTACTGCAACACTTTCTAGCTCTGTGCTAGAGCTACTTATCTTATAGAGTAAGATCCTGTCTTAATTATCTCAGAGCTCTTAGCATCTAGTGATCAAGTGATGCAGGCAACAGGAGTCCATTCTTGGTTGATTTTCATATAAGTGTAGGGAGTCTAAAACTAAGCATATCTTTACCAGGTATTATTGGAAGGCAGAGCCCTCTAAGATTGTGCAAATGTTCACTTTGCCAGTTAGCCACTTAAAAATGTATTGTGCATCCAGTTTTATACATATGAACACTGGTTTAGGAGCCCGAAATCTCAAGTCTGAGTCACTGCTTCACTCTTTTAATACCTATTTGTACTTAAGCAGATCATTTACATTTTCTAGATTCCAGCATCCTGATTTACAAAAGAAGACTAATATGTGCATTGTCTACTGTAGAAGGTTTTCACCAGGAATAAAATTAAGTGGTGGGTATAAAGACTTCTCAAGGCTGAAAAATACACTATATGTGATATATGCCATTCTTTTCAAGTTTTATTTTTATTTATTTATTAAAAATATTTTATTCATTACTTTTTTTTTTAGGGAGAGGGGAAGGGAGGGAGGAAGAAAGGGAGAGAAACATCATTGTATGGTTGCCTTACACCTTTCTCTAGCTAAGGGTCTGGCTGGAGACCTGGCCTGCAACCCAGGTATGTGCCCTGACTGTGAATCGAACCAGTGACCCTTGGGTTCATAGGCTGGCACTCAATTCACTGAGCCTCACCAGCCTGGGTTAAAGTTTTATTTTTTAAAGATTTATTTTTAGAGAGAGGGGAAGGGATGGAAAAGAGAGGGAGAGAAACATTGACGTGAGAAACATTAATTAGCTACCTTTCCTACCTGCAGTGTGTAGGGACTAAACTAGCAACCCCGGTATGCACCCTGACTGAGAATTGAACCAGTGACCTTTCACTTTGCTGGATGATGCCTAACCAACTGAGCCATACTGGTCACAGCACATTTGTCATACTTAACTAACCAAAAATGATGGCACCCTCACAAAATTTTGATTAGATCTAGACTTAACCTTATATCATTGAACTCATATTTTAATTTTAGGAGTAATGGATAATTACATAGTTATTAAAGTATTGTGACCATTTCCAGGAGCTAACTGCCCATGAGCCATTACAGAGAACAAACTGTTCACTCAAATTACATTTTTGTTTTTGTTGTATCCTCACATGGAAGAAGGGGCTAGGGATCTCTCTGGAACCTCTTTTATAAAGCATGAATCCAATTCATGAGGGTTGTATCTTTGTGACTTCAGCACTTTCTAAAATCCCCATCTTCTATACCATCAGCTTTGAGGGTTAGGATTTCACATATGAATTCAGAGGTGGGCACAGACATTCAGATCATAGAAATCAGTGCTTTAAAATCTAACTTAGCAACTTTTTTCATCATTCTTTCTTCCATTGACTTTCATTGTACTCATATATACTGGTCTCTCCTTTTGTTCTTGACACCAGCTTTTTACCATTCTGCTAGTTCTCAATGAAGCAGTTGAATATCTTTGACTTTTGCTTACTATTTATTTTTATGAGAATCTTTTGACTGTTTGAAATTCATACTTTGACAAAAAGAGAACCTAGAAATGATTTATGCTGTGGTTAGTCTCCAGCCATCCCCCAAATAAATTTAGTCCATGATGTACCTGGAATCATATACAATTAAACTTGAAAAATTAGACTGTTGTTAATTACAATAATTTTTAGCTAATATTAAAGAATTTTATCTTAATTGACTCTTTGATCTTAGGGAGGTTTGATTAGAGGATGAAAAGAAAGTAGATTAAACCTGGAAATGTAATCCAAGTGAAAATTTTTGTGACAATCAAAGGTGGAGTAATTGCATCTACAACAATGTCTGATATACAGTAGGTACTCAACAACTTGCTCGATTAATATCTTTCAACTTATTTATCTTTCAGTTCACCAGCTCTTTCTTCAACTGTGTCCAGTCTGCTCTTGAGCTTAAAAATAAAATAAAATTCTAAGATCAGTTTTTCCATTCAAGCATTGCTATTGGTTCATTCTAAAGTTATAATCTTACACTCCCACATTACTCTCCTTAACCCTTTCTCTGCTTTGTTTTTTTACCATAGCACTTACATTCTTTATGTACATTATTTACTTTTGTTTCTTCCCCTACTAGAATGTAAAGGAGCTCCATGAATAGGAATTTCCATTTGTTTTATTCACTGATTTATATCCCCAAAGACTAGAACAGTGTCTGGGATATAGTAGGAGGTCAAAAAATATTTGTTGAATGAGTCAGTCTATGGTCCATAGGATAGAGGCAATGATGAAGCCTTTCAGATTGGGTTGAGGAGGGAGGACCTTGTAGAGCATAATATTAAATAAGATTGGGGGGCATTCATTATGGCCAGATTATAGAGGGTAGACTATTTTGAGGTGAGTTTTAGGGGTTCCGTACAATTGCCACTGGAACAAAACTCACTTGTTATTTGGGAGGCATCAGGAAATATCAGAAAAAAACTCTGGTTTTGGAATTGAAGTATATGAATTTGAATCCTAGTTATCAGTGTATGTGATCAGACCAGTTTTGTGACCTTGGGAATATTACTAGAAGATCGAGTTTTCTTAACTGTAAGGTAGTGTTAATAACCCTACCTCATAATGTTTAAGAGATAATGTGAGGAAAACCCTTACTACAAAGTGTGTATTCAGTAAGTCTTATCTTGCACTGATTGATTTGAAACTATCATCTGTTAATATGCTAAAATGTACTTTTTCTGTTTGGGGCCCATTACTTAGAATAATAGGAAGAAGCAAACAACATTGGGGTAGTGTATTTTAACTATTTTAGAAAAAAATAACTACTGAATATGAGTAAAAATGAAAAGGAAGATACTATATTTGGATGCTTCACAGTCATGAAAAAAGAAAATAGAAATAACCAGTAACATTTCACTTCTCCAAAATGGTTTGAAACCTTGAGTTAATTATAGGAAGGAGAAAAATTCCCTTATTATACCAGAGTCACTAATAATATGGCTTCCAAAAGTACCACACCAAAGGGAAGCTTCTGGACTATGGGGGGAGAATGGGGCATTTCCTGAGTGGTCAGGTCCTCATGGGTGTTCCCTTCTGGGGAGGAATCCCACATGGACATGAATCTGAAACACTAACGACCCTCAGCACATAATTAAAAAAGATTTATATATATATATATATATATATATATATATATATATATATATGTGTGTGTGTGTGTGTGTGTGTGTGTGTGTGTGTGTGTATGTATTTATATAGAGAGGGGAAGGGAGGGAGAAAGAGAAAGGGAGAGAAACATTGATGTGCAAGAGAAACATTGACCAGCTGCCCCTTGTATGCACCTTGCCTGGAGATCAAACTCACAACCCAGGCATGTGCCCTGACTGGGAATTGAACTGGTGGCCTTTTGGTTCTCAGGCCAACAGTCTATCTGCTGAGGCACACCAGCCAGGGCTGCACATAAATTTTTAGTGTTGAATTCTCTGCTTGTTAAGGGTCAACCAAGGAAACATTCTATTGGAAAAGCCTTGTGCAATTTTTGTATAACTAGTTGTTGAAGATGTTATCCTCTTTTTGCTTATTGAACCTTCATAAGGGTTTATATGACAGATTTGTTTTAGGATTAGGATTAAGCAAACATTTATTTCTCTTAACTGGTTTCCTTTTATCAAAATGGTGCATATCAAATGGCACACAATGTTTCCTTTTCGTTTCAGTTGTCATAAAATACAGAACATGCTTGACGACAGCAACAGAAGGTTGAGGATGGCTATTTAACTCTCCCTCTTTATAGTTTATTATTATTGGTTTCTATTTTAATTGGCATACTTGCTGTATGGTACTATAAAGGCCTTATAAAACAACCAGACTGTACCTAAGACTGATCTATACAGTTTAGCATTTAACTAATTTCATATTTCCCAACACTTTGTAAATATATACTATACTTACATACACCACCTTTAGAATTTAGGTTCTAAATTCTAAACCAGATCTGTCACATGAGCCCTTATAAGATGTATAACATACAAGTGAACAGCAATAAACATGCATGAACAGGTGTTGTCAGAGAAGGCTTGCAAGCTGCAAGACCCACACAGTTAGCATGTATTTTGGCCCAGACTTGAGCAATGACATTGCCGACCCTTAAGTTGAAATTATCAGCAGCCTGACTGACACTCTCAGGGCTAGGCTCATGTTGATCAGGCTCAGAGAGTGCAAACCTAAACTAGAGTGTCAATTGATTAATGTAGGATAAGAGAGTTGACTGTTAAGCATAGCGGGATGTATATTTAGGCAGAGCAGAGCATTTTCTCTGTATAGACAAATAGCAGAGGACCCTGGGTTGTCATCAGAAGATTGCTTAGGACAATAAGAACAGAGGGAATTGGTTATGATATGCTTATATATATATACTGAAAAAGGCTGATGGGTCCATCTCCTTGGTAGGGATAGCCTTGTCCCTTCCCCACTGTTGGCTCAGGTAAGGCACTATATCCTTTCCATCAGCCACTGATCACATGGATGGTGTCACCATCTGACTTTTGGAGGTTTGCTTTTCTTCCTCTTTTTCACAGTATTTTTTTCCCAAGCTTGTACCGTAGAATGGACTGGATTTCCCCAAAATGAATCTCAGGTACGTTCCAGGTGAGTCACTTGCAGTTTGGGGATTCCCAGGTTTTTCAAGGCACACAAATATCTAATCCCTTGGTTTACTCGCAATTTGACAATCACATCTAACATGGCAATTTTTCTGGCTAACTCTTAAGAAAACCTTCATTCTATTACCTTTAAATCTATGGAAGTCCTTACTTGTGCTCCACTATTTCAGGTGCATTCCATGTTACTTTTAGTAGTGTTTTTGAATGAAGCTCTTCCCATCACATAGGAGGATTTTCTGTCTGCCCAGTTGTCCCTTCTTTCACTCGGCTTGCTTAAATGTGGAATTACCGAAGTGCCAGTCCTTGTTTTGATAACTTTCTTTTACTCACTGATTTGTGGTTTCAGATATCATTTTCACATACTGGCTTACAGGTTTTTATTTCAAGTCCTGTGTGTAACTTCTACAATATAGTCTTGAAACTCACTACTTTTGAACAAAAATTTTTTCTGTAGTACACCATAGTACAGAATTAAAAAGTTCCAGTAGAAGGCAACTGAAAAATAGTCCTCCTCATTGTCACTGGACAGAAATGTGTTCCATTCTCTTCCTTGGAAGCAAATGCTGTCATCATTTGGGTTGTTTTCCCCTGAAGGTTGTATGCTGTGAAATGAGTGTATGTGATAGCATAGCACCTTCCGTTTTTAATGCCAGTTTTGCCCTTGGACATTCTCACTTCTGTAAATGGTATCCACATGTTATTAGCCACCTAAGCTCAAAGCCTTGGCATTTTACCTCTCTTTATTCTTTTCTTCATTCAGATCTTAGTCACCATATTCCATGAATGTATTCATGGTATATTTTGCAGTAGACCTTTCTTTTCTGTTGCACTAGATTGCTGTCAGCACCTGGCTAGATGGTGAGATGACCTTCCTGCCCACATAGAGTTCAACTGCCTGATAACTTGCTGAGAACTGTTAGCTCCCACTGCTATAATACAACTAGGAGAATGATCAATGAATTTTGTATGCGATGCTCTTCTTTTTAACAATTCACCTTCAATTGGATCATGGACTCTTGGGGGACAGGAATCACTGTGCACTATGTGTAATATCTCCCCTTTAGTGCTTTACATAGTCTTACACATAGAGTAGGTTCTCAACATATATTTGTCACAAGATGAGAGGAACACTGCTTTGTTGTTGTTGTTAAAGTCAGGAGTCCTCAACCTCAGGGCTGCAGATTGGTACTGGTCCAGGGCCACACAGCAGGAGATGATCTTGAGTATAATGTGCTTAAATCATCCTGAAACCATCCCCCCAGTAATACCCCCACCCCAGTCCTTGGAAAAATTGTGTTCCACGAAACTGGTCCATGGTGCCAAAAAGGTTGGGGACTGCTGATTTAAGTAATCAAAATGTGGACCTTTTGTTTTTAAAAACATGGGAAAATAACTTGCAGAGAATATAGTGGCAAGAAGATGAGAAGATAAGTTGCTGTACAGTATTTATGATAGTTTATCAGTTTCTTTTAATCGAAACCTTTTCTTTTCTTGCTCTGTAATATTGCATCACTGTTCTACTCCAGGACCTTCCACACACTACCTGTGCTTCTTCCCTTCTTTATTTTCCTCCTTAGTACTTACAAAGTACTATGTAATTTATTTATCTTATTTTTAAAACATTGTTTCCTCTACTAGAAAACAAGCCCTATGAGATTAGGATTTTCGTGTTGACCACTGTATTCCCAGCGCCTGGCATGTGGTAGGTAAACTGCTCAATAAATATATGTTCAATATATAATTGTTACCCAACAGCAACTTGGGTCCTGCTGCCCACTGCTACCATCTATGCAAAATTCTAGAGGCAAAGGTTTGGTGATAAAGAAAAGAAGTCTTGATTCAAAAAGTTCACAGTTTTGAAGTAACAGCTTTCCCCATGCATTAATCACTTAAGCCTATTAATTAAGGCTAGCCTCTTTAAAACCTGAGTCCTATCAGTCCCCAGTGTTAGTTTTAATTCTCTTATTTCTATAGGATTGACTTACAGTCCTATCAAATTGTAAACTACATAAAACAACATAAGATACAAATGCTACACAATTTTGGAAGAACAGCAGACTTTTCTGCCTCAGAGGTCATCCTCTCTAGAACACCCAAAAAATAACCCTGTCACCCTCTGCCAGGCCAGCCCAACCCTAGGCTGCACTAGGAGTTCCTTCCCATCCAAAATGCCATCCATTGGGAAATGCAGGCAGCTGCAGCGTGATCATACAGGTATCCTCAAGGGAAAAGAGAGCCTGAGAGCCCAAGAGTCCTTTTATTTCAAATCATCTGGCCCATAATTCCATGGGAGGCATCAGCTTCTCAGCCAATCCCATCGTAGACTGCTTACCATTGCCTTGGGCAACCTCCTTCTATGGCCCCTCCCTACTCCTTCCTAGTGATGTGATCAGATCTCTCTGTATCATAACCTGATGAAGTATAAATTGTGTTGTCTTTAAATTAATTATTCTTACCAGTCCTGGGATACTACTCTCTTTTTCTGTCGAGTGTTACTTAGTATCAATGCTTTGTGGTCAGGAACACATTTTTCATCTCCCTGAAAAACAAAACTATAGTTTGAGACAGATTAACTGAGAGGCATGTGGAAGAAATAGACAAACTAGTTGATGGTGCTTGAAAAAAACATCTTGGGCTATGCTTTCAGGTGGTTGGCATGTTCTCCAAACACATCCCTTATATTTTGCTAACCTATTTTTAGTACCTTTGATAAAGGTGTTATGTCCTTCTTTGTTATTCTGAACAAAAAGTATGTCCGTTCTCATGGGTTAATTTCTCTTCCTTTCATGGTTAATATCTCTTTGGACTCCTTTGCTTAGGTGCTGTCACTCTTTTCAAGGAGGTGGATTTGAATTTGAGCCTTAAATAGATCAGACACAAATTCTTTTTCTGGTCACATTTTGCCCATCCAGTCAACTTGCCGCTGTGACTATATGAGCCTTGGGTCCCTTCTTCTGTGGGCACAGCCAGGTAGGCCTTGGCATTCATATGAAACTGAGAGGGCGCTGGCTGGTTGGTGACCTGGACATTCTAGTAAGGGCTGACTGGCCATGCTGCCTCAGGAGGTGATCCCCTACTGTGATTATGCACATCAGATTGCTCACTAGTCAGATAATCAATTCTAAATGGGTTTTGTGTCCTTAGTCAGGACTCTATTCACCAAGATGGTGTTAGGAAAATCTCAGGACCTTCTAAACACAAAGAGATCAACAGATTGTGCTTTTCTGAAGAATGGAGACTCTGGTCCTATGGATTACAAAGTGTCACCAGGAGACTTTAAACTAGGCAGAGATGTTTATTTTAGAATTACTGCCCTTTCAGTGGTGTTGAGATATACTTCTGAGTAGTGTGAGATGGGTGCAGGGAAGCTAGGAGGCGATAAAGAAAAGAAATTCATTTGAGAAGAATTGTTGCCCCTGTGCAGAATTAGATGACTTCCTTGGGGGTAAATGAGATAAGGATAATTCATAGGTATCTGGTTCTCAAAGGGACAGGAAATAGGGAAGAGAAACAATGTTCACCTGGGGGACTGAGAATTACCTACCTCTTGGACCTGTTGACTTAAAGGTGTTAGGGAGATAGATGTCAAGCAGAAATTTGGTTGTGGGGTTCTGGAGTATAGGGGAGAAGACTATTGAAATCACTGCTGTAAAGCTTCATGTTGGGTGGATGACATTTTAAGAAATTAAAAAATATAATTTTATTAAATTTATTGGTTTGACATTGTAACACATGATCTGTATATTGCATTGTGTGCACACCTCCTAAAGTCAAATCATCTTCCATCATATTAAGTCCCCTCCACAGCCCTCTCCACCCTCTCCCAGAGGTTGTGGAGAAAAGGGAACCCTTGTTCACTGCTGGAAAGGACATTTTTTATTATGGAAAATTTCAAAGACAAAAATCAAGACAATAGTATTGTGATACTGTGATTTGTCTAAGAAATACGTATTTGGTCACAGAGCTCCTAAAAAGTTGGGAATTTCCTACATGTTAAAAACAATAAAGGTGTATTAATATTCATAATAATTCCCTTTCAAGCACACCTGAGTTTATGTTAATGAGGTGACTTTTGGAAAGCACCTAAGGTTGGGGAGAGGAGATAGGGCCTGGAAATTTAGTTAAGTCACCAATGGATAATAATTTAATCAATCACACCTATGTAATAAAGGTTCCCTAAAACCCCAAAATGATAAGGTGATAAAGCTTCCAGGTTGGTGAAAACATGGAGGTGCTGGGAGAATCATGCTCAAACCGTACATGGAAACTTCACACTCCTTCTCCATACCTTGCCCTAAGCATCTCTTCCACTTGGTTGTTTCTGGGTTTTATCCTTTTATAATAAACTGGTTAATCTAGTAAGTAAAATGTTTCTGAGTCCTATGAGCTACTCAAACAAATTAATTGAACCAGGGAGGGGGTTGTGGGGACCTTTCATCTATAGCTGGTTGATCAGAAACATGGGTGATAATTCTGGATTTGTGACTGGCATCTGAACTTACAGGTGGGGTCAGGTGAAATGGATAGTCTTGTGGGACTGAGCCCTTAACCTATGGAATCTGACACCATCTCCAGGTACTAGTGTCAGAAATGACTTGGATTGTAGGACACCCTGCTGGTGTTATGGAGAATTGCTTTGTGGTGTGAAAACACACACACACACACACACACACACGTATAATAAACCAAACTCCATGTACCCATTACCCAGCTTTGTTAATTACCAGCTTTAGTCAATCCTGTTTTATCTCTATCCCCCTACCTGTGACACAAAATCCCAAATTTTATTTGTAAATATTTATCTGCAAAAAATCAGGAATCTTTTAAAAATAAAGCTACAATACATGATCACTCCTTACAAATAACAGTAGTTGCATAATAGCTGTCAAATATTCAGTGAGTTCACATTTTTCCAACTGACATTTTTTGTTTGATATAAGATACAAATAAGATCCCTACAACTGCATTTGGTTGACATGTCTCTGTCTCATAAATCTATATTAATCTGTAGGTTTGGGTGGGTAACTTTTCAGATCCTTCTGGGTCCTATTTGTATGAACCTGAATGATAACTAGTGCTTGAACAAAAGAACTAGGTGAAAGAACTAGGTAAAGGAAGGTAGTGTTGATGTAAGAAATGTCCAAACCTATAGAGAATTTTTAGAATTTATTTGAGCCAACCTTACATTGCCAGGAAGCAAGATCTCCAGTGCTCCCAAGAATGACAGTTTTGCAATTTCTTTTACACATTTGAAATTAAGGATGGAAGAAGGAAGATTACATGGAGGTGGAAGAAAGCAAGGTGGGGATTGGATTACAGGATAGTTAAGAAAATTACACATCTCTTTAGGGTGGTTAGCTTCTAAAAAGTGGGATTTCAAAGGTATGTTAACCTAGATGGGCAGAAGCAATGAACAGGGCTTGCTTGAGGAAAAGATAACCCTTCAACTAAAAAAGGCGTATACCTGGGTTGTGAGTAGCCACCATGAGCTGCCCAGGTAGGAATTTATGATCAGATCACCCTGTGAGGTTACTTTTTCTAGAACCTGTTTTTCATCTACAACAGGATAATGTAGGGATCCTGTTAACTAGAGGAATAATTTTTATTTTTTTCTTCTGAGAGGCATGATGCTTTTAGGAAAGCTTGATAAAGTTCTTGTAGCCTCTGTCTCCTGCAATTAGTTCTCTGTACTGCTACTGCAGTATCTTCTAAATGTCAGGCCTGATTATGTGCCTTCTTAGCCCACAAGTGTTTGTGGCCTCTGTTCCTGTGGGAGATGTCTGCCCTCAGGAGCTTGGCTTAAAGAGGCAGCTCATCATCTTTGTACCAACCTCACTCCTTGACACCTTCCCTCTTTCTCCCAACATGGGCTATGCTCCAGCCATGCTGCTGTGATTAATGTTCACTTTCCTACCTCATGCTGACAGCTTTATCTGTATGTAGTTCACACCCCCTCTTATTTCATCCATAAAATCTGACTCACTTAAAAGGCACAACCGAGGAGTCACCTTTTCTGTGAAGTTTTCCTCAGCTATTTTTTCACCTTGAAGCATTACTCATTCTGTTCTTCATGTGCCAGCTTTTTATGCCTCTATTTTATGGTGCCTGTCACAATTTGATATTTTTTGTTAACTATATTTTTCCTGGGCGGGCAAGGGTATGTGTGTGGAAGCTCAGGAGGGCAAGTGCTGTGACCTGGTCAGCACTGTTGTGTCCTCAGCACCCAGCTCAGAGCCCTCCCCTCCTGAAATGCAGTATATATGTTTGGTACCAACTCTTAGAAGGATGAGCCACAGATCTTCTTTTTTAAATTTTTATATTCATTTATTTGATCATTGGTGAGGTTGTACATGGTTTCACAGTATGGTACTTCTGTGAAAGCCATAGGTACTTCTCTCTCATACACACACACACACACATACACACACACACACACACACACACACACACAGAATATATATAATATACATTATATATACCATATACATATATATACATACACATGTATGTGAGTTTATTATTCTATTACAATTTCTCAGTTTTCCCCCTTTGCCCTCATCCACCCATCCCACCCTCCTCTCCCACAGTCAATCCCCACATTCATATCCATGTCCATAGGTCATTCATAAATGTACTTTGATTAGTCTCTTCCCCTTCTTTCCACCCTTATCCCATCTTCACCCTCCCCTCTGGCCACTCTAAGTCTGTTCCTTTCTATGCCTCTGGTTCTATTTTGCTCATTAGTTTGTTCACTAGATTTCTTTTATAAGTGAGATCATGTGACATTTGTCTTTCACTGACGGGCTATTACAGCTTTTCTGACATATTTTATCAAATAGGCTGTTAAATATAATAAAGATTTGAGCTGAGTTAAAATCAGTGAATAATTATATTTTATTCAGTTAAAAGATTTTGCTGGGTATATAATGTAAAGGGTTTAGTTTTATGTCATTAATGTTAACTCTGATTGTTGACTTGTGATACTTCCCAGATACCAGTTTCATGACTCAAAAAATTGCAACAAAACACAAAGCTCTAATGTTTCTAGATACTGAATTGTTGCCTGCGAAAACCCAGACATAAATTAGAAGGGGGAAGGCATTATGTTCATAATTTAGGGAACTGATGCTTCCATGTGTGTGTAATTTGCTAATATGATTTGTAGTCAAATTATAGTTTTTTTAATTTCATTCTTTCAGCAACCATTAATTGAGTGATGACCATGTTCCAGACATTGTGCTGGATTCAGTGGAGATTGTAAAATTATGGGGGAAGACAGATACACAATAACAGTTAGTTATGTGCGTACTGACAGCACAGAGGAAGAAGTGGTTCACTTTGTGACAAAGGTGGTGCTCTGTCAGCGGCATACTGCCGGTGAATAGGAACTGACCAGGTAGATCATGGGGGATAAAGGCAAGGTGCTGGGAAGGTGGTGAAAGACTGGGAAACAAACCTGGTAACAAGGACAATACCAAGAGCAGAGAGGTAGGAAATGGACTGTAGCTATTGCTTTACTTTTTAATAAGAAATATATATTACACATGGTATAAAATTAAATGGCTCAACA